>JAPFBL010000048.1:1200000-1598745 GCA_026182355.1 Hermatobates lingyangjiaoensis | reverse complement strand
ATGAACAACAACGAAATGTGGATCTAGTCAATTATTAACTAGGTTAGGCTAGTTAGACCTTAGTTTCTATTGTCGCTGGCACCGAAGCTTTTTACATCAAATTATCACTTTCTGGCAACCATCTCCTTGAAATTATAAATCATTAAATGCTAACTGAATTGGAAATTGAATCCTTAAAAAGGGAATGTTGCCTTCTTCAGATAAAACAATTTTCAATCTTGGAAATTAAACTATTTCCCCTTGATACCGTGATGGAATAATTTTATAAACAATAACATTATTATAAACTTCCTCAGTTATTGGTTCTGTTCCATTACATAAGCGCGGTGGATCAATGTTGCTCATACATACACATGACTGGAGCTTCCTTTTTGAGTTCTAGTTTATGTTGGAGCAATTCAGACAACTCTAGTGAGTCAAGAAATTCTGAAGGTTAATGTGTGGATTTTTTTTCTGCACAAAACGAGCAGGGTGCAACATAAGCAACTTAGAATTCACAGAAAACTTTGTCAGGCACTTCTACCTATCATCCTGTGTGTCAAAATAATGACGTTAGTTAGGCATACCTGTTATAACTATGTTTTTTTCCTGTAATTCAACAAGCAACACACTTATATACATAATTTACCTTCTTGCTATACTGAATGGTTACTTTAATCAACTTAATTTTTTAAACTTAAATCAGGTTTAAAACAATTTTTTTTTACTTTTAAATTGTGGAATTGAAGTTAATTATACTTATAACAACTTACAATAACTTGATCTAAAAAGAAACAAACAACTGAACAACAACGAAATGTGGACTAGTCAATTATTAACTGAGGTTAGGCTAGTTAGACCTTATTTACTCTTATTGCTGGCACCGTAAGCTATTTACATCAGCATTATCACTTGCAGGCAACCATGTAAGTTATATATATATATATATATATATATATATATAGTTAACACATGAAAGAGAAAAAACAAATAAAGACTCACAACGATATTTCGACAGTCGTCGTCATCGGGTAGAAGTAGTCCCTTTGAGTAGCTGAAGCTAACTGATATTATATATATATATATTCTATATATTTTATATATGTATATATATATATATATATGTAACCCACATGGCTGCTCTATCAAAGAAGTTAGCAAATGGTCAATGAATAAATAAAAACTTTGTAAGACATTTTCAGCCTTTCACTTGTCTTACAACAAGACTCTTCATATACTCCTATGTTTTCTTATACCTCATCTTTCCTTTATTTTGGAAGGTCCATTAACTTTCTCACGTTTCTATTGATTTGGTGATAATTTCTTGGAATAAATATATACGTATATAATTTAAAACATGAAAAAGTTCTACTTGGTTAGCAAAACTAAATGTTAGTTGCTAGTGAATGATTCTTCTTCTCTTGATGACGACAAGGTCGAAATAAGTTTTTTATTCTTTCTGTTTGCTATCTTTTTTATTGTTTGAAATATATTAAAATTTCACAATACTGCACATCACTTGACCACATAAACTGCGTGGTTAGTTGTTGTTTGCTAACCGACCAGAACACTTTTTCTCTTTCTTCTTAAAATCCAAAGTGAGTTTTGCCGTTGTTTTTCTTTCTTGTTTTGTTTTTTAATCGTTTCATATAAATAAGTATATATATATATATATATAGAGGCTGGAATTTTTGGTCAAGCCGGCATCAGGAGACATTAGCTTTGCAAAACGAAAGTGACTTAGTTAAACTTAGTTGAAATGAAGCCTGCATAACAATCATAACACCGATTGCATTCCATTCAAGAGGCACAGTTGTAAGAAGTACAGGAGGTAGTAATTTGGACGGGACAGGAGTTGTGTTTAAGAGTGGAAGTGAAGGCAGCATTGGGGTTAGTTATAGGACAAGTTTATCAGCTGCTAGACCCGCATTGTTCCATTCCAATATCAGCTTTAGGAAACTTCAAACAGATATGGAAAAGAAACTGTTCAGCTAGTAAGTTTTTTGTAACAAGTGCAAGAAGCCCCGATGAACGATAAAGAGGTTACAAAAAACAACAGATTGAGAACACGTTAATATGAGAGTTAAACTCAGAAAACTACAAAAATGAATAAAACACTCAGGATAAAAAAAAAGCTTGAGTGGCCTGCACTCAACTTTACAATACGTAAACATAATATCAAACTTCTTGGGTACATAATATATAATATCCTATTTAGGCATAATATAAATGTCTAAATCGGAGATGTTTATGATGTTTACCTAAATAAAATAAATGATGGTAAACTTTGTTATAAATAATGTTTATCATTATTGAAAATATTGGAAGTATAGTACAGATACTTTTTCATTCTCTATGACAATATGGTGACTCATTTTAATCTACTTCTTTTGTGATTTGAAGAAATTTAAATTTTGTATAGTCTTACACATGTTTATTACATAATACATTTATATTCATATTTATTGTAGATTGTATAATGTATGGATATTATAATATATATATATATATATATATACTTATTTGTGTTCTTTCCTATGTGAAATGTTTATATATAAATATACATATTTGATTAAAATAAACAGCAGCTTCAGAGTTCACGACTTTATGCTGGTCTGCTCTAGTTTTCTAACAACTCTCCGATTAAGGTTATTAAGTTAAAATAATATTATGCGTTAATGGTAGTAATTTTTGCTAGATAAGCCATAAAAACAATTCCTTGACAAGCCTAGAATACTCTGCATTACTTTTCCTACATGGAACTGCCTGCGTCTTAAGTGGAGGCCCTTCTTCAGGCTCGCTCCATTCTTCGGGTTAACTGTTGGTTTCAGTATTGAAATAATGAATCCACATTTTCTTGGTTGTAATTGTTTTTTGCTGAAATTCATCACCCTAAGGCTAACAGCCCTTGAAGTTGACAAGTATCAAACTTATTGTGTTTCTGTTCTCCTAAAACAGCTTTAGCACCCAGAGTAATGAAACCTCGCTAAAGCCGAAAGAGTCATGAAAAGTGTCAAGAACTTGTCGTTTACCTATCCCTAGGTTCACACTAATTTTACAAGTAGTCATTCGCCTGTCCTCTTTCAGTAGGTCGTCAACAGCAGTAATGCTTCTTTCATTTACCAACATGCTTAGGCGCCAACTGCGTGGATACTCTTCTAGTAATATTCTACCGGTTCTAAAAGATCGATCCACCAATTAACAGTACTTTTATATTCTACAGACTCACCAAATACTCCTTTCAGATGCTTAATAATATCTAATGTTTTCTCACTTTCTTTGGACATAAAGAAAATTATTGCTTTCTGAGATTTTGCTGTGCTCTTATGGTTACAAAAACAGTGCTATGAAAACGCGGCTAAATCAGTCGTAAAAAACAATTTTCTGTTTCTATATCCTTTTTTCAACACTTGATCAAAATTTGAAACCTTTTAATGCTTAGAAATGTTAATTTGTGATGCACAATTAAAAAAAAAGTGTAACTTTTATTTCAACATCTTTGAAAATTATGATTTATTATTTACAAACGTCGCTTGCATCATATAATCTCTTCCTATTCTTATGCAATGATATTAATAATAAAATATTTATTGACATTTAAAAAAAGAGTAAAACGTTTTCATAAATAATTTTATATACTAATGTCATCATGTGTTTTGATATGTCCAAAGTTTTTAGTAAACAGTTTCATATCATATCTGGGATCACATTGAAAAACAATTTAACATTAAATATCGTGTTCTCAGTTGTTATTAAGTACTTACTTGTGTCTGAAAAATTAAAAAAAAAATTAAAAAATCTCTATGAATAAACTTCCAACATTTTTTTAAATATTGTTATAAATCTATTGGATTCTAGTTCTCTTTTACGTAGTTTGATTTTAGGGACTCCTATCAAAATGAATATATATATAACAAAAAAAAATATTTAGCGAACTAAACTAAACTGAGTTTACAGAAAAAAACACATACAACTGATAATATGTGACGAGGCAGTCAAAATATACTAGTGAGTATTTGTGACATCTTTTATGTGTATTCTTTATGTAAAGTTAGTTTATATACATATGAAATCAACGCTCTACTTTCATATGGGAGACGTCGCCTCCTGATATTAACAACTGTCGAACTGTAGAACTGAGAACTCATTTAAGTAATAAGAATGTATTGTAACGTATAGTGTTGTAAAATCAACACTACCGTGTTGATTCTACATTGGCAGTCCTAAATTTTGCTTAAATTTAGTGCATTTGGAGTAGGGTTTTTTTAACGAGTACCTGACATCGTACAACTGGAGAACAATGGAATGACTATAATACGTTAATAATACAATACAATATTTAAGAGGTGAGGTGCTCAGATTTTTTCAACCCCGCATAAAAAAATTCAGGTCAGAAACAGAATCGAACTCGGGATCTACAATTCTTGAAGCGAGCACTCAAGTCACTGGGCTACCATGGCCCCTGTTAGAATATATTTGTGCTATACACTAATTATTTCCTTAAGATCAAAAATAAATTGATTAGTAATAATAAATATGGAAACAGAAATACTCCTTATTTGTTTTGAAAACAAAGGAGATTCATGTACGTAATATAGAGAATTCTGACAGTGTAGTCTTTTTTGATATATCATAATTATTTTATCTTGTTAATATTTTCGTCAATATGTTGGTTTCAAAATTGATTATTGCAGTTCGTTTTTATAATCCTTACGATTATAATATACATCAACTTGTGTTGATGTATGTACACTTGTATCATAATGTACATATCATATTATTGAACTAGTCTATTCATGTAGAATATATCAAGTAAAACAAACCTGATTTAAATTTTTCAAGAATAGTTAGAGTGAATGATTTGAATGTCACTGGTTGTTATAAATAAAGAAAAGTAGTATATTTACGAGAAAGCGTCACACAGTATTGAAGGATGAGCCTGTGGCAGGACTGCAGGTAGAACGCTTTAATGGGCTGGCTTTTCGTTTGTTTTCAGTTCTTTCGGAACAGTTAGCATCAGGAATAATTGGAAAAGTTTAAAGGAATATGAATAACGACCTAAGGGGCTTGTGAACACTCTCTGTGACTGAGCCTTCTCTTGTCACATTTCAATTGCTAGTTTTAAATAAACTCCGTTCTAGTCACTTCCAGTAAAAAAACTTCCATTGCATAACTTAGCAAAATCGCTTAGGTTATTCTTTTTCATTTATATTTCAATTGGCAAACTTTATATGCTTACACAGAGCAAACATGTTTCTTTTTTTGACGTTCACGTTGTATTAGTCCACCTGTTGTAGGGAATCAATGCTGCAAGATTCAAATGGCTTGAGTATATATATTACATAGCATTCAGCTAAACTCAATAGCTGCATTAAAAAAACATTTTAGTTCGAATGAAAAATCTGGAAACAAAAAAATGATTATAATTATAAACTTCCTGAATTATCTAAACTCGTATGGTATGTTTTTCAGGGTTTTCTAAACGAAGTAAAAAATGAAAATAACATTCTATGCACATAAATCATGTGGCTGGCTGGGTGATGGGCGAACGAGTATCTATCCAACGATTCTGGCCAGGCAACAGTCCAGAAACTTTGATAGATTAAATTGATATGCTACACATAACTGAGGCTTATAATCTAGATGTGCACTATTTTTTGGGAGCAATTATGAATCATGGGAAAGTCACTTTTTTCCAAAACCCTGTTATTAGACAATATTTTCTTTTTCCTATAGTATTAATTCTAGAATAATTAA
Organism: Hermatobates lingyangjiaoensis; assembly: GCA_026182355.1. NCBI lineage: Eukaryota > Metazoa > Arthropoda > Insecta > Hemiptera > Hermatobatidae > Hermatobates > Hermatobates lingyangjiaoensis. The sequence continues at coordinate 1,593,009 of JAPFBL010000048.1, read as the reverse complement.
ATTTTGGCCTTATCTTTGAGGCTACAAAAGCAATAAAACAAACAAATCCTCATCTTTTTAAATCAACAGGAAGTAATTTTTTCCAATAAAATGTAAACATTTTGACTATCTGTGACCCTTTGTGTCACTCAGAAATTATACCAATGGTTATTGAAATAAATTCAGTGAACATGTTTGACAGGGATAATTTTAATTGTTGTTTTTTGTTATTAAAGTACGTAACAATTTTTTACATGGCCCAAGCCTTTGATATAGTATTCTTAACATGATTCAAGATTTATACACAGTAAGTATATTTAGCAAAAAATAAAATGTCATTTTAAGTTATATACACAATTAAATATATTTAAAGCAAACAAAACTTCTAAATTGGAATATTCAATATTTACCCAAAATAAAATAACATTAATGAAAGGAATATTTCTTTATATTATTAACTTAGGACATTCGTATTTTATCTGACAGTTGTGTTCAATTTTGATTCTAAAATTATTCATTTTTAACTTCTAATGTAATAGATTATTATATATTATAGGCTACCCTGACCCCCTAATGAGAAATATTATTAAATAATATTGTAGAATATCTAGGCGAGATCGCAAACTACTGGGCTACCCTGACCCCCTAATACGATTTGTTATTAGGTAATACAACTACTACAAATCCAATCAGAACAAAAATAAAGATTATAATAATTTCAGGTGTCTATCTCCACGGAAAATGGGTGAACAAACAAACAAACTCACGAACTTTTTATATAGGATTATGAAAGCTTGAGAGCTCTACAAGCCATGCTGTCGTACTGATCAAAATGAAACTATACCCAGAAATAGATCGTTATGTAGAGAATGTGTTAAGATAATTGTTTTTAACATATCATTAACCAAGGGGCCGTTAGAGTAGATTTTCTGTTTTCAGAACATGTTTTTTTGACGGTAAACGGGTCATTAAAGAACCGTGAAATTTTTCCAAAGAATTGATCAGAAAATTAACAAGCTATAAAAAAAATCAAATTTCAAATAATTCAAAGACCAATAGAGCTATAAAAACTGAATATTGATCCTGGAATAATCGTTTACATGTTATACTTGTGTAATCTGTTTACGTTTATTCATATTGTTTGCGTTGACTTAGATTTTTTTTCAGTGCATCACCTGAAATCAATCAAATTGATGTTAGAGATTCATTCAGTAAAAAATTTTTTAAGAATTTAATGGCCTAATATGAGATGTAAAGTAATAAAAGTCTCATCTCTTAAAAATCAACCTCAATTAAACATATAATTATTGATGCTTTCCATGTTTTGATGGATTTATCTCAGAAAATGCTCCAATGAACCTATATTTTTAACCTTTAAACAAAAATTAATTTCAAATCGACATTTTTTGTAGTTATGACTCTATTGTTGCGTTAAGCGATTCCAAATTTTATGAAATAGCACATTTTTTTTATTTTTCATAATAGAAATCAAAACAAAAAAAAAAAACAATAATCTTAAGGGCTTGGCCACAAAACTACACCTGTCTTTTTTTTTTAATATAAAAATACACTAAAACACTAAACCATTGCAGTAAAAGTAATCACTTTGCGTCAATATAAACTTTGAGTAATATTGAAATGTGAGAAATAGACTATTTCCTATTAGATTACTGACAAGAATCAAGTTGTTCTACTATTACATTTTAATATTTCATATCTTTTATATTCAAAAATGTCAAGCTTCGAGCTATAAATGTATTAAATTATACTAATAAGCTGCCCTTGGATTAGATTTGAGCATGATAAACTCTTTAATTACTAATATATTTTTTCTCAATATACATTTACAGCAAGCTTGTAACAGAGTACATGACGCAGGAAAAAAAGTAACACTCGCTCATTGGATTTTTATGATTTTTACAAAGAAAAAAAAAGTGTTTTTTTTTAAAAAAAAAACACCATCGTGCTATAAAATACTTAGCATAATAATTTTATAAAAGGCCAAAAATGTGAAACATAGTTTAAAATTAAAAACATTCTTTGAAAAATAATAAATTAAATTATCCTACATCTTAAATTATAAACTTCTAAACTTGTTTAATTTGCTTACATTGATTTAAGTATTTCTTATTGGAATCAAGTCAAAAAAAAATGGTATTTAATGTACAACACACACACACTATTTCTTGTACCAAATATCTATTTCATATTATATATATTATGAGAAATATAATAATTTCATTAATTATTAATTATTAACAATTAATTAGAGACGATTCAATAATATTCTTTAACAGCATCGATTTTTCATAGTAATACATTTAGCTCCTGTCCAATCAGTATGATGATTTTCATTGTTTATATGCAAGAATAAGGTACTACTTTTTTCCTGTCTACTTACGTTGTATTGGTGTTGTTTTACACGTGTCTTTAATGATTACCAGTTTGACTAATATGAACTTTATATATGTTAAAATAATATATATTCTAATACATGACATTCCCATACCAGCATTATGGTTCAAAAATATTTATTTTAAGATATATAAAGTTGCATATAATTACTTCTTATGATATTAAAAATTAATGTAATGAATTATTCAAAGATTTTTTTGTATCTGTATTATTTGAAGAAGGAAACTTCTGTTTTTTGTTAGATATTGCTGTTAATAAGTTCAATCTACCATTTCGATTTTAATAGAAATAACCAGAAAAAATTATAAATATCAGCAGAATACATTTTTTGAATTTTGCATTATTAACTGTATCATGAGTTCATTAAATTTGGCCAACTTTTTCATAAATTAATCAAAAAATAGTGGCAATATTATCTGGTCGACCTATTTTAATACCCACCAGATTATATTGGGTTTACTTATAGCAAAGTTGAGCGCAGTCTGCTTCATCTTTTATTAACAGAAGGTTAAAGAAATTAACTAAAAACATGTTCGAACTAAAATCTAAATGAAAAGTAAAAGGATGCAGAGAATGAAGTCATAGATGTGCCACTCAGTTGTCAGATAATAAAGAGGTTCAGGAGATATTTCCTTACTCAAAAGTCTTATCAGGCAGGTGAACACGACAACAGTTGAACTTGCTTCATCATTCATGTGCATACTTAATGATTAGGCCTGCAATTCACCATCCAGTATCCTAATCTTATTAATACCACCCATAAGAGCTACTTGTCCTTGTTTAATCAATCGATCAGTCTTGTGCAAAACATGAGTTAATAAGCTTAACCTTTACCTTCTTATAAATGCGTTCGTTTAGTTTTTGCAGACAAAAATCCGACATAAGAGTCATATTAGTAAAAAAATTTCAATAGTAAGTTATAATTATTGAAAATAATTGGAGATTTTACTGTTCGTAGTTTTATTTTTATAGCTTCTATTATCACTGTTTGTATTTTATCTTCGTCATTACCTCTGATGCCACAATTATATGCCAATTTTTACGTACTTTCTTGAGTTCAACGCAAGAATTGACTTATCTATTATCAAAGTACAAAGAACAAGTGGTTTAGATGGATCAAATAGAAGTTTTAAAGAAACTAGTCTTTTTAGGCATTGTGTCAACCAACTCACTGAACTGCCAGCAGCTTAAGTCAGTGTTGTCAGTTAGTTGTGTGACAGCAAAAGAAACTGACAGCCATCAGTTGTTGTTACAGTTACATAAGGCAACTGAAAGTTCTCAAATTGCACTTTTTGTTTTTGAGATCTGTATTCCGAATGATGACTTGCAGGTAAAGTTACTAATTAGCTCTCCTTTGCAGTCCAACATGTCATGACATTACGTCATGACATAATTAGAGTCACTAACTATTCTTTAAAGTTGTAAATAATAACCATAACCTTCTTTTGAAAAACAATTTAATAAAGTAACAATAAATTGAATAAACTAACGTAGAATCTAAGTAGAATAGTCATGTATGATTTTTAAAAATCTAAATACTTGAAAGCTAGCACAGCTAAAATTAAGAAATAACAATAATGACATGCTGAAGACTTCATTAGGCCAGGTCATAGAGCACAAAATGTTTCTTGTGCTTTTATACTTGTGTTCTATCTGAAAACTCTATAAGATAATACACAGGAATACGCCCTAGACGTTCTATTCCTTACTGTCATTTTCACAGATTGGTTGAATTGGTTGAATAATAATATTTAGTTTGTATAATTAAGATTAGTGATAAAAAATTAAACTAAATAGCACTTCATTTGAAGAACTAACTTCGCATTTAGACTAGGACAAGAAATAGTTGGGTTTAGTTGAAGATTTATTATATTCAGTAGTCAATAGAGAAGTTTGCCAGCCTGGGACTCTTGATAACCCTTGGCATAACAACTTGGCTGATTAGCATGACAAACGTCTTAGCTCTGACAAACATGGAAGTCATTTCTCCTAATACAACAGCTCTAAAGGGATAAGGTGTCACGTTATTATTTTTAATTAAACAAGAAATAAATTCCTTCCAAGAATAATTTTCTAAATGTAAAAATGAAAATTGGCTCTGCTAATCTTTAATGAATACTGACAGAAAAAGTAATGAGCTAATAAATTTTCATTATGAAAGTGTATTGGTCCAGCTTATTTTCAAGAAGATAGATAGTAGACTTTATTTAGATTTAGTTTAAGTCTACACTGCGATTAAGACAATTACAGATGGAATCTTTCTTACAATGAGATAAATAAATTAATGCAAAGCAGTCATAAATGGTTTCGAAGAATTAAATGGCTGATGGTTACATAAAATAGCGCTTTAGAATAATCATTCCATCTATATCAGAATAAATTTGATTAATTTGGTAATTATGAATAATTGTCAGTTACTATATAAAATCATGACTAAATGTAGTAAATGTGATTCATTTGGTAGTTATGTATGTTTACTAGTTATATATATGTAATATCATTTAATTGTGGTATGACTTCCGATCCGATGATTACGTATAAATGCTAGGTACTCTGTGTGACATAGGAATAAGAGAGCTTCAGAGTTAGGTGAAACAGAGGGTCATGATATCCATCAGATAGCCCTCGGAATCTACGCTTCCCTCACCTTCTTGTAATTCCCCTGCTCAGGGTGTGCGGTCTGTACTCCCTCACTCTCAAGTACGAGAATAAATCAGCCGTCTCTTGCCTCCTATCATTCATTTTTCTTGCTTCTTATCTTTTTTTCTCATCCCAATTCTGTTCCACTTCTTTGTATTTCCCTCTTTTATTATGAACATAGCTGTCTTTCCCTTCATTCTTGTCGGTTATTTTATTCGTTTCATCCTGTGTAAGGAAGATATTATACCTATCTCATTCTGCTGACTTCAGCAACCCGTGCATGGGCTGGAAGACACCAGGGTCAATTTAAGTGTAAGAATGGAGGCTCTGGGATACTCAGAATGAGTAAATACTACACAATTACGGATTGCACAACTAATGAAATAAGCATTATATTTGAGTATAGACAGGTGATGTTAAAAGCGCTCTCACCTCTCTAGCAATGCTGACGATATACTTGTCTAAATAAAAATAAGTTTTTTCTCCATTCGTTAAGTGAATGCGAGCGACTGGCGGGAAGAGGGCCAGGATGAAGCGAGCTAACGAGGATTGTGTTGTCTCGAGGTTTCCGTGCAGGTCAGGCAGCTAATTGCAAGTGTCTCAAGCCTTCTCTTAGCAAGCGTCATTAGATAGCTCTCGCCAAATCCTCCACCTCAAACAAGCCCTTTCTTTATTTCATCAAAACAACCTTCAATTACAAACACTAACTATCCCAGATTTTCACCCAATCCTGATTATAACCCATTTTAATTTTTCCTTACTTCAAGAAGTAGGTCTACCTAAAATTAAATTAACATCTGTGCAAGTTGATATATTTTTATTTTACATCCAAGGATTCTCATAATTATCATTAAGTAGTATCACAAAATATTAAGGACAATCACAAAATATTATGGCATAGAATTTTATCACATTACTTTATATTTACTATTTCATATAGTTAATATTTCATTATTTATTATATCACGCATGTGAAACATGTTTACGGTTTCCAAATAATTTATATATAATTACATAATATGTTTAATCAGCTCAGTGAGTGATCAGGCTTTACTAACCGTGGTGGTTAACGCCTCCATTCTCCTCCCGTACAGGAAATCAACAGCTCCTACTGCTCTGGGAGTTGAAGCCTCTATTTCCCTCGAGCTCAGTTAGTAAACAAGTTCTGCTGTTCTTTTTTATTGTTTAAACCGATCCCCTAGCGGTTGATAACGTCAGCCGTTTACCGGTTTTTTGTTTGAGCGATAATTCTACAATAGGAGTCCTAAGTTTTGCATTTCGAAATAGGGATCTTTAAGGAGTACCTGACATCGTACAGGCTTGGGACCGACGGCTTAACGTCCTCTCTGAGGGATGACGTAATCAATTTATTCACCTCCCAAGTGAATAAATTGAGGACCAGATGGGTATCGAACACCGATCTACCAGCCCTGAGGCGAGTACGTAAACCTGCATTATGTTTCTTGATCTCAATAATGATAGAATATTAAACTAAGCATTTTTTTCATTATTTCTAAATTACTTTTCATAGCAATGATCAGCCATATCTAAAGGCTATTATTTTTACTTTTCCAGGCTGAGAGATATGAGATAGTTAATAGTACAGGATATTTATATGATACATTATAAATCAGCTTACATTTCTATGTTTTCATCAATTCAATTTTAGATAACGAAGTTCTTCCTCTTGCTTATTGTTAAGTATTCTCATTACTGGCTATAAGTTAAAGAAATCAACCTTTTACGTTTGACTCGTAAAATTGATGATGGTGAATATATTCTTTAAAGACCCGAGTATTTAGGGGTGATTTACTGTTAAAAATAAATAAATTAACGAAGTAAGGTCATTAGTTATCGTTTTCGCAGAATGGACCGGCTCCTCAGGTCTCCGGTGGCTTCACAATACCCTTATGCATTTCTTTACAATTCTTTCCTCCATTTCTCTTCCTGCCTAAATAAAATCTCTGCTGCTTTTCCTTAATGATGCTTCATGCAAAAACTGTAATTACCTGCTGTTTTAGCGCATTTTCTTCATAGCAGCAATCTATTTAGGTCCTCCGCCATTTTTCACCTCCTTAGAGAATGAGTTGATGAGATTTAATAACGCAGTCTATTTGTCGCTTGTTTCTTAATATAAAATATTTTTTTAATCGTAAGCATTTTTTTTAATTTAATGAATACAAGTTCCAGTTCAGTAAGTTCTTTTTAAATTTCAGATTCTTGTACAATACTGTTCAAGTGAAAGTTGAAGTAGTGAAACAGTGATTTATGCTTCATTTGATTCAGTCCATGATTGAAGACAACTTTTCAATAATCATTAATGGCCTTCTAAAACTGAAAACTGCTTAATTCTTAGTAACTGATACAGTTAAAAGTCAAATAGAAAAAAATATTGTTTCAGATACTACATAAAAACTGTTTGTTATGAAGCAACTTTATAAAAATATATTATTAGAATATCAAGCCAACATTCTTCGTATAATTCGATTTATTACAGGCCGTCCCACCTCGGTAATTTGATTTTATGTTGAAGCGCTTTCAGACTAATTTCATCTCCTTGAGTGACAACTAGGCTTTGACAAAATTTTTTTTCTATTGGAGTTATCTTAGCATTTACCAATGTTTTGTTCTGCAACTTATTTGATTATTTTTTCTGAATAAAATATTTGATATCTTTATTTATCAGTAATAATCTGATTGTTTATTTTATTTTTGCTTTTTTGTTGTTGGTGTTAGTCACACCTATGTGTAGGCCTCTTTGTATTTTTCTTTATGTCAGTTAGTTTGACAAGTCGTCCTTCAGGTTATTAGTCTGTTTATTAAAGCCTTGTGTATTGTTTATGCTCAAATATTTCCAATCTTTCTGTTATTGTCAGTTTTCGACCTTTATCTTCGTTATGTAGTAAGCCCATGGTGTTTTCCAAACTGTCCTCTTCCTGTCTATAAGTCATTAATTGATTGACAAAATAGGAAATATGTTTATTGCAAAATCGTAAATACGTTCTTGGAATCGTTGTCTTAAAGTTCTTCTTGTTTGTCCAATACAGTACTCTCTACAACTTTACGTTCTCTATAATCTGCTCTGATTGATTTCTTTAGCTTGATTTTCCATTGAAACAATTGAATTTTCCTGAATTTTGTACTTTTGTTTCAGTGCGATGTTTAAGTTTCTCAGTTAAATAAGTTGTTACCTTTATTATTTATCCATAAATTTATATTGCATTTATCCTTCTATTAGCTAGACTTCAGAAGGGCTTTTCTAGTTATCTGTCTTGCTGTTTTCTTTTTGATCTACTGATAACTAATTTGTTTTTTTTCCTTAAATCCGTTGTTTGTTATTTTTTAGGTCCTCATGTCGTTATTGTAATCTATAGTTTTAAAGGTACTTATATTAATGTTTATCATTTTTCTAGACGCAGATTGTTTTTAAGGTTAGAGTGGTTATCATTTATTATTATTATTATTATTATGTATGTTATAACGTTACATCTAAGTAATTTATTTCGTTCTCCCTCATTCTTTTCATCTAATTTGTATTTTTTTAGCAGCAATAGATTTAATTTTTTTAATGCAATCCATTATTCTATTATTAAATTTCCTACAAATATTTCTAATTACTTTATCGATGTTGGATGGACATCTTCAATCCCTCTATACCTATATATATACCAATTGAACGAAATGATTCAACGAATTAAATAAACTTGGAACAGATATAATAAAGATCACAAAAACTCACTACTATATTTGGACCTCGTCGTTATCAAGTAGGGAGATACTTGATAACTACTGTTATCTTCTCCTTTCGTTGACCGAAAACACTAGTGAGTATCAGCGATCTCTTTTACTCGTGTTCTTCCTGTGGAACTACTTTATGTATATATGGACATTGAATGTAAAATACTTTTGCTTCATTATTATCACAGTTATGATTATTTCTCGCATTCCCTTAGCATTTCTTATTAAAGCTTATTACAAACCACTTTAATTACTATAGTAAAAACCATTTTATTTATTGTATAATAGTAAGTTATTGACTATACTATAAATCACAGTATTATAATAGTACTAAATCATAAACTACCTCGATAATGCTATAATTTATAGTTGCATTATAAACAAAATGGTATATCTCACATTATTTTTAAGATTACGATAATAAGTATGGATGGATGGGGATTAACCATATTAACGGATATTAATTCTGTGTTTTCGTTAATATTAATAACTTTTATTTTATTAATAAATTTGGTTTGTTCTTCATACTATGTTTATTTGAGTAGTTAGATGTTTACTTATTTGTTTAGCTATCTTTTTCGATATTTTAAACGCGGGTGATGGTCTATGACTAATTATGCTTCTCATCAGGGCTTCATCTTTATAAAGATTTATTTGGGTCCTAAATTTTAGTGTTTTAATAAATTAAATTCGTTAATCAAATAAATACTTATTCATTTAAACTTATCATCTTTATTGATTAAATTCGAGCATTCCATAAATCTTCATATTTCGTTTCTGATGTTTATTAGTCGTTTCTGCTTGTAGTTCTTTTTATTTACAGAATGCTAATTTTTTATATATATATATATTAATTTCTATCTAACATTAACATTGCATTTCTTTTATAAGCTTTTATTATTAATGGATGAATTAATTTGTGTAATATTTATATTACTTATGTATAATCTAAACATACAAGATACAAAAATTTAGAGCTTTTGAGGTAAATTTTTTTTCAAAATTAAAGGTTTATTTGTTTTATTTATTTATTTAAATATCATTTTGGTTTCCATGGCAAGGTACCTTATGTATCAGCTACGTGGTCTTTTCTATGTTCAATTTCACTATTTATCTTTTAATTATGTTGTTATAAATTATATAAATGTCTAAATTAGCACTCTGCTTGAAATTTATTGTCAGTTTTGTTGTCATTCGTTACCGATATTAATTTAAATATTTAAGAACTTTATTTTTTGAATCCCAGATATACTAGATCTGTCTCAATTACTTGTTGACTTATTAAGTATATTTGAACTCTTAATATTGTTTTGAATAATAAAAATTTGAAATTAGTATGACTTTAAAACAAGTAGTAATGTTTTTTCTTTTAGCATTATTCCACAATAACTTTAACATAAATTTTGAAACAGTCAAAACAACTGTCTAATTATTTCTTTTAAGTCAAAATCAAAACCATGTAAAACCATGTTCAGGTATTACTAAAATAGGTAATTAGATGATAAATTTCCATTTAAATTTAAATAAATGAAGACTCGATAAATGACGCCATAAAGAAAGTTGTTATAGAAGAAAAAGTTTTAGGAAACATTTCTTCTGTCCAATTTCAATGTAAAGTTTAATATAAGCTTCTCAAATATTTTTTTTTAATAGATATTAACATAATAATGAATGAATAAGAAGTTTTTTTATTTGTCCCCTCAATAAATATTGGAACGATGAAGAAAAATGAAATACTGAGACGATGAAAAAGAACTGGTTGACGTTAAATTAGCTAAAAAATGAAATTGTGTATTAAGTGCGTGGAGGAAGTTCTTTTAAAGGAACCTGGAGGGTGATAGGCGTGTGTGAAAAGGTCTGAGAGGATCAGGAGGGTGTGCCGCCTGTAGTATAAAAATGAATCACTACCAGAGTCGTGCAGCCAAATATCGACTTTCATTCAACTGCGCTTGATTAAATTTAGTTATAATGAATATCAGTCCATTACATCACATTAGCTTGTGATTTATTTGTATGCACCGACTTTTTAAACATGATCTGAAACTTATTTGGTAAACTTTATTGTTATGGTAAAATATTCAGAAAACAGAAACGTAGACCAACATTTATAAGCTCCGGATACAGTCTGACCACCAAGAGTACGTAGATATGCTAGAGAGAGAAAATTTAAATAAATAAATCAAATAAAAATCTGTTGCTGCTTACATTTAACTTTAATGTAAGTAAATATAATAACTAATTCGTTGAAAATCAATTGAGTTTTGATATAATTTTAATGATTCTACTTCTTAATCAATATGTAATATCAACCTCCTTGATAAATTGTATTTGAATTCACATCAAACAAATTTACTGATATCATTTGCTTTATTGTGGTTATTTTATGATTTTTTCAGAAAAAATTGAACTAATTGATCTAGAACAGTCTTATATCTTATTGTTATTGTAAAACTAAGACCTTCAGCCCATATGTCTGGTGCATGGCCTAACAACTTTAGTATTTCTTGTTTAGTATTAGTATTTTGATTCGTATTTAGTATTTTTTTAACAATGAGGTCATTGATTCATCTTTGCTTTCTTTTTGAAGAAGTTATAAGACTGTTTTAACTGATAATTACATACATCGAGATCATTTCCTTTATCCATCTTTCAATACTGCACAAACTCAAAGACCGTGCCCCAAATATTCACCATAAAATAACAGGCATATATGGATATACTTGATTATTTAAAATTTATATAAATAATTTTATATAAATTAATAATAAAAATGAATATTAATAAAATAATAAATTTGTCATATGTAAGTACTTCTAATAATGGTGATTATTTACCAAAAAGTTTCATATTTTTTTTTATTCATATTTTGTAATATTCATATCGAGGCCTTTTTTGGTAAAATATGAATTTGATCCATGAATCAATATGACCTGATAAATACTTAGAAACTTTAGGATACCCACGAAAGGAACTACAGATACATAAATAATAAAAAAAATGGAAAAATAAGTTTAAGTAATACTAAAAATGTAAATTTGTCATAATTATGAGATAAAATTTGTTCATCTATACATAATGTAATACATGGTTCATTTTCGATTGTTATTATGGTTTTATGAATTATGTCATTCTACAATTAGTTAATTTCATCTCACAAACATGTTTTATTGTTTTTTATTACCATTTGAAACAAGATTGAAGAGCTTGTGCTCTATGAGATTCTGAGTTCAAATCCAACATGTAAAAAAGTTTATTCATTACTGCAAATTGAGTTTTCGGTTTATATAAATATATATGAGTCGTTATCAGCCTTTGGAGCAATTCCCATCTATTCCTGAAGACGAGGACATCGAAATATAGTAGTGAGTTAAGTGATTTCTTTTCTGTGTGTTCTTTTGAAAATTCTAGTTTATATATATATTTATTTATTTCATAAATATAATGCATACACATTTTTTTGTACCCTAAATTATAACATTAATTTTTTGATAGAATTTCATAGTTCTATATTTAACCTTTGGACGTAAAAATACATTTTGTGAAATCATAAATTGGACTATAAATCCTCCCTCTGTCTATGTAATACTTAAAGAAGTATTAAGTTCGCGTTGTTAAAAGGTACTATTTTGGGTAAACTTTCATTAAAATCCATCAAGCGGTGTGACCTTTGCCATGTATACAAGCTTTTCAAATCGATGACAGATCAAACATTTTTTATTTTATTGTAAAAAAAATACATTATTTTCTATTTTAAGAGTTTATGTTTTTTTCCAGTTATTTCTTTTTTTATTTTAATATTATTTCCAAACCTAAACATTCTTTATATAGCAGCCTAAGAAAAAAAGAACTGGTGTAGTCTACACTCAGTTGTACAATAAATAAATAACTAATTTGTTTCATTTGTTATAATTTCGCTATACATACATATTAATCAATTATTTATCATTTGTTTACATGTGACTGTAATTGTTTTATCAGTTATAAGCACCTTGAAATCATAAATCAGTCTCGGATGTTGTTAAAATTATATATATGATGGCTGAAATCTCGTAGAACTCGTTCACTCTGCGTCCGAACCTGCCATATTGTACTTCCTATTCTTGTACCTAATTGTACTGGAGATTTTAAGTTCTTTAATGACCTTAAAATTTATAAAGGGAAGTGTTCCTTTATAAGGGACACATTTGTTGTTTTAACGACGATTTGAAAACATTCTTTATCTTCTTTAGTCTGGTTGGATTGTATTCAGATATAGTGCAATCAAATTTTTCTACCCCACCCCTTGTAGCCAGAGAATCTGCATTTTCGTCTAATGTCAAATACAGCATCATTTAGTAGTTAAGTCGACAACTTTAAAATAGATGTTTTATATATATATTATTAAATTATCTCTCTAAAAAGAGAGTAGTTTAATTATGTTTACAAAATATTACAAATTACAAATATAACTTTATTAATTTGTAAAGAATCTTAAAGAAATTAAGCTAACATTTAGTTTTGTAAACTAAACTGAGACCGGTTGTTCTTTCCACCACTAGTGGGCTTTCTTCTCGATCTCGATCTGTTTGTCAGTCACCCGGCCGTATAATTTGAAGCGTTTAGTGCTAAAATGGTCAGGACTTCAGTATATTTGTAAGGCTCCAAAAACTTCCAAATTGATTAATGACTCATTAACAGATATTTCCTTTTTCCAGGTCTTCAGATGAAAATACAAATTTACAACCTTTTTAACTTTTCAGTCTTTCAGATTAGAGCATTTCTATAGAAATCAAGAAGCATTCAGTTTAGGTAATCACTTCTGTTCACATTGAAGCTCCCTGTAAAACAATCTATGATAAGCATTGTATCCACGCAACGTATTTGTCAAATATTAATGCTACATTCTATTTTTTTTTTGTATTTCATACTGTTTTTATTTTGTAGAGTAAACAAAAATTAATCATTTTTTATATAAATGACTAACTGTTTGATGTTTATAAGGCTTTAATCCTGCAGGTAGCACGGATATTGATCGATACAGTTATCCCTAAACTAGCTTAATTTTTATATATCATTAGTTTTATATCATTATAGCATATATCATTAGTTTTAACTCAGCAGTAATAATACCTTTATATAGCTAAATTTAAAATTTCTTGTAATGACATTATCTTCTACGAAGGAATCTTCTACTGCCAAGGTATCTTACATAGGTTTCCTAATTTAACTGTTCATCTAAAAGAACATCAAACAGTGTGTCCAAAATTTAATAGTTTTAGGTTAAAATTTATTTTATTTTTAAAAAAACTAAAGCGCCGTTTTTGGAGAATTTATACCAGATGTTTTTTCTTGTCTCCAACAATTTGAGGAGCGTTCTGCGTATTTTGAAAGCCGGTATATCATTCATTACTCTTCTTCCAATAAATGGTCCTGCCTATATCATAAACATCATTGTATAGAGCATTCTGTAGATCATTCCACAAGTAACCACTACAGTTAGAGAGATAACACCCCTACCAGAAAGCATCCTTTAGTGTTTACAAACCAAAGACCATGTATGCCATAAACACACCAAGAACTATATTTCATATGTATTCTTCAAGAACGCAACATCCAGTTCTATTAGTTTCATTGGTGAAACAGTTTGATCTACAACCATCCATCATTACATGAAATATGTCAGAAAATATAAGTTGAATTTTGGCATTAAAAATTCTTCTTATTCAAAATTCTTACATAGCATACTAACTAATAAAAACATTTCAAATAGCTGTAACTAACCATTAAGTTACAATTTTTTTTTATATCACTTATTCCAATAATTTTTAAAACATTTCTTTGTAAAGAAATGTAATGTACTGCAAAGAATGTATATAACTCTGAGAAATACAGTAGACCATCCAGTATTACAAGACAAATATTCAGTTGTTATTGTTACTCGTAATTACTTTGCTGTAATCAGATTTTTGAGTTTTTTATAAATTACTAATTCTATGTCTTTTTCTTGTTAACACTTTATTGTTCAATTGTCAGCTGTTTTCTGAAAACATAACGTTTACCATAATAGATCTTTTTTATACTGGAATTTTGAAAAAAAACCTTCAATTTGTGATTAAATAATGTGCTATTTTTAGTTACAATGTCATTGTAATCTGTCAAACGGTAATACTCAAAATTTTTCAAACTCAATCTATGACAAAATTAGTCAATTTTTATTGATAAATTATTTTTGTAGTTATTAAAAAAATGTGAGGATTTTTTCTTTTATTGCATCTTATATTACCATAATAATGTCAAAATTACAGTACTGTAGAGTATATAGTTAGAAATTTTAATAACACAGTTCAAAAAATGGATTTCCTAATCACAAAATGTTTTCCCAAACAATAGGGTACATTAACACAATAAGGCCCAATTTTGTCTAAAATATGAATTTGATCCATCCAACTTTCTGAACAGCCAAATCTCCTGATCTGTTGGGTACAACACCCTCTTACATACACACTAGAACACACACACTCAAACAAATACACACACACACACACACACACACAACATACACAGAGAGAGAGAGAGAGAGAGAGAGAGAGAGAGAGAGAGAGAGTGAGCGAGAGAGAGAGAGAGAGAGAGAGAGAGAAATTATCCCATAATTTCAAATAAAGATATTGGGGATATCGAAGTGATGCAAATCTATCAACAACCAATGACGGAATGTTTTAATGATTTCCAATTTATAGTAGAGTAAAGTAATATGAAATCAAACCAATATAAAAAGTTTCAAGCAGGCTGATTTTAACCAGTAGACTTAGTTTCGGTAAGCACAGGCGCTTGAAGAGGTACAGGGATTGATTGAAAAACAGGAAACATTGTCAAACTCAACGCCTACACTGTATTATTCGTTAAATAATATTTGAACTTTGAATAAATATAGGAAAATATTCTTTAACAAATCAGAGATTTTTGTTCTGGCTTAGATGGAGACTCGCCAAGAAAAGAAGAGCAAAAAGTAAAAGAAGAATATTTAATAATACCAGATTTAATAATACTGGTAGGTTTTGAAAGATGTATTGACAAAGATTTATAAAAACCCTCCCAGGTCGAAACAAAATGGTTGTAGACGTGATTGTCGATTAAATTAGGGAGGCAGCACTCTCCAGAGAATTCCTGTTTCAGCTAGTTAAGGTGATATCTTAGCCTGTTAGTATTGTTAAAAATTTGGTGATACGAATTGATATTGATCTATGAATGGCCTTTCTATTATGAGGGCATGACTACTACTACAATAAAGGTTCTGTTCTGTATTTTTAAGTTTAATCTAAATGGGGGTGTAGAAGGGGGACTAACGTCAACATATTTGAATGAATTTATCGTTTTCCAAATGACGCATAAAATAAGTAGAGGGGTGATTATTTTTTAATGCTTTTAAAAGCAATTGCAGTTTTTGTTTACAATGGCACCTAATACAACAAATATCAATGTAACAGATATCTAGGAAGGAAAAAAAATAATAACTTTAGAGGAGTGTAATATATAGATACAAAATGATCTACAAAATCAGTATAGCAAATTCCACGATAACTGAAACAACTTATTTCTACATTTTGACCACCGTATATTAGGAGGAGAAGTGAGCCACTGCAAATACATTCCATGAAGTTATGTATGTATATATATATATATATATATATATATAATGCTGTGAATATGATGAAATCTCCATCATCTCCATCAGATTAACGTATAACCGAAAACTAAAAACTTACTTAGTAACTTCATCACTACCTACCATGGATTACTACCGAAAGAAGGTAGTCATCAGGAAAAAGTTATGGAAACTCATGCGGTATTAGTATTATTTAATTAGAATATTAGGTTAACGTTATTTTATTTTCATATCACATAATATATACTGTACTTTTCTAAGCCAAGAGGGTTATATGAAATATGTATTAAACCTATTAACCGTTATCATGCCGTATCCATCAAATGTATTAATAACAAATCATGTTTTAGGTATATGCTTAATTTTGAAAGGAGGAAGGGTATAATTTGTCATATAAAAGCCTATCCTCATCATTAATTCATGCTGTGTGGGGTTGGCAGAGATTAGCCTTATAAAAGCGTCTTGGTTTCCATGAAGAAATGAATTATTGATCGAGGTGAAATAATGTTGAGTTAAAGGTCACAAAGGTCAGAACGATCAATATTGTTCTGCTTCCGGTTCACAGTTTCGCATCTGCCAAAACGACCAAATTTTAATTCTCCTGTATCAAGTTAATTTAAATTTAATAAATTTTTAATCCAATAAATCCCCGGGATCTGTTTACCGTTCCTTGTTCAATGAATAAGTACTCGAAATTCCTAAACATCAATATTTTTTTTCAATTACTAGAGTAACTTCCTAGGATACTTTCTGATTATTATTTCCATTTTTTCTGTTCAATATTTTAAAAATGATTAGTCACTTCAATGAAAAGAGTCAGCTGTTTTTTCAACAAAATTCATAATTACCTATAGTTTTTTTAGCACTTAATTAGTAAGTCATTGTAATGAGTTTAGCTTAAAAAGGGTATATTAATTTATGTTACACATAAATATTATCAACAGCTACCATGGTGTAATATAACTGTGCTTTAGATTTATTGTCATTTGTATATATACCTAATATGTAAAAAATTTAGCAAACTATGAAATACGAATGAAAGAAAAAACTTGAAAAAATTAACAATAGGAAAGATTGTGGAGGCATTAACACTATATATTCATTAGAATAACAAATATACAACCCAACTGATGAAACAATCTAAGACAGTGGTCAGATTCTCAGATTAAATTCAGTGTCTTAATGTCGATTCTTAGTATTTGATTGAATAGTTTATTCATTTTAAGTCTACCGAACAAAAGGAAATAACAATTTCAAAACCAGCAAGTAAGCGAACAATACCAAGTGTTAGTGAATACGTCTGTAAAATTATACAAACCCCAGGAACTAAACGAAAAATAATTAAATTTAACAAATAATATTTTTTAAAAATGAAATAAAGAAGCTTTACATTAGAATAGAAAAAAGAGAATAACAAAACAACAAATCTTGTTGCTGTTTCATCTATCCAGACTGAAGAAATTAAAAATAAAATATGATCTTGGCACTTCTGGATTTTCAGATATCTTACACAAAGTCACACACACACACACACACACACACACACACACACACACACACACGCACACACACACACACATACACACACACACACACACACACACACATACAACTAACAAACAAAGTGAGATGGAGTGGGAGAAAGACAGAGACTCACTCACAATCAATTAAAGAAAATGTTTTATAGGACTCAGGGGCTCTCAAGATATTTGTTGGTATCAAAATTTTATCGAATCGCTACACATTCATTCTTTTACATTTTATACAGAAATATGTAAGTAAACATGGATATTTCACATAACTCTGTTGTAAATTGTGTGTCGTTTAGAAATAGTTACCATACATAAAAGTAGATCATTTGCATGGAGCTATTATTAAATTGAGTGCTGTTTAAAATAGTTGATATTGGAAAGAGAATCAATCGTGTACCATTAATGTTGAATCGAGAATCGTTTAAAATATGTTGCAGTTGAAACATATGTTATAGGTAGAACGTAATAATTGTCCTTTTTGTGCAATATTTTCTTTTACAATATTGAATATTAATGATACAATATTTTTATCATCCAATAATTTACATTTAACAAATATTTTATGCATAATTTACATTTTCTAAAATCACCATAAATATTTGATTCTGTAAAACGTGCGATAAAAAAAACCTTTTACATTTTTCAATATTACCCAAATAAAACACAGTCGTGACTAGAATAAATAACTGCGATTTTGTAAAATATTCTTACAACTGACAAATGATTTGACTAAAAAATAATATAGCCACTGAGTTGTTGAATCATACAAAAACATAATGAAGCATTGTTTTAGTTGATAATAACAATTGATATTTTATTGATATTAGTTGAATTTTTTTGCATATAGGTATGAAATTAACTTATTTATTGGACTTCACAATGTAATAAACACACAATTAATAAATTTTACTGATTTATCAACAAAAAATGGTCCATAAATGTCATAATGTTGAAAAAGAGTAAATTTTCATTTTTTAATATGAACTAATAATGGTACCTACTGGTCATTGTGTTTACAATGAAGTTGATACATCTAAATTTGGATAAGATGCATGCCCATAAACTCACATACTCAATCACATGCATTTATCAAAAGAACTAATAAATTATCTTCTCCTTTATTAATTTGTTGTTATTATTATTTGAGAGTGACTATGGCATTTCGTCTTAAAAAAACTATTGTACTTCCACCCTTCTGTACAAAAGTACCCCAGCAGTTAGCTTGGTGAACTCCAAGAAGCTCAGCACTTTTGCTGGGCCTAGCGGTAAAGGTAATACTATGATTTTGTGGAGTGTTCCGAAGCACCTTTCACAGTCAGCCAGGTGAGGTGCAACGGTGTTTCTTCATCTTCTTTGCAGAATCTGCACAAACCATCATTCATAATAGCCATTCAGGCTCCCTTAGTTTCGGGAGAAAGTGACTTCCTTTTTCTTTCTTCGGGACAGTCTTCTTCGGGTCCTTAGGTGTACTCATGGGAGGCTTTTGGGTCCTCTGCGCTTCCGGAAGATGGCTCCTGATTTCCTTCTCCTTAGTATCATTCCAAGGAAAATCCCTGAAGCTCTGTCGGTGGTATTTTGTCCGCTCCGGCAGAGCACCTTATATTGGAGTAAGTCTATTAACTCAATGTGGTCGCCTGACACCCTTGATGCTCCGTTCGTAATACAATAACCCCTCTATGCCTTCAGCACGCATCGCACAACTCCTTGAATTGGGGATGGGATAAGAAAAGAGGATTTCGGAGATTGGAAGGATTATGAAACGAATGGGGCCAGGCCCAGCCCCTGGTCACCTTCTCCTCCTTTTTTGTTTGTCCCTGCACATAGCAGGTTAACAGGGTAACCTTACGAAGGGTTAAGTCGGAGTTGAATGCTAGTGGCTATTAGAGTCGCATAATCTCTCCATTGCACCCTCTAAATGATTTCATTTACTTTCAAAAAGTATAAATCCAACAACATTTTCTCATGATTAAAATGAGGGAAAGAAACACTAACTCACCATGTGAAGAGGATCTTTTATGTGGACACTTGGTGTTTCTTTCTCTTATTCTAAACATACAATACTTTAATTATAGCAAAGTTAAATGTCATCGTATATTAATTTACGGTGCTTTACATAGATGCTATGTATGTAGCCTGTGTAGTATCTAGTAATACGATGCTAACATATATTTATAATACAGATTACTTGGAGTAAAGTCAAAAAAAAAGTTTCCCTATTGAGAAAATATATTAAAATGACCTTCTATTATGATGCAATAATGGCAAAAATATCAATTCAATTGATTCATTGAGAACAATTCAATTCAATCACCTATAAGAGAAAATTAATTTTAATGCATCTCATATCAATTTTATAACAAATCACCTAACAAGCCTCTTCTTCTACTGATGCCGAGAAGTGTCAAAAATAATCCCAATATCTGTTATGTTTTCTACGTTGCTTTCGCCCTTAGATCCTGTTGTGGGGCATTAATAGTTATATTTTGACTAGATTGCTGATTGACCATAATTTACTTTAGGGCTATACTAGGTTAGGTTGTTAGGTTGCAGTGGCAGTCCCACAAGGGAACACACTTAGGCCGTGCATTGGCCCTTTGTGGTACCACACAATGAAGATTGATTCTACAGTGGGAGTCCTAAATTTTGCCTAACTCAAGTGCATTTAGAGTAGGGATCTTTAACGAGTACCTGACATCGTACAGACTCGGGACCGACAGTTTAATGTCCTCCTCCGAGGGACGACGTGCTCAGATTTATTCACCTCCCACGTGAATAAATCGAGGGCCAGGTGGGGATCGAACCCCGGTCCTATCAGTTCAGAGGCAAACACGTAACCTCTGAGCTAGCCTGACCCCTTAGGGCTATACTATACTAAATATATTTAGTATATATTTAGGTCTAAATATATTTAGTACATATTTAGGTCTAAATATATTTAGTATATATTTAGGTCTAAATATATTTAGTATATATTTAGGTCTAAATATATTTAGTGTATATTTAGGTCTAAATATATTCAGGACTAAGTATAATTATAGTTTAGAGTAATTGTAACTAATAGCCAATAAGTGTGACTAATTAGAGGTTATGATGCAAATGAATACCATGTAATATGGAGTAGTCTAGATAAGAGTGAACGCGGTGCAGATTTAATTGAATAGATAATGTCAACTCATCTTGACATTGGTATTACAGGACTAGGAAGATTGTCAACGTCAGAAGGAAGGTGATTATTGATATAACTCTAACTCATACAAGGTTAGTTAATTGTTGGAGGGTGCTTGAGTTTATCTCAATCTCCGCCCATTGTATGATGTGGCTTGATTTTAATCTCAAAGTCTGCTAATATATTAAAAAAACGTAATGCTAAAACGAATGCCTGGAAGAAGTATGTAAGCTACATTGGTGTTATGAGTTCGCTGTTGGAGATTCTGTCAACATCAACGTATTTAATATTCATATCAATAACAATAGGCAATTAAATTGAAGAGTCAGAATAACTCAATGGCTTACGTGTTCGTCTCAGGTCTAGCATATCCGGGTTTCGATACCCACTGTGGTTCTCAAGTTATGTACAACCAAGGTGTACAAAATCTGACCACTTCATCTCTTAGAGAGGTTGATAAGCCGTCTGTCCTAAGACTTTACTATGCCATGTACTTGTTGAAGCCTCCTACTCTAAGTCTTCTTTTTGTGGTGTCACAAAAGACACTGTTTCGCTAATGTGTTCCCTTGTAGAGGACTCCCACTACAACTTAACCTCACCAGTATTATCGGAACAGATGTAATCTCTTGTCTCAACTTCCCATTCATACGATTAACTGCAATGTATTAAGTGGTTTGAACTGTTTGTTTGGAATTCAAGTTACTAAGTGGTCTAATTGGTCTCAGTGATTAATATTGAAGTTTTACTCTGAGTTTCAGTAGATTGGAACTGTTATAAAATCATATTACTTTTATAATAAAAAAATTCTATTTTGCTTTTGTTTGTATACAAGGAGAAGTTGGGTTATTTTTATTTTTTATTAATTCCTTTCCCTTTTATCTATTTGGTCATCAGATACAAGTATTTTGACTAGTTCTTCTTTTCTTTTTGAAGAGCATTGCCTTTTAGATATCAGCGCTGTCCACAAAGTCTACCTATCATTATTTATCTATTATTAACTAGGCATTTGGAAATATAACTATAGGATATAAAACATTCAGGTAAAAAATTAGATGATATTTGCATGTTTACCTTTCACTCCTTTAAAAAATGTTTGACTTCTCATGGTTACTTGGTGTCAGCACTAATGCTAGGTCTCGTGGCACTCCCTCACTCTTCCCTTTTCTCAAGTAAAATTAACTCTCCGTTACAATAAGCTCTATAGTTATGCTATACCAGTTATTAGATTACCAGTTATACTGTTATACCAGTTGTTGGGTTCATGGTAAGTAGTCTTGATTTTAAAATTATCCACATATGGACGGTATGTGGGTGATGAGTGGGTATGTGCGTACCCATTCTGCGAGTCTCACCTTCAACGTAATAACATTTCATTCATATATTATATTTAATAATACCATTTGCATCATAGAATCAAGATTCTAAATTTATTTAAAATAAACATAAATATAAGTGTATTTTTGGTTTAACTGAAAGTTGTAACCTTTATAGTAATGAAAAAAAAATAAATTTAGAAGTGTTAAGCTCCATACTGCATGAGATTTGATGCAAATGAGGGAGGTAAGTCCATTTTACGTAAGTACGCTCACTACTCTAAGAACTGCATTGTGTCATTAACATTTATTTGCAATGGGCTTTTGTTTTCTGCAAAAGGAGATAGAAATAAAATCTTCATAACTTTTTCATAATTATAAGCTTTTTGTAATGATAATCAAGGTAATAAACTTGATTACAGTTTGAATAGCACTCCTACACAAATTTAGAGTTTTCCCTAATCCTAAAGCGGTCTGTAAATAATGAAGGAGAAACAACTCACAGAAAACTTGTGAATCAACTTTATCAAGCTATACCTCAACAGATCTCAACTCTTTCGCCCATTCAATTCATTATAAAGCAGAATTAATTACCTTTAACTAGTGGAAAGAGAAATGTGAGAGCAACTTGCTACAAACAGTGCATTTATTATATGTCAGTGAGACATTTTTACTCTAATACATAGATTAATCATATATTACTATCAGCAATATTGGCTTATTTTATCTACAATTTGTGTTAACTATATTTATTGAATTCTTATATATATAATATATATGCCTGCTCATGAGTGAAAACTTAAAGTAGGGGCCAATCATGCTGCGGTTTAATAGCAGTAACAAATTTCATGTTACGAAACCACCAGCCATCGTGTTCTTTGTCGTGGATGGAAATAATGAAATAATGCCTGAAAGAGGAGAAACAGAGCTATTAATGTTAGGAGACGGAGAGACACACATCCAAACACACCTAACGCACACACTCACTCCCTTACACACGCGCACGCATATATTCGTAACAAATTTTATGTTACGAAACTTGAGCAACTCTGAGTTTATAAACTCTGAAGCTCTCACGGTGTATAAATACAGATTGTACAACTTGTGATACAGCTCTCACGGTGTTTAAATACAGACTGTACAACTTGTGATACAGCTCTCACGGTGTATAAATACAGATTGTACAACTTGTGATACAGCTCTCACGGTGTATAAATACAGATTGTACAACTTGTGATACAGCTCTCACGGTGTATAAATACAGATTGTACAACTTGTGATACAGCTCTCACGGTGTATAAATACAGATTGTACAACTTGTGATACAGCTCTCACGGTGTATAAATACAGATTGTACAACTTGTGATTAGTAATCAAATATAATAATAAACAAAAAATAGTAGCTGTAATAAATCAGTGTCATTTAAACAATATATTTTTTTTACATTTCTCTCAAACATGAATAAAAGTTTAAATTAAATGCGTTTTTTTATAAAATAGAGGTGATAAAAATATCACAGAATAAAAATGACAGATATCAAGTTGCTTAGGTATAACTAACATTCTATTACTCAGAATCTGCCAAATGGTAATTCCCTATAATATTAATTTATTAATAATTTAATAATATTCATTAATATTTTTTGTAATATATACAATTATTAATTGCAGTTTTTCCACCTTTGATTATATAAATCTTCAAATTTTATAGTATAACAACTGATTAAATTCTCGTTTGGTAGAAACGAAATTTTCTACTTTATTTTTTACTTTTTATTTCTTCTATTGTATTTCAATATTCCTTTCATAATTATCTGGCACAGTACTAAAATCAATAATTATTTGTTAAGATTGAATTCATGAAGAAACATTGATATATTCGCTCCCAAAAATAAATCATTGTTTAGTTTGCTGACAAAGGATAAGGTATTGTTTAGGATGTTAAGATGTTAGAGAAGCTCCTTAGGCGACGTTTGTATAATAACGTCCGAAACAACGACTGCTTTGCGGGTCTTAGCTCTCACTGGCAGACCGACGGGTTAGACAGAAACATCCCCTTGCAGTAAACATCCCTCTGCCACGCCAACTACTGCTTCCATCTTTTCCTTTAACCAAACAAACAAAACTTTCTTTCCCTTAATTAATTTAAAGTAAAATTGAACAGAGTTATATATATTCAATTGTGTCAATACGTGTTTGAAACCCTATGTTTTTACTAAACGTTGAATATTGAAGCTTTATTAGTATTTTTTAAATAATTAAAAAGCACATAATAACAGTTTACACAACATCGGAGTACTAATCATAAATATTATCAAAAATGAAGGCTAACAACTATAAGAACTCAATGGCATTTAAATAACACCTCATTTTCATTCTTTTATCAAACACAAATATATGTTTTAATTATTTGTTCAAAATTTTGATTAAGGATATATTTTAATGTAATGGCTGTATAAATGTAATATCAAACTGCCTTCTAAATTATTCCCACACTCATAGATAACAAATTTAATCATTTCATTTGTTTTGATCTAGCTATATCTATTCGATCAGTTATAATAACTTAAAATAAATGATTTAGAACATTATGATAAATTATTTTTATTATTAAACTGAGGGGATGAGTCCCACCGGACTTCTTCAAATTCTGACTGCTTTGTTCCTGTTGACTTCTGTTTGTAGTTCTGAAAATCGACATTAGGTTTTATTTCTGTATTGAAATTTTTATTTTTTTTTTGTTGTAGAAGTGCCTCTTACTTTCTCATCTTTACGCATGAATAACAAAAAATCTTTGAATTCTGAAAGAATTCATTGAACAATTAACATTCAATGTATTAAAAGATGTTCGCCTCCTTCAACATAAGTGTCCATTCTTTGAATGATGTTAAAAAGTAGCTTACGCTTTTATAGTTTTATGAACTAAATCTTTCTACATATCACAACTTAATAAAATACCTTAATTTTTTTTTTATTACATGAGAAGATGTAGTATAATTCTTCTTTCTTTGTCACTGAACCAAATATGATTCAGCCCACCATCTCAGAATGCCCCATTTTGGGGCAAGAGTACATTATGATCCATCAAATAGTTATTTGAATCGTTTCCACAAGTTTTTAAAAGTGATCATATCTCAAAAGTTATACATTTTACACCTATAATGATCCTTTTGGTTATTTAAAAATTTGAAATTTTTTCAGTTAATACTGCTGACTGTTGATAAGATGCCACAAGTTTAACCCTCAGGCATAGTAGTTTAGAAAAAAAATTTGCCTAACATCAAAATTTGATCAAAAGAGTAACATTCACTTTCCAATGATAAAATATTACAAAAAAAAACCAAGACACATCTGCACTTGTTCAAAAATATATATCACATTTTTGGGTGAAACATGTATTTGATCATCACTCCTATACTGTGACCTGTAACGATCCTCAAATAATGCATAAATACCAATTATCTATATATAGACGCACATACCCTACACATCCACACACAGTACATACAGCATACACAAAAACACACTCACACACACACACACACGCACACATGCACGCACACACATACACACACACACACACACACCACTGAAACACACACGCACACACACACACACACACACACACACACACACATACAAATTATATACATATATAAACAGCATCAAAAAAATAAACACCAAAACATGAGTTTAAAGACCTCAAAATATGTACATATGCAAATTTACATATTAATTATTTATTGATCTAAATATATAATATAGATAGTCAAGTAAAAGGATGTTTACTAAAGCTAAAACATTCATTTTTTAAGCAGGAAGATTTCGCTTATTTGCCACTTTTCCTTATGGTTTATCTATAAGGAGAATATTTTATCTTATCCAATAATATATACAAAGTAATTCCACGTGTCTTGCATAGTATTTGCTCACTAGTTCAAATTATAGAATTGTAGGGTAAAAATCTAATAAAATGGTCTCCACATAAAAAAATTTTAATGATATAAACAACGCATTTCGAACACGTAGTGCTCTTCCTAGTAAGTGGAAGAACACTACGTGTTCGAAACGCGTTGTTTATATCATTAAAATTTTTATATGTGGAGACCATTTCATTAGATTTTAACCCTAAAATGAGTAAATACCACATAATAACTGATTGCACTACATTAAAATTATAGAATGTTTTACCTAATTTACTTCTCTTGAAAAAAAAGCGTGTGGTTTTTTAACAGTAATTTTTTTATGTTGTTTTCAGCCTTTCAGTTCTTCCTTCCCACCATAATCTCATAAACATAAACTAAATCACCATATGTTTCTTCCCCATTTACTTAACATTACTACTTTAGTCAATTTAGTCAACATTACTACTTCATGTGGGAATATTTTCTATAATTGTTATGAGTAGATTAGATTTAAGCCATATTGTAATACTTCATAATTGACATTCTATGTTCTCATTATCAATGTCTAAGCAGACATAGTAAATCTTTCAGTCGAGTTGACTGGTTGACACACTTAATCTTTTACTGCAGTCCATACCTTTAAATTATGCCATATGGCATAAAAAAGTAATATTTATGGAAATTCAAGAACTTCAACGTGATTCCATCTGTTGTGGCACAAGTAGGCAACTTGCAAAAGTGGAGAGTCATTCCACCAAGGCAAAAAAAAATTTAAACAAATAGGTCAATTAAAATCCCGAATAATTTACATGTTTTGAATTTTAATATCATGAAAATGCTAATCTATTCAATCTGCATTTTGGGTAGGTGACTATAAAAAACAGATGGCAGCGAAATTTTTTTAGCTAGTAGTGTAGGAGATCCAGTGTTATTAACAAGGCAGTTTGAGTTCTTCTTTGTTTACGTATGCAATTATACACTGTGCTTTATTACCAATATTGTTTGGTGTTCGAAATGTCAAAATGTGTAATGAGTGATTAAATTGATTGGCCAAAAATTCTGATAGCTCTAAAAGAAAGTTATTTAAAACACATTTGTCCCAGTCAGAGGCAAAGGTTATATATAGCTCGCCAGTCATTTTTGATTCTTTTGACTTTAGTTGACTTCAGAAGAATCTATGGTTTGCGAACATGTTTACTATTTGAATGCAGCCGACGACAAATGTGTATTGTGTGTTGAGAAAACTCAACAGTAAGAATCATATCTTGCATGTCTGACTGCATTGATTGGTTACATAAATTATGCTTATAACAGATTGTCAATTAATATAACCTTATATTAAGGTTGACTAATAAAACATTTCTTAGCTAAGGTAAACATATCCAACAAATAAAGCCAATCGTCATTTTTTCATGTTTAATATTTGATTAGTCTTATAATGGTATTAGAAGTAATAACAATTTTTATTTTTTTTTTAACAATTTCAAGCTAATTTTGTTAACAAACATTAATTCTTCTATAGTTATATTCACGAAAAAACTGAATAAAAAGACATTCATGTCTCTTTTACTCAAGGTTTTCTTATTCTGGGTAAAATGTTATTAAGAACAGCCAAACAGTGTGATCAGTATTGTGTCCACAATACTTCTGAATCAATCAAAAGTCAAACCTTTTACAACGTATTGCAATAAATAACTTTTCCTTATTATAAAAACAAGTACAATAAGATTATGTCAAAATAAAAATACTGAAAGTTTTCAATAATTCTTATTTATTTCATAATAATGCCAAAATTTAAAAACTCTGAAATTAGTAGCTCACTAGAAATAAAATGCTATTGAATTTAAATTTTTACAAAAAAAGTTACTTTCTAATCATACAATACTGTCCAAGAACAATAAGAAAAATTTGAATTACATGATCCATTTTTGAGTCTGCAACGTGTCTAAAAACTTTTGAAAACACATCCACCTACGTACAGACAGACATCATGGAATAATGTCAATAAATATCATTGTGGGGGCTCAAAACATGGTAGTCTGTCAAAATCAAAGATCTTTTCACGATAGCGTACTGTTCTTACATCAAAGAACTTTAGAAGCTTCAAAAATGTAAAGCAGCCAAACTCTCATGATTAAATTTGACCATGATTACTACAAATTACTTATAGTAAATTAAAATATCTTGAGTGGCCTGCACTCAATTTGACAATAAGTAAACATATCATTAGTTGTGCAATCCGTAATTGTGTGGTATTTACTCATTCTGAGGTAAAATGGATAAACAAACAAAAGTCACCACACAAATGAAGTTTTATTCAACAACAACAACGCGTTTCGAACACATTGTGTTCAACATCAGGAAGACACCAAGGATGTGGTGCTGAAAGGTTGGTCTAGTGAAAACAACTAGTCAACTACTACTAGTAGTTGTTTACTACTACTAAAAAATCTACTGGACTAATTGCTTTCACTGGAGTGACCTTTCAGCACCACATCCTTGGTGTCTTCCTGATTATGAACACAAAATGTTCGAAACGCGTTGTTGTTGTTGAATAAAACTTCATTTGTGTGGAGACTTTTGTTTGTTTTACCTCAGAATAAGTAAACATATATCAATCTCATTAACAATCATTTGAGTTTGTCTTATTTTAATGAGGTTTTCATCATAAGTTATATCGTAAGCTGTAGAAAAGTATTACCAAAAGTACAGATAATCATTAAATTGTTAGGCAAACTTAGAATTTAATGCTTTTGTTTTATTTTCGCTGTTGAGCTTCACTTTTTTTGCCTTTAAACCCTGTTTCTAATTTGGATTTCTGTATTGAACCTCTTAATTTATATTATAAGTTATCCCTCACTTCTGTTAGTCATCTATATGTTTTTTCAAAGACCGTTATCCTTTCAGTGAAACTGGCTCCCATTCAAATGAAATATAATCAATGATTTCCTCTTTCAGACACAGTTTGAATATTTCTTGTAATGTTATTTACATCAAGTATAGGTATTTAACAATAATCATTAGAATATAAGAATATAAGTTCACATATTATAGTTATAATATTTTTTCTTTAAAGATATAGCATTTTGTTACAAACCTATCTCAAGTTAGATTGAGTTCCTAAACTAAATTAAACACCGGCGCTGTGACAACAATTTATCTGTTTTCTTCTTCGCCCATCTTTTGCCAATTTTTTTTCTATTAATCTATAAACAATAACTCTATTTGATTCGATTAAAAAAAATGTAATCCACATAAACAAATCCACCAAGAACTGCATAATCCAATACTCCAAGTTTGCTGATTTTACAACTATCTTGTTTTTGGAAGTACCTAACAATTCCTTTATTTTTTTTCCGTAGAATAAACATTTTATGTAGAGCTTTGTCACATCATTTCGTATTTGTATAATTAAAAATAAGCATTTTCTATCATGCACCATAACAGTTATTTTGATATATGAAATTAAAAAAAATAATTTGCACATTTTTTCATAATATTCTACTTTTGGGCATAATTTCATTGCAATCAGTCCTAAAATTTAACTTTTATCGTGTCCAATAGCTGTTGAAATTGATCTCAAGTCAATATTTTTATATTTTACTGCAATAAAAACTTTTTGTATGATAAAAAATTAAAAAATTGGAATCACTTTTATTTTTATTGTGATTGTGTTTGATGATTTGTTTTTATTCTTCAGAAAACCATAATAGAAATACTTTGGTGATCGCAAAACATATAACTTTGTCAAAACCTCGATTTCAAATATTTTACTTCTAGTAAGTAGTTTATCAAAATTATAAAACTATTATTTCTACTCATGTTGTAAATGAATAAATGTTAACTATTACAATGATATAGAAGTGTTGAGATTGAACTACATATGAATTAGACTACAAAACGCTATTTATATAAAGTTAAGGAATTGCGGTCTTTAATAAACCCATTTAAGCCCCATGAGATGGGAGATGTGAGAGTGCACTGAGTGTCAGCAACGACAAAATAGTCATATTTGGTACCAAATTGGCATAATTTTACCCTCCTTTAAAAATATTTAAAATATTGCTTTTGTCTAAGGAAGGAATAAAGTCAAACATAATAGGTCGTATAAAATAGATTGGTAACGAGAAATGCTTAAATATCCTTGATGGAAATAACATGAACTGGTATGCTTAAATAATTAAAGAACGCTCAGTTGTTTCCAGCACTCACACACATACAGTTGCAAGCAGCTCTGACCTTGAGTAGTGCTCTAGTAGAGAAAGTATTCCGACTCTGTTCTTATTTGGTACTCTTTTAATTATAGTCAAATATCAGTTATAATAAGAGTTAATTAACTTCGTTGTTCAGCTGACTAGAATTTTAAGTTTTATATTGTTCAAAATATTTTAGCAGAACCTTTAAGAAATTCTTCTTTCATGCAGTGTTCTGGCCCATTACTTTTCGTTCCCTTTCATAAACATAAAAGACAGAAAATGCCACATTATTTTCCATCTTTTCCTGTACAAATGTGGCTTCATGATAAACAGTAGAACCTCTGAACTTAGTACTAGAACTAAGCACTCTGAAACTCCACCATATTGTTCCTAATTTAAATAAACAGCGGAAAAAAAAATCGGAAATAATGTTATTCATTATTAACACTAGCATTAATAAATAACTAATTTACCATTTGGAGACTTTTGTTAGAATCAAAAAATTGAATCATAGTTGAAAATTGAATAACAAATTATTTATAAAAATGATCTTCATATCTCTGAAACAATAACTTTCGTATTTAGATATGAAGGTGATGTGAGCGAATATCTAAGATTTTATAGGGTCATAAATTGCTATAAACTGCTGCTTATAGAATCCATACGTGGAACTTGTTACGGCACAGTGTTACGCCGAATCAGATAAGGCATCAATTCCAAAAAGATGGCTTTCCTCTTCAAACACTCCTATTCCTCTCCATTAAGGCCTGAAGGCCTTCAGCTTCAAGCACCTCGCAAAATCACGCCTCACTCATCTTATACAATGGAAATTCTATTACGATGCGGCTCATTCATGAGTGGAACAATGTAGTAAACTTCACCTCTAAAATCACACAACTCTATGAAGGACTCTTTAAGAGAACCACTTACTTTCTTATTATAAATTGAAGCTATTCTGTTTTGTCGTAGAAATATTTGGAATAGACTAAATAAAAAAACAAATATTCATATCGTTATTTCTAAGTACTGATCAATTTCGGGAAAGAGCATGGTTGGTGCATCTTCAAGGCTAAGTGAATGATTTTTTCGAGGACTTTCTACAGCTTGAGCAAGCATTTTTGAATTTAGTGCTACTCGTAGCACTAAATTCAAAAATGCTTGCTCAAGCTGTAGAAAGTCCTCGAAAAAATCATTCACTTAGCCTTGAAGATGCACCAACCATGCTCTTTCCCGAAATTGATCAGTACTTAGAAATAACGATATGAATATTTGTTTTTTTATTTAGTCTATTCCAAATATTTCTACGACAAAACAGAATAGCTTCAATTTATAATAAGAAAGTAAGTGGTTCTCTTAAAGAGTCCTTCATAGAGTTGTGTCATTTTAGAGGTGAAGTTTACTACATTGTTCCACTCATGAATGAGCCGCATCGTAATAGAATTTCCATTGTATAAGATGAGTGAGGCGTGATTTTGCGAGGTGCTTGAATCTCAAGGCCTTCAGGCCTTAATGGAGAGGAATAGGAGTGTTTGAAGAGGAAAGCCATCTTTTTGGAATTGATGCTCGTAGATTGACTTCAAACAAAAAACAACATGATCAGTTATTTTTAAAAATAAGACAGCCCCAAAACTGGTAGACCACCACAGATAAAGTCCGATTGAGAACTCTTCAAGCATGTATAAATAATTAGTAGTACAAAATATAACAGTTTTAAATTGTACACATATTTTAAATGTGTACACATATTTGTTGGAGAAGTTTTTAAATATAAATCATTTACAAATTAGTTATTTATACTCACAATTCTAAATACTATAGTGCAATTCTTTAATCAAAAGACTTCTTTAAACTTCCTATGTATCGGATTAACAAATTATGTAAACAACTCCTATGAAATAATATGTTTGAATTCTATAGCACACCAGATGTTATTATAATTTTACAGCCAATCCTTCAATTACAGCTTCCTGTATTCTACCGCATAACAATAAATGAATTCCATCCCCTGAAGGAGAATGTTTCACAAATCAGAGTGCAACTAATGTAGTCTTTCTATTCCCAGTCAAGGATAAGTGTCTCTGCCAGTTTCAGTTTCATTATAATTATAATGTAGGATATCGAAACTGAAATAACATTCCTGCCTTAAATCATATATGTTCATATCATTTTTTTATATTTCCTATGTTTGAAAAATTATTAAATTCTTTTAATGTAGATACCTTGATATATTCTGTTGCTTGAGATTTTTGTGGCAAATTAAAGTATTGTTTTACTCCTTCCTATACTGGCATGATGGATGAGGTAGCAAAACTCTGGTATGACTTATAATAAATGTACAAAACAAAGTACGCTTATAATTTTAATAACATTTAAACCACAATATAATTTCAAACCATACAAGAACCTCTTAAAATTTTAATTATACTCTATACATGGTAAAATAGTAATAGTCACATTAAAGTCAGTTCTACAGATAAGTATTGATTACCATTTAGTTTATAATACGTGCATATATTATATTTACGTTTCGATAAACGTCATTTAATTTAATTAATATACATCTAATGTGACAGATAAATATTTATAAGATACTGATGAAATAAAAAAATTAAATAAACATTCATGTTATAGCCTACAATGCAGCCATTAGCGCTTACGAGTAGAGTTATCTGGAGATGTAAAATTAAGAGTATTGTTTTCAGGCATCAGAAAAAGTTTGATCCCTGGTTGTAACGTCAAAAAATGTGAGGCCTCGTCAAAAATTCATATACTTTCTGTTTCGAAATTCAGTGTGCACAACTGCTATTGTTGTTTCCTCAAGCGAGGCATACATTTCTATTTGTTTGGGAAATCCTTTTTGAAGGAACCTCTAAAAGAAAGGCCTCTCTTTGCAAGTTATTAATATTATTTCGATAGTTTAACCTACTAATGCCATAGTAACCTTGATTAGCCTTTTAAATTAATAAATTCACAAAATAATTGTGTTAATTATTTCGTTGTAATATTCCTACGTGCCCTTATTGTAAAGTTAATTAAAAGCACTACAGATTTTTACTGACTTAGTATCACAAGTAAGCCCTCCCAGAGTACTATCAGATATTTTTAAACTTTATACTCTTCACTTCCTTATCATCTTTCAAAAGCCATGAAAATGCTATCGTAGAAAGGTTAAAATATTTAATAAGGGTTTTCTTCTTCTTTATGATTACTAAAAAGTGGGAATTTTTTTTTCTTTTTGTAATAAAATACAAGAGAGTATGATATAGTTGCATAGCGTTCTCTGGTCACCTTTTACTCCTGATAATATTTACAGCACACATAAAAATGTACCTTATCTCCGATATAATGAAACTGTCTGTCCTAGCTTTATTAAAGAAATATGCCAGCCCGATGCAGGCTTCAACAAACTTGAAACCTTACAAAGCAACGTTCCAACGGACTATTGTTGAAATTTACTTTCTTTAGAAATACTCATTTATAAATGTTTTACTATAAATAATATTATTACTATTATCATGAAATTATTATAAATAAATGGAAGGGACAATTATATTTGCAGTTTTATTTAATAAATCAGTAATAATATTACAAATTAATGAGTTTACAATACTAATTTAGCCATTGAAGATGACGTTCAAATTATTAACTATTGATTTCAAACCGACGTTTAGCCGAAAGTTGCTAGGCATTCCAAGGCTTATTGAAGGAACTATTCAAGCATTATTATTATTATTATTATTATTATTATTATTATTATTATTATTATTATTATTATTATTCAAAATATCTTTCCGTATTGTAATATATACTATTAAGCATTAATAGAATTAACATAGAAATGTATTCTATCATGTATATTCGATGATAGAATATATTTCCATGTTAATTCTGTTCATGTTTGATAATAAATATTACATAAAGAAGAGATATAGAAAATGGTTTGAAAAGTTCCTTTAATAAGCCTTGAGAATGCCGAGCGAATTGCGGCAAAACTTCATATCAAAAGTTATTAATACGGACCTAGTTTTAATAATAACTAAATTAGTATTTTGAACTAAAAAGTGTTTTTACATAAAATTTTAACATTTTTCGTTAGTTGAGAGTAAATTTTAGAACTAATAATGATTAAAAATGATCCTTCAAAGAGCAATGAAAGAGTTGTAACATTCATGCTTAACTGACTCTAGAGTCTTTGTAAATTCGAAGAACCAATTTTAATTAGTTCAAATTTTTTCTTTTTAAAATTATTTATGATATAATTGATGTACTGGGTGAATCAAAATGTACCATAATATAGTTTTATGGTAAAAAATAGAAATAATTTTATTGTGGTGAGTAATGTGTGTCATGAGGAATATTGCGTGATATGATTGATGTGAGTGGCATGCAGGAATATTCATGTAGCAGGTACCCACTGCATCTACTGCATGATCAGCTGAATTAATGTAGAGCCACACAGCTGGGAAAGCAGAGGCATTTCTGGCCGGTGTCAGATGTAGGGCTACACTAGGGATGGGCACTGCAGGGTTGATTAGAAGGATAGCGCGTGGGGTAGTCAGTCTATAGTGGCTATCATGCAGCTAACTACATCCATCCGCACCCGTAATAAAACTTACGCAGTGCGTCACTCTGAAAAAACGAATTTATGCTCAAATGTAAAAATATATTCAAACTTATGTACCACCCACACATTTATATCTAAATCACTGCTCTTAATTATTATGCCCCCATCACCAAATGAAAAAAAATTCCCTTCCCTCCAATGACTGTCACAACCACAAATATATAATCTATCTACAGCAATTATTAGTTGTAATATGTAAGCAGCAGTAGTTGCAACACTGTAATATAGAACTGTGTGCAATACTGTACCTTATGAACATAAAGGAAATGAACAAAGAGAAATACCAACCATCGAAATATACAAAGATGAATTTAATAATAATGTTTTTACAATCTGTATCATTTTGTTACAGTGTGTAACAAAATCACTGAGTGCATCAATTTTACTTATATTAAACAAAACTAAATTCTAGTTTATTACGTTTTTCCTCCTAAGTAGTACTCCTACTTGAAGAGAGTTTATTGCAATATTTTTACATGCTCCATTCTAGTTTATTATGACTTAGTTTATACATTTTTGACTGAGTGATTGAAATGTTTGATGTAGTAAAATAATGAATAAAATTGAAAATATATATAATGACTTAGAAGTGTAATGTAAACACGCTTTAACCTAAATAATGAAAGTAGTTGAATGAATACTCATTATTTTATCAAAACTAGTGGATATTTATATAAGTAAAATTTTATTTTCAATGTTGAAGGGTTACAGGTAAAGGAACTGCAGCATGTCATTCAAATTGTCTCATAATAATTGCATCATTATATAACTCCGTCTTATCTCGTTAATTTTGTAGATGTACAAATGGTGCCGCACGCACCGATATCTTCAAGTATGATGCCCTTGACATGCGAAATCGGTCGGGCGTCCACTACATTTATTCACAAGATACGACAGATTTATATGGTAATATAATGTTTACTAACCTCAAAATCAACTTCTAGATGTATAGAAATATGTAATCAAAATATTTGTGCCACTACAAAAGGAATGTGGTAATACCTACTCTTTTTTTCTAGAGTTGCTGTTACAAAATTTAAAACTTACCAATGAAACTCAAAGTAGGACTTTTGTGAAAATTCCTAATCTTCAAAAAGACCAACAGTTCTACTAAAGAGAGTAGAACTATGAAATATCAGAGTAGCTGAGCTCCTGTCAAGAGTTGATTGAAGACTTCCCAATAGGAGAGTCTACATAAATTTTAAAAGGAATTGAAGGAATTACAAGCAGATTCTTTAACTTCGATATTCACATAGGAGTGATAAGGTGTCAATGAGTAACATAACAAAAAATTTAGCAGTATTTGAACAGTTATAATGAAAATATATTTTAGGAGGAATAGAAATCGCGTCTATAAATTAAAAATACTATACAGCCTTATTCTATCTATACTTTATCACAAATTACATGTTTTAAATAC
The DNA here is from genome assembly GCA_026182355.1 of Hermatobates lingyangjiaoensis. Taxonomy (NCBI): domain Eukaryota; kingdom Metazoa; phylum Arthropoda; class Insecta; order Hemiptera; family Hermatobatidae; genus Hermatobates; species Hermatobates lingyangjiaoensis. The sequence continues at coordinate 1,556,439 of JAPFBL010000048.1, read as the reverse complement.
AAATAAAATATTTACAACACCTCCATCAGTTAATATAGTGTGAAAATTTAAAATCTCGTCGTTCGGGGAAGCACATCAGTTCTTTTAGCAAATAATGAAATGCTTGAATCCGATTTAAAAGGTATGTACAAACACATATACGGCTTAAGCACAGAACATCCAACTATACGACATGAATCTTAAATTTAAATAATACTATAGAAAGCTAAGTATATATTTCTGCCAAATTAATCGTATTGGCTAATTAAAAGCAGGTCCCTTTGATTGAACTTTTTCAAAAATCGCTTATTTTCATCCACTATTGCTGTGTTAAAAAGAAAAATATGTTTATGTTATAAAGGTACACTTTTATAAAACCTTGTTTGAACATGTTATTGTCACTATTTACTATTGGTAACAAGGTATTATGAAACTCGTCGACAAAAGAATTTATTTGATTGATCTATTTGATGTAACTGTCTATATTGATTTTACCAATTATAATAACCATGTGGTAATCAGTATAATAACCATACTGATATGTAATAGTGTAACACTCTTAGATATAATATTACTCGTAATAAACTCATAAATGTTATGAAAGTGACAAGTGTTTACTGTGACTCAAGGATCTATAAATTTCATATTAGGTATTTTATTACTGTCAATATTTCATGAACTTCTAATATTAAACCTGTAATCTTACACTGACAATAACAAATAAATTTACATTTGCATTAATTTGCCTGATTGTCGTATCGGATGGGTCAGTTTATGGCTAATGCGTGTTCTCTTCTGGGATGACCACTGCAACCTAACCTAGCCTAACCTCACAATTAGATTACTCTAGTAGTACAGGGGTTCTAAAGAGGAGTGGGGGGGGGGGGGGGTGAAATTCAATCCCAGTGATGAATTTTGGGTTTTCAGGGGGTGAATTGTGACCACAAAGTTTTGACAGAGTGTGATAACCTATTATAGGTTTTGACAACTTAAATTTAGATTAAAAAATATTATTTTAATTGAATTGATATTTTATATATCCATCAATAAATATAATTAGCATTTAATTTATAAAATGTTACTATAAAAATAATCAATGTAAAGCTGTAAAAGTGGATATACTTCCTATGACAATAGGGGTGAATGGGCCAAGGGAGGCTGAGAACTTTGCTCTAGTACAACGATTTCTTTTCATATAAATGGATAAATCCATATAGCTGAATTGAAACAAATGAAGTCATTCAATTAATTATCTATGAGTTTTGATAATAATTTACTGAAGTATTTGAAATAGGAGTAAGATATATCCAGATTAGAATATAACCGAAACTAAAAGCTAATGATGTTATTATGTTTACTTAAAGTAATGATGAGTGTGCACCACTTCAGGTTTATCCAGATTTATTACTTTGGGCTGACAAATAAAGTGATAAAATTCTTGTTACTGAGAAAAACTGATGCTAAAATTTTACTCCAGTTTTATCAATATTTTTGAATTAGTAACTTACAATTCACTGGTAGGGAAGAATGTATTGTTAAAAAATAGGGATTACCTGGCGAAGCAAGGGCTATTGTGATTTACAATTATTGCAAAACCCAATCACCGCGTAGCTAGTCATTAGTCAACAGCCATCACTGTGATACACACTCCTCTTCAAATCCTGGTTAAATTGTTTCTACTCAATCATCCATAAACTATGTGACTTGTTTATCTCCTTTCAATTCCAATCATTTTCACAGTACATTACAGATAGTACCACTGGAATTCCTGTCAATGAAACAAAAAAAAAAAGCAATTTGGTTAACTAATATTTGTACGTTATAAGACTCTTAGTATCACTGACTATTAGAGATATATTATTATAACTTACACTCAGTGTATTCTGTTTTTTTTTATCTCCATTCGACGGATTTAAAACGCATTCTGTACCAAGGCTGTGATTAACTACATAAACATCATATCTGTCTTTAGCGAGTTAGTAGTACGAAATAGATGTTGTAGTGATAGCAATGGTTTATACTTTTCAATTGTTTTTTATTTCTTTTCTTTTGGCCATTTTGAGTTTACTATCAGTAGTTTATATTGATTATACATTACTTATAATACTTATATAACAGATAGATTTAAATGTTCGGAGAAGTCCTTTTTTTAAATTTTTGAAAATATATATACTCGTATATAAACACTATTTCTTCTTCTCGGAATTTGGTCAGGGTTAATATTTGGAACCACCTTTTCGCCAATGTTACGTTTTTGTTTTAAGACATTCTCATTGCTATATCCTGACCAAATTCCGAGATGAAGAAATAGGGTTTATTATTAATTATGGTCAAGAAAACAATACCTTATTATATATATATATATATATATATATTCAAACCACAATATGAAATGGGAAGAAAAGACTAAGACCTTTCAACCGTAACATGTAGTTACTAATTTTGTCAGGGTATTCGTCACGTGTTCATGTGAAAGCTTGTATATATGAAACAGTATTAAAGAAGAATGCTGCAACATAAACAGATTTCCAAGCCCTGAAGATGACATAAATATATGTCGAAACGTCGGCAAATGGACTAGTTTTAATCATTGGACCTCAAACCTCAAGAAAATTACATCATATATATATATAGTTCAATATAAAGAAAGAAACATAGAGAAATCAAAAGTACACACTTACAGTCTCTAATTTTCGGTTTGAACCGTCTTCAGGAAAGATAAGAGAGGGAAACCAAGCGCACTGGTTCAGAGACGGTTCGAGACCGTCTCCAACCCGTTTCATATAATACTAGTTTTAAGCATTCTGAGGTATAATGGTTATATAAAAGTCTGTATCATTTGTATGATTTATGAGGAAACTTTTGTATAACCACTTTACATCAGGATGCTTAAAACGAGTATTATATGAAGAAATGTCAAGAAATTCTGGTTAATACAAAAATAAATGTAACTTGAAAAACTGAAAACTCAACTTGGTATAGTGAATAATTTACTAAATTTATTGGATTTCATTGACTTAGAAATATTTTAACAAAATCCATTGAAATATAATCCTTGTGTTAATGGTAATGCTGTTAAAAGGTTAATAGCTACACAATTTGAAAACAATAGAAAATTACAATTTAAAAACTTGACAACACTCACTCGAAAAATTGTGGAAGCAGTTATAATAAACTACATCCAGTAGACTACTGATAATAAACGCTTTCAAAAACTAAGAAAGTAGATAAGATTTAGGTAAAATTAGTTTATATTCAAATAATATAATACGAATATATTTTTGTGGAGCAGGAAACAATATTTGATTATCTGTATTAAAGCTTAAACTGTTCAACTATCCCAGTTTCTTTCGGCTGTTTAATTATATGATAAGGAAATATGTTGTCAGGTTTTTAAAGCATTTATTTGCTTCGCTTGTAGATGTTCTGTGAATATAACAATGTAATCTAAAAGTCTAAGCAGAAACTAAGGTGAGTGACAGTAGCAGTAGTCGTAGGATTTCAGTTCGAGACACTAGAGATGGCTTACCTTAATGGCAAGGAATCAAATCATGATGTTCATTAGCAGAATCTAATCAATAAACATTTCAGGCACTATCTTTAAATCATGAATTAATATTTGTATCCAGTAAAATAACGTCAAATAGACGTTAAACAACTAACGTCAACGTTAAATAGATTAACAGTCAACAACATTCTTCCATTTTATAAATTCTTATTTTTATAAAATTTAAATATATGATAACCTTTCTTTTTCGGTTATGCTGAATATAAATGAATTAGATTCTCGTTTTTAAATTTTTTTTGAAATTATCACACAGGATATTAGAAATAAAGGACTATAATAAGTGTGTCTTATGGTTTCAATATATAATTATTTATTAGGAGATTAATAACTGACTGAAAACTGATCAAAAATAGATTATTTGAACTATATACTATACTATATTTGAATATATACTATATATATACTATATTTGAATAGATTATATAGACATTTAAACTGGTCGTACTCAGCGACTGGTCCTGCAAACAAAACTTATGACAACCACCATAGCTTATCACGACCATGTATGTATTATTACCTTCACCTTTAATTCCTATTTAATAATATCATAAACAATTATCAACTATTATCAATTTTCTTCCATGGCTCATGTCAACATTCTTTTAGATATCATAAATATAATCCAATTAATAACATTCTATTGTGAATTGTCATTTTAAATTTGACAAGTAACAACAAAAAATCGACTATTTGGTAGGCATGTTTATCACCACTTTAAACCATATCTTCTGTAATACAAAGAAAAATGTATGCATTTAACAAACTAGACTAACTATAATTATATAATAAATTATACTTGTTAAATATATAGGTTAGGTTGCAGTGGCAGTTCCACAAGGGAACACACGTAGGCCAAGCATTGGCCCTTTGTGATACCACAAAATGAAGATTGATTCTACAGTGGGAGTCTTAAATTTTGCCTAACTCAAATGTATTTAGAGTAGGGATCTTTAACGAGTACCTGATATCGTACAGACTCGGGACCGACGGTTTAACGTCCTTCTCCGAAGGACGCGTGCTCAGATTTATTCACCTCCCACGTGAATAAATCGAGGGCCAGGTGAGGATTGAACCCCGGTCCTATCAGTTCAGAGGTGAGCACGTAACCACTGAGCTAGCCTGGCCCCCTTGTTAAATATATAATATTGTATATTTTTTGATTTATATATATATATATATATATATATATATATACTCATAGATATTAATATTATGTCTAAACATCATATTAAAAATATAACAAGTTATATTTGTTAATTATAATTTCACCTTTTTTTATATTAGATTGCGTCAATTTTCATTATTCGAAATAAGGTATGATTTAGTCCTAAAGCTATAAAAAAATTAGAGGAGGAAGTCAATGTACTAATTTCTAGTATGAATGTATGAGTACTGGCTATTCATATGTATTAGCTATTCTCTTCCCCTCACATGCTTACAAGAGGGTTACATGTGTACTTACATGAGTACTGGCTACTCATATGTATTAGCTACTCTCCTCCCCCTCACATGCTTACATGTGAATGCATTCGCTCTTGTATCAGGTGACATGAACATTAACCACGAGAAGTGACAAACCAATGCTTACCGTCCTCTAATGCCACATTCTGGCAACAGTCAAAAGTATTGATGTTTGTATATCTGAGCAAAAAAAATAAAGAAAAACCTTTATTTATTTAAACTGATACTATAAAATATCATAACAAAAGATTGGTTATCATTATTCCGGGTAGCTGGTTCAATTCTGCGATGGCGAATGATAACTGTTTCTATATTGTCTTTATTAAGTGGGTAGTCCAGTTATTACGCCAAGAATGTTGGTTTTCAATATGGTTGGAGGATCCAATAGAATCACCAAGAAAAAAGCGACCACTCGTCCTTTCATAGTAGAATATTCGACTACAGTCCCTCTGACTTGACCCATTCGGAACACTTAACTACCCTATGTATGTCATGCGACCGCAAAATTACACAAAATGAGAGCTTGTAAAGAACGAACGGAACTATTCATGTCATAACTGTTAATGTAGGATAAACTGTAGAACAAATGAAATACTTAGTCAATATATCAAATTATCACTATGACTCAATCATAAAGTTAGGACAATTATGAAACAAAATAAGCTATATTTCCAAAAGAATAAAACTATTTTAGTGCAATATATATATATATATATATATATATATTATATATATATTATATTATTAAATAACTTGCCAAATTTAAGTCTAGTATGTTTCTTACATACCTTCTCGAGTTTTCTGATATTATTTCTCTATCTTTTCGGTACTATATAAATCAACTCACCGAATGATTTGTTTTTATTTTTATTTTCCCTATTTACACAGGGCCGACGTTTCGGTCTACACTGACCATTATCAAGGAATTATTTTTACAATTCTCAATAAAATACTTATTTACATTAACAATCACTTCGCTTCATTCAAAAAAAACTAATAATAAAATATACTTTTAAAATTTACAATCTATCTTATTAAACATAAACATAAACATAAACTTGTGTTTACAGGTTTGTTTCTAAATACTTTACGATGCATGTATGCACTTCTGTTCTTCATCTGAATGTTAGTTGATTTCCCTCTAGCAGCAAGGCTTGTTATCTGGCAGATATCAAAGACCAATATCTAATCATGCAGACCTCCTACAAAGTAATGCATACCAGATATAAAATGCAAGCCACCAGTCTTCCCCTGAATAGAAACATATTTCTCACAGAAAATGTCATTTTATTTCTTCTTTTTTCATCTTTCAGTTTTTGGCCATTAAGAGAAAAAAAAAACTATTTGTTATTTATATTAGTCAAAATTACGTTTATGAAATCTATATTAATAAAAATAGTTATACCAATTCATTTTTTTTATTTTGAACAATTAAACCTAAGAAAACATCTTTACATTTTACGATGTTTATACTAATTCTACTCAGTAGTAGTATTTTATTTATCTACATCTATAATAACAAGTCAATGCTGACAAATAATGATAACACATTTAGTGCTGAATAATGTTTTTCTAATATTATTATTATTAGAAACACAGAAGTGGTTCAGAAAAATTAAGAAGTATGAAACATTTTATCTCGTAAATTTCATTTCTCTCTCAATCACTTCATGGTATTGTTCATCTTCTGGAGTAAAACTTATGTTAAGTAAAGGGGGAGAAAAGATTTGGCAAATTAGGCTTTTCATAGATTTAGTTTTTTCTTAATATTAAATAACAAACACAAATGATATGTCATTAATGTCAAATGTTCTGAAGACTTCTTGCTAAGTTTTAATTTTTTTAAAGTAATGTGCATATTTTTATAGAGATATTTGTTATTGTGAGTAACAAAGCACATGAATATTTGTTTCAACTGCCATAATCAGGAGTATTAAGGAGGTACTAAATAGGAGAATTCAAGTCTCTAGGATTATCAAATAAATAGAAACGGTTGTTAGCTGTTTTGATTGAAAGCATTAAAATATATTTGGATATTCGAGAAAAATACAGTATACCCAAAAATACAGAGTTCTTTTCTGCTATAAGAAGAAAATATCTGTAAATTAAATTATAATAACGGTAGGATACGTAAGACCTGTAAAATAATAACCATATTACTCGTACTTTACCTGAAAATTACCAAATAAGTAGAAATAAATATGTAAATAATTAAAACTAGATTATATTTTTAATTTCATCAGTTAAACTTTGGGTAAAGTAAAAAAGAAAAAGTATAAGATAAAAATAGATGTTTTTTTTTTTTGTTTCTCGAACTTAACTTTGGGTTAACAAAAAAAGAGGTAACATTGGGTATGCTTTGATTGCTATGATGTAGAAATGTGAAATTACAAACATTTAATCACATAGGGGGCTGCAAAATTTTATTACGCTGGACTACCCGTGACCCTTTGTGTGACTCAGAAGTTATAACAATAGGTATTGAAATTAATTCACTGAACATGACTGAGAGGGATAATTTTAATTGTTCTTTTCTGTTATTAAGGCACGGAAACAGATTTTAATATGGCCCAAGCTTTTGATATAGTATTCTTAACATGATTCAAGATATATACAGAGTAAGTATATTTAGCAAAATAAAAATAATTTAAAAGTAAAAAAAAACCTTTATTTTATCATTTATATAAATAAAACGTCAATTCAAGTAATATTAACAGTGAAATATATTTAAAACAAACAAAACTTGTAAATTGAAATATTATATTTATTTACCTAATATAAAATAGCATTAATGAAAGGAATGTGTATTTATAATAATACCTTAGAACATTCGTTTTTATCTAAGAGTTGTGTTAAAGTTTGTTTCTAAATCTATTGATTTTTAACCATTAATGTAGTAGTTTTTTTATATATTAAAGATATATATTAAATATATTATATAAAACATCGGCACAACTGTCATCAGCGAGCACGCAAGCCTCTGGGCTACTCTGGCTCTATGGCTTTATTTTCTTACCAGTGTTTATATTTCGCAAATTTTAAATTATTTTTTTTTTTTTGTTACATTTATATATAATACATTTTCACTACTATCATCGGCGAGCACGCAAGCGACTGGCTACTCTGCATCCATGCCTTTACATTATTATCATTGTTCATATTATTCAAATTTTAAATTAAAAAAAAAAGTTTTTGTTACATTTATTTGTAATATATTTGTGCTACTGTCATCAGAGTGGGCTACCATAGGCACCATGCATTTAGTTTACTACCAGTGTTTATATCAAGGAAATATTAAATTAAATTTCTTTTTTGACATTTATATATATCATATTTGCACTATTTTCATCGGCGAGCATGCAAGACGCTTGCTACCCTGGCTCCATTTTTGGAAATATATTTTTAATTTTCTTTTCTTTAACGTTATTCAGGTAGTAAATAATATCGACTCTCTATCTCCACAAAATGGGTGAACTAACAAACAATCAATCTCACCAACTTTATATATAGAGATAGTATTGCTGAGAGGCTAAAGACATTGTAATAAATCAAAACAGGTTATAACATTACAAGTGATTTAACACATGATTAACAGTATGAACAGGAATGGAAATGTCACCTCCTAACTTGTCAATTAGGTACTTAATAGTTTAAATAATTACTTGAATTATTACACAAATTAATCTCCAAATATATTGTTAATTGGTATTAAATATTATCACGATTTTAGATAACTGATAAATTACGTAAATTTCTTCTAACATAAAATTTCTAGTGTGACACAAATTATTTTCAGGTGAATGTAATAGATTAATCTTATTAGTGTTATATAAACTGCTATAATTATTAATGATTTGCAATTAGTTGTAGAATTTATTACGACGCACATTTTTTCCTTCTCAGATAAAATTTTGCTTAGAGTAATCATGTTATAGTTTTAAAAATCGTATATATATATATATATATATATATATTGTATACTTTGGGAGCAGACCTTCTTTTAAACATACCTCATTAAAGATCTTGCCAACATTAAGTTTAGTATGTTTCCTACATACCTTTTCAAGGTTTCGAATGCTACCTTTCCATCTCTGTGGTACCATATAAATTAACTCACCGATTTTTTTATCTTTCATTGTATTTTTCATATTACATTTCCGACGTTTCGGTCTACGTTGACCATTTTCAAGGATTCTATATACAAGGTTTTTTTAAAACAATTCTAATAAATACTTATTTACAATATTTAATTATTTATTATTATAAATTATTTATTATTTATTATTTATTGTAAATAAGTATTTATTAGAATTGTTTTAAAAAAACCTTGTATATAGAATCCTTGAAAATGGTCAACGTAGACCGAAACGTCGGAAATGTAATATGAAAAATACAATGAAAGATAAAAAAATCGGTGAGTTAATTTATATGGTACCACAGAGATGGAAAGGTAGCATTCGAAACCTTGAAAAGGTATGTAGGAAACATACTAAACTTAATGTTGGCAAGATCTTTAATGAGGTATATATATATATATATATAATCTATGATCAAACCACAATATGAAATGGGAAAACAAAACTAAGATCTTTCAACCGTAACAAGCGGTCTTCGTCAGAGTCAAAGACCCAACTGAAACACTAGATGCAGAAAACATCTGGTGAGGGTTTGAGAAGAGTGGGAGGGAAGAATGGTATTTTAAAAGGGTGAAAGCGCAGGAAAGAACTAATGCCCAAAAAGGGATGTTTGGGGAAACAAAGGAGTACAGTAAGAAAGAGTAAAAAACTATCCGCTAGCTGTCAACTCTCTTACAACAGGCTGTTGCCCACGTAACGAAAGTATCAATTTGGAAGAGACCGTTACTAATGTTTATTATATTTGATCTGTCAAATTTAATTAGAGACGATTCAGTAATATTGCTTAACAACATCGATTTTTCATAAGTAATAAATTTAGCTCCTGTCCCATCAATATGATGATTTTCATTGTTTATATGCAAGAATAAGTCGCAACTTTTTTCCTGTCTACTTACATTCTATTGGTGTTGTTTTACACATGTCTTTAATGATTTACCAGTTTGACCAATATACATTTTATGGCAGTTTTCGCACAGAATTTTATATGTATATACCACCGGACTCCAATTCCCTGGGAGAGTTTTTTATTAACATATTGCCGACGTTATTGCGATTACAAAACACTATATTAAAATCAAGTTCTTTGGCTAGTCTAGGAAGGGGATCCAATAAGTCATGATACGGTAAAATTGTAGAATTTGGCAATGAACAGGACTCTGTTGAAGTATTAGAGAAAGTTTTTATAGCACCCTTCAAAGCTAAATCGATATAAGAGGAGGGGTATTTTAATGATAGGGCAATTGACCTAATATTGTCATTACGTACTTCTTAGATGTCGTGATCCATAGGCTACCTAAAGTGAAGCGGAGGTTGGGTAGTTACATACAAGGCTGTGGAGTCGGATTCAGAGTCGTGGAGTCGGAGTCGGAGTCGGGCACATTTTCGACCTTGAGGAGTCGCAGTCAGAGTCGGAAGTTATCAGTGTGTCAGTGTTTCAGAAGGTTAATAATTAAAAATCTGGAGTGACCTACACTCAAATATAATATCAAACTTTTTGATTATATAATTTCCTATTTATACATAATATAAATGCCTAAATAGGAGATGTTTATTAGTCTTTCATTCCTGGTGGTATTACAGATAGTAATTGAACCACTGAAACATATAATATCCTTGACATTACCACAGCAGTAATAATACTTTTGTAAAGACAAAGAAAAAAAAATAAGGTGTTACGAAACAATCTCTTACAGGGGAACATGACTTTTGTTCCCACAGCCAGTGGATCTCATTCATGGCTATCTGTAACATTACATGGCCAGTGGATCTGTTACATTTAATGTTGTTTATCTGACCACCTTTTACACTGAATAATTAAACCAAAGTTTTCGTTTGGGGACCTCAAAATATTCCTATTTTGTTTAAAAAATGTCAGAAACATTTAACAAAAAAATTGGAGTGTCCTAAACTTAATATCACTATAAGTGAAAAAATATTAGACTGGTGTACAATATAATAATTTTTGTCTACTCAAAAACTTTCACATTCAATCATAAGTTAGAATTTTTAAATTTTATTGAAAAAAATATCTCTTTTGGGGTTCTAAAAAGTTGAACATTTCTTTCATTATTTCTTTTCCAATTAAATCAGGAATGTGAACTTTATATCACTGTTTTAAAGTCCAATCTGTTATCCAATATAGTGGTGCCCAAATTCATTGCATTGTATTTTCTGCAACTCATTATAATTGATTATTATCACTATTTAAAATTTTCAATGCGGAAAAATATAATTATTTAAGCTAATAAATCAATTCGAATAACAAACTGCTTAATATATTTCTATTCATATTCTGCATACTAGATATAACAATAAAGCAATAATAATAACAGTATAGGTATAAATACAATTTAATGACAATTTTGTTAATGTAAGATGTTTGAAAATTAAATTAATAAAAATAAAATAGAACTTCAAAATTATATATACATGTATATACATATAAAAAGATTTCACATAAACACGTGAAACAACAATCAATGATCAAACCACAATAAGAAATGGGAAAACAAGACTAAGATCTTTCAACCGTAACAAGCGGTCTTCGTCAGAGTCAAAAACCCAACTGAACACTAGATGCAGAAAACATCTGGTGAGGAGTTTAGAAGAGTGGGAGGGAAGAGTGGTATTTTAAAAGGGTGAAAGCACAGGAAAGGACTAATGTCCAGAAAGGGATGTTTGGGGAAACAAAGGAGTACAGTAAGAAAAAGTAAAAAACTATCCGCTAGCTGTCAACCCTCTTTGAAGAGGCTATTGCCCTCGTGACGAAAGTATCAAGTTTGAAGAGACCGTTACTAATGTTTATAATATTAGATCTATTAAATTTAATTAGAGACGATTCAATAATATTTCTTAACAACATTGATTTTTCATAGGTAATAAATTTAGCTCCTGTCCAATCAATATGATGATTTTCATTTTTTATATGCAAGAATAAGGCACTACTGTTTTCCTGTCTACTTACGTTATATTGGTGTTGTTTTACACGTGTTTTTAATGATTTACCAGTTTGACCAATATAAATTTTATGGCAATTTTTGCACGGAATTTTATAAATACCAGCGGACTCCAATTCGCTTGGAGAGTTTTTTATTAACATATTACCCACGTTATTGCGATTAGAAAACACTATATTAAAATCAAGTTGTTTGGCTAATCTTGGAAGGGGGTCCAATGATTCGTGGTATGGCAAAACTATAGAATTTGATAATAAAAGGGGCTCTTTTGAAGTATTAGAGAAAGTTTTTTTTAGCACCCTTCAAAGCTAAATCGATATAAGAAGAGGGGTATTTTAATGAAAGGGCAATTGACCTAATGTTATTAATCTCTTCATTAAGAAATTCTGGAGAGGAAACTCTTAAGGCTCTCAAAAACATATTTCTAAAAACAGAAATTTTAACATTTTTTGGATGCGATGAATAAAAATGAACGTATGCAAGTACATTCGTAGGTTTTCTATATACACTAAAGCGTAACTCATTAGGTAACCTATGGATCAGGACATCTAAGAAGGGCAAATTACCACTTATTTCTTCTTCCATTGTGAATTTGATTGTCGGCACTAATGAATTCAATTTTGTTAGGAAATCAACTTTATTTAAAGAATTGGGACAAATGCAAAGAATATCGTCAACATATCTATACCATTTAACATTTTTGGGCAAAATTGAGCTTAACATTTTACTCTCAAAAAACTCCATATATAAATTACTTAGGAGGGGGGATAAACAGTTACCCATAGCAAGACCAAATTTTTGTATATAATAATTATTTTCAAATTGAAAATGACAATCTACCACACATAACTTAATTAACTCTATTATAGTGGTAGATGGAAGGGGAAGGGAATAATTAATTAATTCCTCCTGGAGTAAGCTCAACAGATCAGTTACTGGTACATTCGTAAAAAGAGACTTCACATCGAAACTGATTAATCTATAATTTTTGTTCATGTTGACGCTTTTTAATTTTTTAATTAAATCTACATTGTTTTTTATATGGCTGCCTGAAATTTTTCCAATTAAGGAGGTTAAAATACTTACTAACCATTTGGACAAGCCATATGATGCCGAACCAACCGAACTCACAATTAAACGTATTGGGTAATTATCTTTATGTGTCTTGATCAACCCGTACATATATGGCAAAGAAGGGGATTTTGATATAAATTTAGTAATAAGTTCGGGTTGATTTTTTAAGATAGTCTTAATTTTTTTATTAAATGAACTATTGACCCTTTCCAAAGGATTAGACCTTAACTTTTTATACACATTTTCATCATTTAGCATATTCTCTATTTTATCGACGTAATCTTTTTTATTTAATATTACTGTTACTTTAGATTTATCGGCTTTAGTGATTTTTATAGTATTATCTTTTTTAAGCTTAGAATAAGCCTCGATAAAACGTCTAGGAACGCTAACAACATCAGTTTTTTCTGAAAGACCGTATACCATTCCTTTTAAAATATTTAAATATATCATTATATATATATCATTAAATATATCATTGGACCCCCTTCCAAGATTAGCCAAACAACTTGATTTTAATATAGTGTTTTCTAATCGCAATAACGTGGGTAATATGTTAATAAAAAACTCTCCAAGCGAATTGGAGTCCGCTGGTATTTATAAAATTCCGTGCAAAAATTGCCATAAAATTTATATTGGTCAAACTGGTAAATCATTAAAAACACGTGTAAAACAACACCAATATAACGTAAGTAGACAGGAAAACAGTAGTGCCTTATTCTTGCATATAAAAAATGAAAATCATCATATTGATTGGACAGGAGCTAAATTTATTTACCTATGAAAAATCAATTGTTGTTAAGAAATATTATTGAATCGTCTCTAATTAAATTTAATAGATCTAATATTATAAACATTAGTACGGTCTCTTCAAACTTGATACTTTCGTCACGAGGGCAATAGCCTCTTCAAAGAGGGTTGACAGCTAGCGGATAGTTTTTTACTTTTTCTTATGTATCCTTTGTTTCCCCAAAACATCCCTTTCTGGACATTAGTCCTTTCCTGTGCTTTCACCCTTTTAAAATACCACTCTTCCCTCCCACTCTTCTAAACTCCTCACCAGATGTTTTCTGCATCTAGTGTTCAGTTGGGTTTTTGACTCTGACGAAGACCGCTTGTTACGGTTGAAAGATCTTAGTCTTGTTTTCCCATTTCTTATTGTGGTTTGATTCATATATACATTATTATATTATATATATATATATATATATATATATATATATATATATATATATACTTTTTCGATGAAAATACGATCCAAAATGGACAAATACAGTTCAATGCACATAAGTATGATACTTATGTATCATACTCAGCCACGTACCCACACACTCACAGACATCATCGAAAAACTTCATAAAAGGACTTTTGGGACCTAAGAACATGAAATTCTGTCAACATTTTGAGATTGATTTTTTTTTACGATCCTTAATCTTTACTTATTAATATAATTATTTTTATAAAGTAAAAATACCTCCCAAATTTAGCTTAAAATTAATATTCGTTATGTAATGTAAAACGCAAAGTCCATTCCTTAGGCTAAAATATTACCCAAAGATAATACCATTCCAAAATACGAGAAAATAAACATCCGGTATTAAGTTTTGCTCAAGGGTGCAATACATAGAGTAGTCTGTTAGACAAATCCATCATACCATGGAAAGCATAGAAATTATGGGCTTGATTGGCGCAGACTTTTTAAATGTAAAATTTTATTGTTCTTACAGCTCATATAAGGCATTAAATCATTTCATTAAATCTCTAAACGTCAATTTTATTTCAGTTAATTTATCATTATTAATACAAAGTACTAACTATTATTATCCACCTGTCATCTGTTTTTTCATAATAAAAAGAATAGCTGGGGTCCAAGATAGAGTCGGAGCTGGAGTCGGAGTCGGAGTCGGCCCTAAGAGGTCCGACTGCACAGCCCTGGTTACATACTCGTATCAGGGTGACGACCGACACAGGAGTCAAACTTGCCTGCATTTGTGAACTTCATAACGATTGCTTACAAAATCAAGCAGGAATTCAGAAAGCTTTTAAATCTAAAAATATGTACGTCTATACTATACGTCAGTAGTCTATTTCCGAACCGAGCTTTCATCTTTTCTGACCGTATCATATTTCTAGAGATAATATTCAATAACTTACAAAGCATAGCACCAGGACAGATATGTAATGGTCTTATTGAATTTATACCCAATTATAAATTGGGTTGCGAATTTTAAACCACGGGTTGCGAACCGTTGGCGCTATGTTTACTGACAGATAGGCAAGCATAGTTTCAACCTCAGCATTACTAAAGCCCTCAACAAAATATCACTGCAATGTAGGCTGATTGTACATTAACGAGCAGTCAAAAATGTTTCAACCTTTCATTAATTTTCTTTACAATATTAATGAAAAAAACAGTCCACAACTTAGACTAAAATATTTGATGTTTGAAATTAGTAAGCCATTAATGATGTAACATAACAGTTAAGTTTATCCTACAAAAGGTAAAATTATTCAATATAGGTTATATTCATATAAAACCCTTTAAGATTTACCTTTAAACAAAGTTAGAATATGTAACATTCATAAAAAAACCTGCTTTTTCCCTTGACTTAATAAATTATTTTCAGCTTCACTCTATAAAATTAACAAGATTGAAAATCAGTAAAATAAAATTACGTGGTGACTAGTTTAATTTTTCTTTAAATATTAATAACAACCGCTTTGCTAAAAACGATAACGATATTACAGTCATCATTCGTATGGATAATAGTGTTGTGTTACTCTTGTAGGTAGTAATTACCATAAAGCATCAATTTACTCCATACATTAGCTACATTATTTGTTTCAATAAATATTCAGATATGTCATCAATGCTACATATGTATGTAGTTCTTGATTGTACTATAAAAATCAAAACAAAACAATCAAACAGAAACAATGCACATTATTAGTACCGTAGAGATTAAAGTATAAACGTGTTTTTTACTTTACTATAAGTAAAGTATAGTGGTCGTGAAAAAATATTTAACTGCAAAATATTTGCTAGAGAAAATTTTCTCTAGAGATTTTGACGGAATTATATGTTTTGAGGTCTTAAAAGTAGTTTTATGAAGTTCATTTGAAGGTGTCTGTTTGGGTGTGTGGGTGGGTGAGGGTAAGCATTGCTTGTTACCACGCTACAAGCCATGGATCAAGTTGATACTTTACACAAAAATGGGCCCCATAGCATAGATGATTCCTATTGTTTGGGAAGAATTATACATGTCGGGAAAGTTAATTTTTTTGCCAAAAACCGGTATTTTAAAAACATTATAAAGTTTTGCCTGAAATGTCAAAAACATGTAAAAAACTGTCGTTTTCAGATATAACATAATTTTTAATTTAAGATGTAGGAAATTTCATTTATTATTTTTTAAAGATTTTTTTTAATTTGAATAATGTTCTACATTTTTGGTCTTTTATCAAATTATTATACTGGAAATATTATGGCATGCTAGAGTTTTTTTTGCATTTTCTTTTCTCTCCCTTAGTCACAAATCATAAAAAACCAATTTACTCTAGGCGAATGTTATTTTTTCCCATGTACTGTACTCTGTTATAAGTTTGCTATAAATGTACATTGGGAAAAAATATATTGGTAATTAGCCACTTTTGCATTCTTAAATCGAGTTCAAAGCCAACTTCTCTGTATAATTTTAAATTTAAATGCTGGAAGCATGAAATTTTTAAAAATAATGGTATGACTATTAGACTAGAACAATGGAAAAACTGGAAATTAGACAAAAACATAAAAAGCCCTTCTATAGGACGAAAAAGTTCATTCCAAAAACTTGAATATTACCCAATAATAATGTTATTCGTATACGTAAAAAAATCAGCATTTGATATTCACCTTTGTAGAATGGTGCAAAACATAGATTGATTAGAACATTTTGTTAGACAAACCCATCATACCATAATAAGAATCAGAAATTATATGTTTCATATGCTCTATTGTTGTTGATCTTTTACATATAAGCATTTTATTCCTATTACATCACATATAAGTCCTTAAATTATTTAAAGATTTTCATTTTACCTCTAAGCATTATATTATTTTGACGAAATGACTAAAAAAATTGTGAGTCAACGTAAACAATGTAAAAAAATATCAAATATTTGACAAGTATAGTACGTGATTCCTTAGTCAAGGATAAAAAAATAGTTCTAATAGCTTTATAGTTATTTGCCCTGCATAAAATTTCATGAATTTTTTTATAAATTGCTAATTTCTTGTTCCATTTTTGTTCAAATATTCATGATTTTTTAATGAACCGTTTAGCAACAAAAAAACGTTTTCTGAAAACAAAAAATCGTACTGTAACATGCCTTTGAAGAATGTAATTCTAAAAAAAAGTATCTCAACTCAATCTCCTAATAATGTTTTATCTATAACCATAGTTTAATTTTGATTTGTCAAACGGTATGGCTTGTATCACTCTCACAAGGTTTGAGATTGATTTATAACTCAAATTTTTACATTTTATTAAGAAAAAAAATATGTTCCATTTTTTAAAATTCTGAATATATTTTTATTTTATTTAGTTTGCAACTTTAATGATAATGCCAACATTTCCAAACTCTAGAACAAACAATTTAGGAGAAAAAAATGTTTCCAAAAAACCAGTTTTTGGCAAGAAATGTCACTTTCCTGTTATCTATAATTCTTCCCAAACAATAGGGATCATCTACACTATAGGGCCCATTCTTGTGTAAAATATGAACTTGATCTATCAATGATTTTGGACTGTACCGTGGAAACAAGCAAAGCTAACATACTCACCCACACCCGCACACACACACACACACACACACACACACACACACAGAGAGAGAGAGAGAGAGAGATATCATCGATAAAACACCATAAAACGACTTATGGGACCTTAAAACATATAATTACGTCAAAATATCGTGAGCAAATTTTTTCACGATCACTATACTTTACTTATAGTAAAGAAAAAAGGAAAAGTTTAAATAATTTATTCACTTATGTGAGATATAAGAGGAATAATATTTTTACATGTAAAACAATCACCGCCAATAAACATTAGTAAATTTCCTTTGTGTCCTTTGAAATGATAGATTTGTTTCATAAAATGCTTTAATAATTCTATATATTGAACTCTTGGGCTTGTAATTATATCAGTTATAATTACTTTATCTTTGCGAATTGTACTACCTTTCCATTTTATTGAAATGCGATGGACTCTTTCCCCAAGAAAGAGGGATTATATTTATTGAGAAATATCTCATTTTTTCATTATTCTAGTCTGATAGTTAATATTTATTATTTTCAAAAATTAGAAGCTCCCAACTATAAAAGATTTAAATTATATTGAATAGCTGGCTTCAACTTTGAGTTGAGTATTTAAACTGGCTAATTATTAATATATTTTTTCTCATTATACATTCATAGCAAGCTAATAAAAGGGTATAACAAGCAGGAAAAAGTTAACACTCGCTCAGAAAAAATTGGTATGCATGATTTTTGATAAACTGGAAGGAAAATGATTTTAATAAATACTAAGAAGCCATAAAATTCCTAGTATAATAATTCTATAAAAGACTAAAAATTTAAAACATAATCCAAAATTGAAATCTTTCGTTTGAAGATTAATAAATGTAATTATCGTACATCCTTAATTATAAATTATCTTAAAACGACATTTTTTCTTCGATATTTATGATATTTTTCAGAGAAAATAAAGTATTTTCCTGTTTTAAACTTGAAAATTTGACTTAAATATTCAACTTATAGAAAGAGGTCAAGTAAACGATGTAAGAAATCCACTGGCTATTTGAACAAAAGCCGTGTTCTTTTGTAGAAGATTATTTTGTATCAAGAAATGTTCACTTTGGCTTTTCATAAATATAATTACTGCTGTAGTTATACATATATGTATTTGAGATTATTTGCATAAGCTGTGTGATGTACAAAAATAAGGTTATATATTGATAAGTCGATCAATCACTATCTGTACTACCTCAGGAATGAAAGAGTAATAAACATCTCCCATTTAAATGTTTACATTATGCCTTAATGAGACGCTATATATTATATATCCAAGAAATTTGATATTAAGTTTACTTATAGTGAAGATGAGTGTAGGTGACGAAAGATTTTTTTATATTATTTAAAGCGATTCCCTAGCAGGTGATAACGTCAGCCGTTTACCGGCTTTTTGTTTGATCGGTGATTCTACATATTCTAATTTGGAAGTCCTAAATTTGGCCTAACTGATGTATAAACAGTAATCTTACCTCATATTCTAGTGTTGGAATCTGTCATTGGTTTACTGTTTTTAGATTTTGCTTACACTAATCACACTAATTACAGCAATCACTAATCACTAATCACTAACACTAATCTTTATATTTGGATATTTCTATGGTCATTGTCTACACTTTTTAGGTTTAATTTAATATTCTGTCCGTACTAACATATTTTGTTGAGTTTTCTTATGATATAGTAACTTATTTACATCTTTAGTTATAAATTCTTTCCTTCTCAAATAGTATTTTGCTTAGATTAATCATGTTATAGTTTTAAAAAAAGCATAAATATATAAAATAAAAATGAAGGCAAAACCTTCACTCTAAGACTTTGCTAGGATTCGCATATCTGGTTTTTGAACGCGCTTTGTACACCTGGGCTAAACTTAATGAGATGAAATAGTTTAAAAAGGTTAAGAAAAGTTTATATTTCTTATTTTTTGTTTATTTATTTATTCGTTTATATATTTATTTGTATTTTTTTATCGTTTTCTTTTCTTTTTTGAAAAGCAGTGAATATAGTGAAAGTTCTTTATTTTGACTCTGACATTTTGTGAAGATTGTGTCTACAATGTATCTATTGTGTCCCACGTTGGTGGAGTTCTATGAAGTTCGTTACACTGGACTTAACTCTCGACGGATGTCTCCACACCATATTAATTTCAAAAGTCTGCTGAAGATCGAGATCAGAACTATCAGACAAGTTACCATTACTTAAATAACTATGAATAAGTTTTTTTTTCTTTAAAGCTATCTCCGTTCATCTTCAGATATGATTCCAACGACCAACGAATAGATCCGCGCACTGTAGTGCACGTCGTAACTAGCAGTTACAGACCAGAGGCCTTCTACTGCTTGATTACTGTGCTACTAAGACATGTTTATCAGACTTAAATAGTCAAATAGACTTGCTTATTAAACGCATACTATATAAAAAATACTTTTTTTTTAAATTAATTTATAAATAATATTTAAGATTACACAATTATTTGATTAATTTAAAAAACAAAACTGCTATTTGATATAATAGCAATCTTACTATAAATTTATTTCCCAATTCCTACGCAACCATCTTAAGAATAGTAGTGTAGGCTATTAATTACGACCCACCAGCAAAGCTATCTAAACTCCCTACTGTGTAGAGTTTCTCGTTTAATGGCCAGTAAATTCGCTTGCTGTTAAACAAGCAATAGGCAATATTAGTTTAATCCTGTCCACGTGAAAGTCTTAAATACTAATTATTCAAGGTAGTTTACACAGGCCATCTTCTTTCATGTCATTAACAACAGGTACTTGACAGCTGGGCAGAAACCGGGTTCCCTCTGACAGTCCAGTTTAAACTGCAGCTCCTGAATCTACAACTACTCCTATTCACTCATTTCCGACTTCTTCCACCATCCCTTAATTTTTTTTAAAGCAGTACTGAGTATACAGAGTAATAGCAGCACGAAATTTAATCTATAGTCTAGTCGCTTTAAATTTTGTCTGACTTAAGACACGGTGCATGTTTTTTACTTTTATTGATATATTACTTATATTATTTTTCATATTAATTTAATTTTTTCATATTCATATTTTTTCATTAAATTAAATCAGAAATTTTGTTATTAATAATTATTTAATTTATTATTAGTAATTATTATTTTGCAATAGAAGTTTTGCTAGGTTGTAATAACGTTGATTTTGTTATAGGGTGTCTGATACAAGGACTAGGTGTTTCACATCTGAAAGTTAATTAATAGCAATAATTCAGACTTGTCTATGAAAAAAATAGAGTGTATTATCTTTTTGCTTATTTCTTATCAAAATACCTATCACTTCCAAATGTATTTCTAGATCACCTTATTTTATAATCTGGTACCATCAAATAGAGGTAGAGAAAGTAAGTTTCTTTTTAATTCATACTGCAATATATAGTTTTCTATCTTTGTCTATATTTTTCATTTTCTTTTCCTTGCATAAAATTATTGTCGTTTTATCAGTTGATAAAATTATTATCACAAGCTTTCAGTTTATGATAATATTAACAGCCTAGATCCTTTTAATTTAAATATTTCGAGTTTACTCTTACTGATAAATTTGATGGTTGAAAAATAATGTGTAAAAAATTACTGATTTTTTCATATGTTGTCGAGCTCTATCATTGCATTAAAATGAATTACATACACAAAAAAAGCATTTAAAATAAGAAAATATATTAGAGTAATTATTTAACTAAGGAAAAACTTCATTATATCATACGAAGTATTATAGCATTTTATTTTGATCACTGACTAAAATATTTTGTTTGTCTTGTTTAAGACTAAAAAAACAGAAAACTGAAATAATTGGAATTTGAAAAAAAATATAAATTAATATAAACGAAACCAATATTTCAGTTAGGTAGAGTTTATTATGAGTTCCGTATTCAAGGTCTCAATTTCTTATAAATGGTAGAAATTCAATTCTAAATTTTTCTTAGCTGCCATATGTAAAATTTTAATGTTTGAAAGTTAGAATCAGTGAAAAAAGAATTCTGACTCAAAATGTACTGAAGTTTGCTTTCTTTACTTAAAGTAGATTTACAAAAAATAATTTGTACAACTTATCTACTGATGAAGAAACATTTTGACTCCATATCATTATTATCCATCAGTTTTGATAATATTGTCTTTAATCTTCCAGATGGAATCACAAAAACTAAGTTTTTACATTTTTATGTAAAATTGACTATTCTTGTATTCAGGAAAAGCAGTCAGTTACTCAGTTATTCATAATGCTGGTTTATTGCTTTCCCTATAATTACAATTTTCTCAACATTTTAATTAAAATACTGCTGCTCACTTTTATAAAGCAAATAATTGAAATATCAAATCAACTTACCTTAGATAAAGGGCTAAAAATACTCTTTTTTTTGTGGAAGAAGGATGAAATGCAATAAAATGTAAAGACTATTGATTAATGATTCATGTTGATGGTTTGTTGACAAGCTTTAGGTTACATTGCTTGACACTTCATATTGAAAGTTAACCCAAAAACAGCACCTTTTCGAGCTCTATAAGATCAAAATCACATGGATGAAAAGGAGTCTTATTGTACAATATATTATTTCAAAAGCCTTTTTACGATTAACTGATATTTATAAAAAACTGATTTTATTTAAAAGTAATCTTATTAAAATTAGTATTAAACAATCAGATTAACTATAGAGGCAATCAAGCTCACAACAACTAAAAAATTCAACTTGAAATAAACGATAACCTTCTTCTCAATTGTCAATTGTTCGCATTGCCCTAATATTTTGTTAGCAAATATTGAGTCGAACCGATGACATCCAATGAATTAAGGCTTTCAGTTTGTGATCATAATAACAACTCAGATTCTTTTAATTTAAATATTTGGAGTTTACTATGACTGATAACCAGTAACCAGTTTTGCATTACCTACCAATTACTACCTACTAATAGGTAACCAGTTTTTCATACCCAAATCATTGCCAAAGCCGGTTCCTCTGCATAATTTAAAACTGAAATTATTAAAAATAATAGATATAAACTATTAGACTAGAATAGTGAAAAAAATGGATTTTTATCAACAAACATAACTCGTATTTCTTCAGGAAAGAGTCCATTCCTCACACTTCAATATTATACAACATACTATGATTCAGAAACAGAGAAACAATTTCATCTGGTATTAAGTTTCGCTCAAGTATTCAATATATAGGTTGATTAATGTATTTTGTGAGACAAATCACATGTCCATTATTTCAAACAATAACTGCAGTTCATTTAGTAAGCAGCATTTCTTGTTAACATATACTATTTTTTTAGAAACCTCAGGTTATTATGCCATTTATTTCAAACGTAAGTAAAATTGCTTTTGAACGTATAAAATGCAGTTGCCGAATTGTAAGCAAGATGACCCTTTCAATGTTGAAAGCTAAAGAAACATATTTAGTGTGGTCCAAAGTGGTGCGTAAACATTTGGAAGCTCAAATCGTCCGTTTACCTCGACATCTTTGTCAATATGTACTGCTTTTATTGTTTTAAGCGGCAAATGTATAATAACACTACGATATTTTTATTTACTATAATGTCAATATAAATATATATAAATAAAAAAATCTATGAATGTAAATGTTTTAAATACAAATAAACAAACATAATATTGGAAGTAATTTCAATACTTTGATAAATGTCATCAGTTAGATCTTTATATTTTGAAGCCAATGACTATGCTATGAACATTTTCTGTTGATTACAACAGATATCAAAATGTTAAATATTTCCAGTTTAAATTGACATTATTTATGGGAATCTCTTTTTTTCTTTTTGATCTTGTATGTAATAAGGAAGAAGTTTAATACCCAACTGAATTTCTTGACCCGTGACTACCTACTCCTGGACTGCCTGCTCATGAGGAAAAACTTTTTCTTCTCCTTGGAGTTTGGACAGGGTTAATATAAGGAATCATCTTTTCCTTAAAAAACACCAATATTGTTTTATGTTAGTTTATAACCCTGAGGATGTCTTAAAATAAAGACGAAACGTTGGCGAAAAGGTGATTCCATATATTATTCCTGACCAAACTTCAAGAAGAAGAAAAAGTTTTATTAGTAAATTGTGGTCAAGAAAACAATACCTTATATATATATATATATAGTTCAATCTAGAAAAAGAAACATAGAGAAATTAAAAGTACACACTTACAGTCTCTAATTTTTGGTTTGAACCGTCTTAAGGAGAGATAAGAGAGGGAAACCAAGCGCACTGGTACAGAGATGGTTGGAGACGGTCTCCAAAAAAGTAAATAAAGAGAACTATTTTAAAAATATGTTAATTATTAGAAATGAATTAATTTATAGTTTATCTGCATTTACGTGAACATGATTGCATTAAGAAGCAAGTTGTTGGATGACCCAAAGGGGTCAAAGGTTGTCTAGTTGTAAATAAAAACTGTTTTAATGGCTAATTAATTGTGTGAAATGTAAACACGATCTGTCCCCCCCCTCACCCACACACACACACACACTCTTTCACGCATTTATCTCTTTCTCTTTCTACCTTCACATCATAACTAATTACGCCTCAATAACTTTCACTTGACCTTGAAACTACTTAAATTTATAATTTCTGTAGACTACCCGTGACTAGTTGGGTCATCCAACACCTTCCTTTTTAATCCAGACATGTTCATATAAATGCAGATAAACTCAAAATTAATTAAATGTTAATAAATGAGGATAATGACACATATTTTTAAGATAGTTCTTTTTATTTACATTTATTGCACAATTTGAATTTTTCAAAAAAAAAAGTTTAATGTTTTCTTTCTGTTTGACACTACTGAAAACAACATGTAATTGGCCATGTTGAAATACTGCTTTTCCTAAATGAACTACAATTTTCTGTAGAGTCTCTCCTTGAGACTTATCAATAGTTATGGCAAATGCTAACTGAATTGGAAATTGAATCCTTGATAAAGGAATGTTGTCCTCTTCAGATAAAACAATTTTCAATCTGGGAATTTAAATTATTTATTATTGAAACCGTGATGCGATAATTTTACAAACAATGACATTATCATAATGCGCCTCAGTTATTAGTCTTGTTCCATTACATAAGCGGTGGATCAATGTTTCTCATACATACACATAAGAGGAGCTTCCTTTTTGAGTTCTAGCTTATGTTGGAACAATCCAGACAACTCAAGTGAGTCAAGAAATTCTTATGGGTAATGTGTGGGTTCTGTTCCTACACAAACCGAGCTGTATGACAGATATTGTTTAATTTCTCCCGGAAACTATTCAATGAACCTATGATTAATTTCACTGTCTGTCTCGTTAAATAGAACTTATGCAGAATTTTCTGTTAACAATATTTGTTGTTTGCCGAATGAAGAGAAAATATATTCACTACACCAATCAACATTATATGCACGGATAAATATCTTTTCGGGCAGTAATAATCTCTTTATTTTCATTCTTTTCAACTAACTCTGTCTTCATCAATATTTATCGGAAATTTAGTGTATTCCACATTTTCTTTTTGAACTCTCATATTGCTACTTAAATGTAAGTTACTAAATTTGCGTCACTAGTAACACTGATTCAAGCATTATACATATCAGCATCAGTTCCTCTCTTGATAACTGGAAGAAGTTGTCACTTCCTGTGAGACTACAGCCAGTGCAGTCAGTCCTGAACTCCTTATTTTAGAGAGAATTAGTGTTATTTAGAACTTTCCTGTACCTTCCGATGCATTGGGAGCCTTACTCTATCATTTTTATTGAAATAGATATATCAAAAGAAGAAAATATAGGCATTATATTCATGTTATGAAACTTGAGTGCCCCAAAAATGTTCAACGGGACACGACACTGTGTTCGTGCTCTAAACAGATACCATACCATAGAGGTGAACATCATGACAGGGTATGGTACTGGGGAGTCAGTGTTTATACCACACATACCATTGATATCTAGTAACTGTCCCTTTCAATTCAAACGGCTACAATTTCCATCAGTGTCTGTTTCGTAATGACAATAAATAAGTCGCAAGGCCAAACTCTGTCTATGGCAGGAATTGAAGTGAGTGAGACCAAGTGTTTCTACATGGTCAACTGTATGTTGCTTGCTCAAGAGTCAGAGGTTCCAACTCCCTGTTTTTTTGTAAATTACCCATCAAAGACCGTCATGTCTGTTGTCTGCTAGTCAGTAATAAGCCTTAAGTGGCTTACCTATTAAGTAAGCCTACACTTATACTAAAACTCAGACGTCAATTATAATTATTCACTCATTATTTATTTATTGTATTTAATTTTCTATTTTACAATCTTCATTCTCCTGCTTTTATTTTGTTCATATAATATACTGAGATTTATTTTACATTGTTTTTACTTTTATCTCATGACTAATTTTATAACTTGAGTCATAGTTTACTTTCTGTTTTTTTTTAGTAATAAATAAATTATTTATTACTAAATTTAAAATTGTATTACTGTGATAATTTTAAGATATGTTTATATACAGACCTTTTGATAAAATAACACTCATGATTCTGATCTCGGTCAATTTCCAGATACAAATCAAACTCTTGTTTTAAACTTTACTGAAGGTAATATGATCACCATTGGAATTTTTGTTTGTTGCATTAAATATCTAGAAGAATAATATCCAAATGAATTAGTTTATGATTGTTGATTATATTACTAAATTATGTATTCTATGAAATGGAAAGATTGTAATGAAGGTTCTGTTCAGAGGCAAACCATTTCATCCTGTAATTTTTTCATTAACTTGGTAATTGTATATCTTTTTTTTTATTAAATGACTTACTTATAATCTTCTTTTTCCTTTTTAATTAGTCATTGTTTAATTTAATATTATACTAAACTTGCAGGACTTTTTCTTCTTCAGTCTATTCATTATTTTAATTTCTTGACTTTTCAACAATTTTCGCCTTATTTTTTGCGTATCTTGTTTCAACTTTTTCTTCTTTCTAGCTGAGTCATGTGTGTCTATTTTTTGGTTTTGTTCGTTTATAACTTGCTATATTATATGTGTATCGAAACTATATGTTGTTAAAAAACTAAATTCGTATATTTGTTTATTTATCCTACTTGAATTTTTCGTGATTATCTCTCTTCATTACTTGATTGCTGGTTCCAGAGTGAAGGTCTCCCAGTGTGACATTGGAACACTAATCCCATTACATCCATGCTCTCCTGGTTTTTAGTTACTTTCAAATATCAAAGAACCTTTCCACGTATCTGGCCCCTAGGTGAACCCGGAGTCTGTATGTGTTGTTGTCTGTTTTTATTGACTATTTTCCTTGAAAAATGAAAAACTAAAGCCATTAATTTCCTTCAAAGCCCAAACAGTTTTTCTCCTAACATATACCTTTATCATCCTCTTCTCATGGTTATCATACATATATATCACTTCACAATTTCATTGATAAAACCTGACCTTCCTGCTGCCATTCATGCCAGTGTTCACGGACTAATTTTCAATGACAATTTTCTTATACAAGTTACTAGATTCCTGTTTCTAACACCAATGTCACTTTGAATGCTTCAGAAGAAGCACTTATTTGTTTTCTGAAAGGTAGACCTGCTCCTGAGCATGACCTCAATTGTTAGTTCTTCTGTACTATACTTTATTTAGTTTTAGAAGCAATTTTGTTTGCTTATTTATTTTTCATTTTTAGTTGTTTTTTTTTATTTACAAGTATTGTCTTCATTTATGTATTTTATTATTAATCCTTGTTTCTCCTTCCTCCATAAGTTGACTATACTTTTGTGTGTCCCTTCAATGAGGGTTCACTTCGACAAGTCGTCACTTGTCTTCGAAGCGCCTCACATCTCTCTACCTGATGAAGATGCAGTCTAAAGATAGTATTAGCCTTTGTGATATATTTTGAGTCTGTCCTTTCTGTGAATTCAGTTTATGTATGTATTGGTTATTTGAAGGTATAATACTATTTGATATTCTACTCCTGAATAGATACTATAATAACAAAATAAAACAGTCCACCCAATGTTTTAAAAACAGAAAAGTTTATCGCTGAATTCTACTACAAGTTAACATAATAATACACTATTACTTATAGTTTTATTTTAATGTGAATATTGTTTAAACGTAAATACTTAAGAGTCTGCTACATTATCATGAAATTTATATATAACCAATTTAATGTTTTCTTTTGTTATTGGTAGGTATATCCATTTTATCATTTATAGCATACTTGAAATCATTGACCTAGAACCATCTGATATGTTACCGATATTTTTAAATTGAGGTCTCTGGACAGTTTATATGGTAGATGGGCTTTTGAAGTACGTCTTTCATATGAAAAACCGCCAAGGTATTTGCGTGATTATAAAATTTCTGGTTTTGTATTTTGTAACAATGAGGTTTTGGAAACATACTTTTTGACTTCTTGAGAAAGACATAAAGATTTTTTTTACTGAATTTATATCCAAATCATTCTGATTTATCTACATTTTAACGATTTGCTGATCATGTGGCAGAAGCTCAAAAAAAGTATCATAATGCCTTCACCTGTTTAAAATAGCAAAGTCATATGCACATTCTTTCTTGTAGTAACATTATTTGATTTTTACTTATTATCTTGGGTATCCAAAAGATTATCTGTAACAAATCGCCGCAATAGGACTGATGGAACAACTCCATGAAGCCAGCCTCTAGGGGTCACGATTTTCAGTTATGCAAGGTGTTAAACTTCCAAAAATTATTCTTAGATTATATTGTGATCCATTCTAAACTTCTTAAGTTAGTACCTTTCTATATTAGTTCAGAGCGACTGGACTCTTAAACATGTTATTGATACATTCTTTAATATTCAAGAAGTAGCCCGGAGTGATTCTTTGAAGTCTTCTCAAATTTTCTATTTTGTTAAGACAATTTTTGAAACTTTATTGATTTGCTAACTCCTTATTTGCTAATAAAAAAAGTCATTAGAATACTAGAGACTGCACTCAGGGAGTTCCCCCCCCCCCCCTAAATTGTTGTCATTAATTGCCTACTGTTTCTAATAGGTATTTTTTAATATAAAGATCTTTATTTACCATGAATTTCTAATGTTACTATTATAAAACCTACTAGATTCCATATTTAGTGTGATATTTGTATGGGGGCCTATTCTATGTGAAATATAAATTTGATCCAATTAAACAGCATGACATGTAGCGTGATTAAAAACTTTTGGATATTCATCTACCCAACTACATACACATAATTTATCCATGTAACGTCAAAAAAGGTCTTCAAACACATAAAAATATGTAAGTCCGCGATAATCTGGGTTTAGAAGCTGACACCCTAATTTTCAGAAGTACAGTAAATTTTTATTTTGATGCTACCTTGTGAGAATCACTATTGCAGCATTACATTAAAAACTTTATTAATTGGCGGACTGCTGCGATTACTTTTAAAAGTTTTTAAAAATGAAGTTTCTTTTTGAAATTAGTTTCCTTATCAACAAATATTAAGATTTTCTAAAAGATAAAAGTTACTAATTCAATTTTTTCTTGTTCCTTGTAAACATGAAATGAATAAAAATATTTTTGAGTGAAAGTTTGGAGTGGATTAGCAGTGGTACTATACATTCTTAAAATTGATTTAAACTATATTGAAGTAAAAAAAAAGCTACCTTAAACTCGGTGGAATCAATTGGGTCTAAGAGAGTAGATGATTAATGAGTCGTTGCTGCTTCTAAAAGTCTGTTGACGGCTGGTCCCCAGTCCTGTCATTGTACGTAAGTCATGGTTGATTTGAATTCGAAGCACACCAAAGCCAGAAATTGCTTCTTCCTAACTGATGGATTAGCATTAATCCCTCGCTTCTGTTTCGCATCTCATCGAAAACTCGCCATCACAAGGTCTCAGTTGTTCAAGCCACTTGTTAGCAGAATTCAGCCCCCCAGTTTATAATTAGTTCTTTCATCGTTTTATACCTAAATAATCCAGTTTTCTTTGAAAAAATCTAAACACCAACTATATTACAGAATTCTGTTTTGTTTTCTTTTGTGTAAAGTTTGATCGCAACTTGCTTAATTGGAAGCAAATTCACTGTGAAAAGATATAAAATGTATAGTGTTATATAACGAATACTTTTATTAGTATAATATTTAGCATTACAGATCATCTGATTGTATGTGATAGTTGTGTGCCTCGAACTGACTGAAAACGGCCACACGTGTCTGTAAACAAAATACACCAGAGAGCTCAACATTTCACAAGAACAGTTTGTAATCCAATTGGAATGCCATGTAGTCCTGTCATAAGAAACTCTTTTAATAATAAGTAGTCCAAATTAAGTCCAGTGGCAGTACGCAGTCAGCTCTGCATCCAGCGAAATTATTATTTAAAAAACGTTAGCTATGTACGAAAAAAATTGCAGTTTCATCAAATCACCGACCTATTATCATAAAATAAGTATCAATTTTGTAATAAGGAACAAAATAGTATAATTCCAATACTTCAATATTACTCAAAGACAACTGGGTTCATAAACGCGTCAAGACTTATATATATATCTAACATTAAATTTTGTTCAATAGTGCAAATGTAGAATGATGAGAGCATTTATTAGACGAATACCGCATCCCAAAGCAAAATACGTTTGCTTGGCCATGATGTTGATTTTGGTAATGTTGAATTCTAACAGCACAGGACATTAGACATCATTATCATTTGGTTTAAAACACATCAAAGGTCTATGATCTAGAGGGAGAAACTATAAGCGATGTATTTCATTTGATAAAGAATTGTGCTGGTTAGATATGAAAATAGTGCATCCAATATAAATACGTTGCAAAGCCAAATAGACTTACACGCAGTAGGCATTAGAACTGAAATATAAGGTAGTGAAAATGTACAGTCAAACCGGTTGTCTATTGCTTATTACTCCATGACAATATTATAGACTACTGCCTACTGACCCAAACAGAAAATAAATGGCAGTCATTAGTGTAATATATATAAAGAGTTGATCCTAGTCCTTCAAGAGCAAAACAGGTATGCTTCTAATGTACACTTTCAAGCTTTCCAGTGTGCTGACCATAAAAAACAGTATACTTTCTGCGAATTGACTACCATTTATTGAGACCCTAAATCAGTTTTGCCTTGCTTATGCATTATGTACTAAATTTTCAATGTAATAAGTAAATTTTAAAATACTAACATGGCATTAAACCTGATTCAGGCATGTTGAATATGAACAAATGGAGAATATTGAGAATATCTCAACCAATAAAATTTATTATATTTGTAGTACAAATATTACAATATTTAGAAACTGATATGAAAAGAAGCATAAATAATAAACCATATTTTTATGTTTTGTTACATTGCACCTTCAAGATTTTTGGTGTA
This sequence comes from Hermatobates lingyangjiaoensis, assembly GCA_026182355.1. Taxonomy (NCBI): domain Eukaryota; kingdom Metazoa; phylum Arthropoda; class Insecta; order Hemiptera; family Hermatobatidae; genus Hermatobates; species Hermatobates lingyangjiaoensis. Next base: position 1,525,070 of record JAPFBL010000048.1, on the reverse strand, counting down.
AAATAATTGCAAACATTTCAATCAAAATGCTTATTTTAAAAACAATTTGAACCAAAATGATATGTAGTTTAAGAAATTCTCTCATGTTGACTGAAAGTTGCTCTAGAAATTGCCCCGCTATTGATTTAATAAACACTTTAGAAGGGAAAATGAAAAGATTCAGTTCTCATTGAAAATATAAGCTATGCGTTGAAGAGCTGGTGAAATTGGGTTTTCTCTGCCTTTCTCAATCAATTGACTGTGTATAGTGCATACATTGTGACGTTAATCTGTGTCACTAGAATTCTGACGAATCTGTTGATGAGGTACATAAGTGGTTGTCTCCAGATGGTAAACAATATGAATATGAAACTTGCATTTTGTCGTAAATCTATTTTTGAATATCATTTTTCGAAAGTATTTATTAGTCTTATCAAGTGTAAGAGGAAAATAAAAGAGAAATACATTCACTACACGTTTATTGGTTGTATTCTTTAAATCTTTATAAATTTGACATAGATGATTCCAGTCATGGACAAGTGAGATGCCTTATGACGTGTCATGGCATCCCTCGCACATTCCTTCTATGTGCTTTCCTTGCCAACTGGTGACCGTTGCCAGGTAACTAACCCGTGGATGTACACAGGTCCAGAGACCAGTTTTCACGGTGTTGGTAGCTATTTCAGACATTCATTCTTTTTCTGAAACAGACAAACGATGAATAATATTATCAGTCCATAGAATTATAAATTTGTAAAAATTATAATAATTTCATGGATATACTTGTAAATATTTCAAATATAGTATGAAAGCGTTATAGTTACAATTACCTTCTTCCATCATCATTATCCTTTTCAATTGATGGTTTCAATGTAGATCAGTGATATGGCTGAATAAGCTGGGAGCACTAAATAATACCAAAACAGGTTTCAATGTAGATACTCGAACAGGCAATAATATGGAAGCTGAATCACTGCTTGCATTGGAGAACAAACACATTTGATTTGGAATAGCCAAATAATGTTGAAATTATATTATTAAAATGAAAAATTAAAAGTAAATATTTAACTATTTCTCTAAAATAAGTCGTTAAGACTTATTTAATAATTTGATTTATTACGTTGATTAGGATCCCCTAGAATGGGAAACTTCTTCCTCTTTGAACATACTGACGCTGAGTAAATTTGTAAATAATTTCATTTTTTATTGTTCCAGTTGAAAAAATATTAATTATTTCCGCAACAGATCCACATGGTTACTTTTGAATTTTGAAACTAACACAACCTTTTGTATACAAATCCACACGCCAACACAAACATATACAGGCACACAGATATGTTTCAAAAAACATCGAAAAAGAGCAAAGAAGACCTTTGGATTTACTTATGATTAGTATGCCCCTGCTTATAGTAAAGTAAATGTCGAATCTCTCATATTGCCTTAATAAGAATACGCTAAACAAATCATGCTCGAATTAATGTAAAAAATCTATGTTAAAATTTTCAAGAAAATAGGTTATCTTATGAGGAAATATTACATTAAAAATTAAAGCTATTAAATACCGTTGACACTAACTTGTTTGCTATACTCTACATAAATTATAGTAATAATTATAAAGAAAATTATCAAAGGATGTATAAATTTTTGACCACTAGTCTTTTTTTGAAATTTTGATGTATGTGTGTACCTACGTGCATGCGAATGTCTTTGTGTACGTGCATGGAATTGCCCTTCCCCCCTCCCTATCTCTTATATTTATTAACCAAGGAAAATATTATATTATATGATGATACAAAAAAATCATTATAATAATGCGAAATTATTAGAACAGTATTCGGAGTAATTGAATCAATCAACCAAACAAATGTGTGTGTGTGTGTGTGTGTGTGTGTGTGTGTGTGTGTGTGTGTGTGTGCGTGTGTGTGTGTGTGTATGTGTGTGTTTGTGTGATTGTTGTGTATCATATTTGTGCACCACTACTGGAGACATCATTTAACGGATCATTTTTATAATATACTCAAAAATAGACATTATAAAGTAGATTCGATATGTAGTTTTTGGAAAAAAATGTCATTAAATGAACTTTACATTATTTGACATTATGCGAATATAGCTACAATTTTATCACTTATACTACGACAAATTGAGTTTAGAAAAAATATATAAGAATACTGTATTTTGTTAATTCTATAATCTGAAAGATAATAAATAAAGTATTGGGTATACTGACTCATGAATCAGAGTGAATTTAAATAGAAAAAAAAAACTTTGTGGTGGATAAGCTGCATAAGTTTTATGTGAAAAAATTTAAAAAATCATGAGCATTATAGTGTTCTATAGTGGATTTTATAGTGTATATCTCCACAAAATCAGGAGATATAATTTAGTTTTTAAATAGTTTAAACTCTAGAATTGTATGTACAGCATCCTATTTGAATTATTATAACCAGAATGTTTATTGTTTCAGGATCCTGATACTACAAATACAAGCCATCTAATCTGATTGCATGATTCTCTTGCACAGGTAAGTCTATGTTTTAGTGCACTGATTATTTTAAATAATTGTAGAATAGCTTTAATTATTTTTTACATATTTGTTTAATAGCATGGCATTAACATATCTACAAGAATGACGTGATATTTAATCACGATGAATGTAAAGTTTTAACTAAATTAAGCATCTTAGGATGTTTTGCACGTGTTAACATGATAACAAATTCAGATAGTTATAATATTTATCGAAGACATTTTACTTTAAAAATGGCAACTATAAGTTCCATCTGAAGTGAATTATCAAATAGTTTCATTTCTATATGTCATAGCAATGTTCCCTATGACGGACAAAATGTATTGATCCACATTCTAGGAAATAAATTAAGTATATTATCAATTTAATTAATTACGCTTGATAACAGTTCCACTACACACGTTTTATAATACGTCTATGCAATAATAACATTCAATTATTCCAATATTAAATTCGTTTTCAGTTTGCTAATGTTTCTTTAGAGTAAAGTTGTGTGAGGCCACTATATTGTATTTTTTTTTAATCTACTCTAAGCAGAGTATAACAATTATGAATGCATGGAAATGGATTTACAGATTTTGATGTCTCTTTAGTCCAAAAGAAACTATATAACATAAACAAACTACAAGAATTAATATATTAATATCTTGCATTCACTATCAACCTTAAATTAGTATGCTAAGAACAAAATTAAGAATTTGGTCTCATAAAATAAGAAAAATATCCTCAAAATGGAAAATTAATTTAGAATAATAGAATTTAGCAACCAAGTCTACTTTTTAATTATCTCAGATTAAATTTAGATTTTTTTCATTAGAATTTGATAGGAAAAATTAATTCTTTTTTTAAATTTTATCCAAAGGGTATACAGAATTAGTGTGTTACTTCTGATTCCATGCCTTCTTTTCCATGGTCATTTATTGAATATAAAGTAATGGTTTGCTTACATATTTCACTATGATTAAAAACATTAATGATGGCATATGGTTAATTCTAAATATAAGTTTAACATATGGTTCTACCCAAAATAATTATGAAAGATATTTTCTTAACTGCCTTGTTAAAAGGATACAGGCTATTCTCAATACATTCTACATACTTTATGTTCGTATTAAACCTAATATAAATCATGCGTGACAAGAATTTAACAAATTTTCATCTATGTAACATGGAATTTGAATTCTAAATAATGGTGCATTAAAAAGTGGTGGGCAGGCTACATACAATTTAGAGGATGGAATTCATATTTCACTCAAATATGGGTTCTTTATCATAGATGTGACCTATTGGCCACATCATATTGTTGTGAGGAATATTAAATGATGAAACAGTTAAATTTCTGGCATAATAAAATTTTTTAATGAAGACATTTGTTTAGTTTCAAGTCACTTAATTAAAGGGTTAATATTTTGGGATTATTATGGAAATGACAAGACTATTAGTTCGGAAAAAATCAAGTGTTTTCAATAACCCAAAATACTTAGAATAGTTCTGCCATTCCAACAAAAAATTCAGAATTTATTGAATAGTTATTTTATTCGGCACAGTTGAGGGTTGATCTAAGGGAAGAAGTTAGAAAGCACTGAAGAAAGGTTAAAGGAGTGTTGATATGAGTGGAACAGTGTTCGGAAGAATGGAGGAAGTCTTGGCAGATATATTTACCTAACTGTACATTACAACATTAATGTTTTGCAAGAGGAACCTTATCTCTTTCAAATTATATAAGAAAAAGTTAAGACATTTCGAACAACTTGGTATTTGCTCAATTTGACACAGAAATAAATTTGTTCTATAGGATTTATTGAGGTCGAAAGCTTCTAAGCCTGCTGTTTCAAGAAACTTATCATTAATATGTAAAATTTTCAAGTGGGTATTTAATTCAAAACTATGGTTGTTAGTCATTAAACATTTTTGTAATTCTGGAATTTCCCCAATATGAGTAAATACAACACTATAACAGATTACACAAGTAATGAGTCTGATGTTATTTATTTTATTTTTTGTAATCTACTAATAATACCTTAGCGATCGACTGGTAGATCAATGACATTAAGCTTGTTAAGACTGATAAAATGGATAAGCTACAATATAACAAATCAAATAATGAAATTTGTTATTTATGAATTTGGTGGACTAAACGAGGTAGTTTGTTATTGCGTCTAACCGATAACCACAATAAAATAAATGAAACTACTCTGATTGTCAGTGAAGGTGACTTTATATTTTCTTGTAGTAAAATTGAGTGAAATCCAAGAATTTTTTTTCTACTATTAAAGTAAGTACATAAGATGTGAGCTAGGGTTTTGTGTTACATGGTTGCAGATTTTACAAGTGACAGTTTCATCTGCAGTCTGTTATGACTTCTTAATATGATCAGATATGATTTTCATTTTGCAATTTTTGCTGCTGTGTACAATTAAAGTTGAGATTCATTAGAATAATTTGGAATTTTATCTTTTAATTCTTACTTAATAAAAATGCAGTCTTTTGGTTTTGAATATGAAGTGCTTTACTGATGGTTAACAATGAATTCTATAGTTTTGCAATATTTAATGAAGTTACTTCTTTTTAATATCAAGCAGTATTGTTAAGAAAGTACGAGGGAGGTCCAGGCTTGTTGCCAAGATCTGATCGAAAGGGTGTCACGCAGGGATATGAAGGGAGATCATGTTCAATTTAATATCCAGAGGAATGCTGAATGGCCGGCTTGCATTCTAAGCATACTTCTCGTCAGCCTCATCAATTAAAATCCTCTATTAACCTCAACTCCTTCAACCGCTACATTTTCTCAGGTCCAAAAACATATTTCCCTAATCTTTGTATAATATTTAACATATATTTTGATAAATCTTGAGGTAGTATTTCTTATTAGCATTTAGCATTAGTTGTTCGATGTTTTTTTATTCTTTTCCAAATGGCATGTTCTCATAGTTCAATCAGCATATATTATTGAACAAGTTGAACTCACAAACAGTGAAAATAACTCAATTGCAGATCTAGATCAAATTAAGCAGAAAATTTTATCAACATTATTTTTTAGTAAGTTCTAATAATATGCAGGAAACAAACAATAAGGAATTACGTAGAGTATTCGAAGTATCTAATCCTAAATTAACTATGTACGTTAGAAATATATAACTAATTGTATTACAATAACTTAAACTGTTAACCTTCAAATATCCATGAAATTTGTAACTTAGAAATCAGTGGTTGTTTTAGACTACGGGTGATGAATTCACAGTTATAAAAATGAATGAAATCACAGTTATCATTTGAGATTGATGGTAATTAATATTTTTATAAATATATGCAGTGTATTAAGCACTAGCTTAGCATATTATGATAGCTATATTACTAGCATATATTCTAGAATGAGCAGGATATTATGAGTGAGAGGCTCAAAATCTGAAAGTAAAAATTTGCACATTATTCAAATCAACTTGAATGAGCAGCAAACGTTATTTCTCTGCTTTCTCTCTCTCACAGTTTAGTCATTTTTGATCAGTTTGAAAATGAATTGAGTTTTAATTAAATGAAAATAAATTTCAGATATTGAATTGAAAATTGTTTTACTTTGAAATCAAATTGGACGCTAATAAAATGTCATACAAATGATCGTCAGTTTCGTTGGATGAAACAGAATCCACCGGCAGATTAGAGGCTGTCTGTTTAGCATCAAAAAAATTAAAAACATTTTAAAAACTGTTTTGAATTTACAAAACTGACAATTGAAAATGAAATTCTGAGCTCCTTAAAATGTTCAAAAGTAATTCATGATTTTTCAGTGAGAAAAGCTTGTATCCCGCAATATTAGCGGCCCAATCTATTTTTAAAAATTCTGGGATACAATGTTTTAGACTAGTGGATTCAAACCTTGTATCAATGGTGACCCATTTCAAACTTAAAATCAATATCAGGGCCTTCTTCCTGAAAAACATAAGGTATTTAACATCTGTAACGACTTATTTTAGGACTCAACTTTACTGACAAGTAAGCAGCTGATTTTAGCGTTATGGATTAAAGTTTTACTCGGTTTTTTATTTTCCTATGGTTGGTTGTTTATTTACTTCCAACACCTGTAGTTAAAGGCTTCCACCTCCAGTGCTGTTTTAGAGGAGAAAATTGTGTTCCATTGGTTATTTAATAAATCTTGGTCATTAAAGTTATGGCTGAGATTTATTGCAGGATTTGTTCTATATGAAGTTTTATATATCTTATCTTACTGAGGTTAATTAAAGAAGGGATTTTTTATGAGTATCTGGCATCCTAAATGTTTAGAATAATTGCTTTATGTTCTTTCTTTTAGAGAGCTGACTTGCACAAGGATTTTTCATCTGCCACTTCGAAATCTAGGATTTCATTGTAGTCCTATCTGTTACTGAATTTAATCTTCAAGCGTTCAATACTAAAGACAATCTCGTAAGTAAGGCTACACCTAACTTCAATATGATTACTGGTGTAGAACTTTATCAATATCAAGTTTAATCTTGGAACTTTATAATATGTATCAAAAATTTTTGCTTTTGTATTGGATAAAATCAGTTTGAAAAATGATACTTCTAGGTCGTTGTTTGGGAGTAAGGTGACATTTCTTGTAGTATTGCCAGGTCATCCTAAACATTTAGTATGATGTATCATACCCAGAATGTATCACCCAGGTTTGGCAAACTCAGTATGTATTCTAAAATTATAATTGCCTTTAGATATATGATTCATTAATACTTATTGATTAATCAGATCAATAACTTGATCTTATACCAATTCTCGTACTTCAGATTCATCAACACTAGAAATATTAAAGCTGAAAATCTTGTATAATGAATACTTCTCATTCCCACAAAAGGATTGTAAAGTATCTATTAAGATTACATTGTAAAGATTTGACTTAGTAGTTTTGATTTAACGAATAGTTTTATTATCAAGCTTTCCGTTCTCTGTTTAAAAAGTGTATGCTTATTCTCAATACGTCCTTTCAAACTGAACCAAGAGGCACTGGAAAAAATCACCCTATCACACATCACTATTATTACAAAAAAAATTATAAAAATATGCATATATTTATTTCAATATAAAAGTAATAACTTCATTAATTCACAAAAAGTTTAATTGTTAAGGTAGTGAAACTATTAATTCTGTTGAGAAATATTGAATGGTTATGTATTCACTATTATATGTTTAAAAGTAATAATATAATCTACTAAGGGTATTTCCTTTTCTCTAACATGGATACCACTTTTGTGAGAATAATATTTTTGTGATAATGAGAGAAAGGTTGGAATATTTATATATTTATTTTTCTATTAACCGAGGCAACATTACAAGGCCGGGACTGTACTAGCCTGCCGAGTCATTTCATTAAAAAAATAAAGAAAAACTTAATAAAGAGGTAATTAATATTCACTTTAATAATAATAAGGAGAGTGGTTTCAATGCTTTGAAAATGGTTGGTCATTTTGTTTTTTTTTATAACAAATGCAAGTAGCAAAGTCAAATAAAACTCCTAGTCTTTCCGTATTTTCAGTGATCAACTTTTCTTTCTAACTTGATTCTGTCTTCCTTTGTAATCCGTTGAATTATATACAACTTGGTATTCTTTCTTTGGAGAAGAAGCATAATAGATTAGCGGAACAAGTTTGAGAGATGGAAAACGTGATCTGAAGAGATCCAAAGAAAGTTTTAATCCTTAAGGATCAAAAACTTAGTTCGAAAATTTCAACTCCCTTGCTTAGTTGACACCTTCTTAAGTGGTTGATTAATTAGTATAAGCATACATTAGTAAATGCATATAAACACAGCACATACAGTATGCATGTTGGGACACAATGGAAGAAAATCTTGTGTTAATTATATTGAACTAAAATTCCATTAGCTATAGTTTCTTTTTGATTGTGAATTGACGTTTACTATTCATTAGATTGATAACAATTTTTTTAGGAAATTAACTGGAGATATGTACCACTATACTTGAGTCTCCATCTTTCTATAGAGTAAAACACATGCTTAAGTACTTCACAAACTAAAGCCTACAGAAATGCTGCTTACTCAAGAATCCACAGTACTGCAATACGATACTGACTACAAAAGTATATAATCCTGGAAGCTGTGTAAATTTAAAATTTCATCTTAAATAGTGACTTTATATAGTTATAAAATGCCATTACCTAGGTGGGTAAATTTATTGACCGCACCAATGGCTTACCTACCCCTAGAAGCCAGTTCCTCTAAATAGTTTTTACAATGCTCTACATATTTGCATTATTCTTTTTTTATTTACAATTGATAAGTGCATTGCCTATTAGAGCATTAGCCCTGTCTCGTTTGCACTATTTATTTTCCGTCAAATGGAACAATGTAACTGTATTAGCCGAAAAGCGGATGGTGAAAGCCAAAAGCTAGTATTTCAAATAGTCATCAATATTATAAGCATACTTTTTTTAGTAATTTTTAGTTCATTATTGCCAACTACAAAAATTATTGGATTACAGTACATACTAATATTGCAAAACACATGCATGTTCTAAACAAATTAAAAACATGCTTTGAACTCATTTTCTATATGTAAAAGTTATAAGTATTGAATATTGTAATATTTTAGTTTATTGGTACAATAAGCCTACCAGTGATAGAGTCATTCTTATTCACTACTGCTGCTAGTATTCCCATACTATAAACTACAAACTGGCAGTGTCCAAAACTGAGTGAAAAAGTGATTGTGAAATCAGCAATACATGTTTCCAGAGAAAAATATAAACAGATAAAAATGACTACCAAACGAATTTCTCTTTGGTTTTATAAGTACTACAGAACAAATGACAGAACAAAACACTTATCAACAGAGAGTTCCGCGTGTGAGAAAATATCAGAAAAAGGGAAGAATAAAGACTTGGATTGAGGGTGATTATAGCACTGCATCTTAAAGACTATTGTACTTTTGTAGTAAAGAAGACTTTCTCACAAGGAGACTATCTTCTCACAACCACACCATCATACTTTTTTTCTTTTCCTCTCCTCCCTTATAATAAACAGTCTGTACAAAATATTAGTCACAGTAAGTTATTTCTTCTACATTCTTTAGTTTTTTACTATATTTCCCTTCCTAGATGCTCTTTTTCATTGATTCGTAACATAATTACTGTTCTATGTCTTTAATTCACCTATAAAATATTCTTAACGTAAATTCTATTATTATTTAGTAGCATGTAATATACTCTACATATATATATATATATATATATATATATATATATATATATATATATATATATATTGGTGTATGAAGGCAGCAGGCCTTCTCTTAAACAGGTATAATTAAAGTTGGCAGCAGCTTCTGCGTTGACCAATTTCTTACTGATGTTCTCTAGTTTCCTAACTAGTTTTCGGTAACTTTCGGGTATTTTCCAAAGGAGTTCTGGTAACAACATGAAAGGAAAGAAGTTGAACACTAAACATTTAACACTTTAAACTAAAACTATAATTTGAAACTTAATCTAAAACACAAGCTTTCGGCTCACATTAGCCATCATCAAGTAAAACTGAAAATATTAAGCAAGGCAAAAAGGTACAGTACAAAGGGCAGTTAACAACTAACTATTATAGAAAAGCAAGAAATGCCGAAGGGAGGGAGGTGTGAGTGGGAGGGCATGCAGGGCAGGGCACTGCACCCCAACTACCTGCCTGTCCCCTCACCTACCCCTCTTACTATCTTAAAAGTATTATCAAAATTTGTTGAACTCGGTATAGCTTTAAGGTCACTATTTTGAATATTTAACGAAGGGTTATATTCTTTAATGTATAGGGCTTCGAGTATATGCAGTCTGATGCCGTCTTGGAAGCTCTGCAAGATGGTTGTTCCTTCAGTCAGGTTCTCTTTTGTTAGTTTCTTTTTGTGGACCTCTTCAGCATGGCTCTTCGGTGCTCCTCCTGCAAGGTGGAGAGTCAATCGCCGTGATAGCTTAGTCGTAGTCAGCCCTATATACTTCGAAGGCAGGGTTGCACAGTCCCCTGTGGTACATTTATACTCATATATGAGATGGCTACGCTGCAGCTCGGCGGTTTCTTGTTTTGGTTTATTATTTATCAGTAGGTTCTTTGTATTTAGGTCTTTGTAGAGTATAGTGAGTTTCAAGCGATCTTCTGGGTTGACGGTTTGTACATTATTACCTATTAATTTTTGGAGGGCTATCTCGTCTTGTAGGTACTGGGAGTTCATATATCCACGGTAGTAAGGACGTATGTACTCTCCCTTGGGCTGAGTAGGTGGGTTAGTTGTGTACCACTTATCCAAGTATATTTTAATAGCTCTCGTCTTGGAGAGCCATTAAAATATATTATTGTCCTTTCCTGCACTTTACACCCTTTTAAAATACCACTCTTTCCTCCCACTCCTCTCAAGTCATCACCACGATGTTTCTGCATCTAGTGTTTCAGTTGGGTTTTGACTCTGACATAGACCGCCTGTTACAGTTGAAAGATTTTAGTCTTTTTTCCCCATATCATATTGTGGTTTGATCATTGATTGTTATTTCACGTGTTTTTGTGAAATAACAATCAATGGTCAATCCACAATAACATTAACAGTTGGGTTTTGACTCTCACAAAGACTGCTTGTTACAGTTAAAAGATTTTTTTCATTTCTTGTTGTGGTTTGAACATTGATTTATATTATTGATTACATTATTGATATATTATTAGTTTATGATATTAGTGTAACCATATCCTTCCAATAATTCTCAGTCAAATTTATACTCGTCCAAAAACACTACATACAAAAGCCTTATAGATACAGAAAAGCTATACTAAAGTGTAGGGGTTTAGAAACAACAACAGCACAATGGCAAACATTTGTCTTTGAGAGCAAGCACTAGGCGTTTGTTTGCTCTGTCATCCCTCAGAGGGTCTATTCGATGTCAAATACTCTTTAAACATGACTGCTGTAATTAGCATGATTAAGGTGAAACTTAGGTCCCTCATTGTAGAATCAAACCTGTTATAACCATAAAGCTCCTCAATATTTCAACGTGGAGATAATCATTTCTTTTTAAGTTTTTCATAATTCATAAGAATTATTCATGATATTTAACTAATACTATTTCAAATGTCTGAACAGAAATGATTATATGAAATTTCAACTAACTGTTCTGTTCAAAATTGAAGTCGACAAATTAATTATTTATCGCAAGTGATTAGCTCCCCTATTACATTTAATCAACCACTTTGCATTTAGATACCGGGAGTTGCTGGCAAATTATGAGATCAGAATACATATTCCAGTTTATATGAGGTTGCAATCATCCCTAGGAACACAAATTACTTGTGCAGAATACAACAATAATAGGTTTAATGGAAGGATCAATATCAAATGGGATTCATTGAGAAGTTTGCAGCCATTACCTTGTTCTGCAGAATAATAATAGATATGGGAATCTCCTTGAACACCGCGAAGTCACTCTGCTGTCTTTGTATCCTTCTACTACATTAGATTATAAAGCATTTTTCACCGTAATGATACATTTAAGTCTGATTTTTTCGGAAATAGTAAAACCTAGACCTCCGGCCCTCAGCAGTGGGTGGGAGCATTTATTGACAAATGCTCCTATACTGGTACTCATTCTAAATGAGCCCTGGCCCGGGGAATGGGTATTTCCCTCCTCCGAGGGGGACGACCGAGCCCTTATGGGCACTCGGGTAGTCCTAAAATGGCAAGGATAGTAGGATGCTGACTACTAAATAGTAAAACCTGAATATTATTTTTCTAAAAGTATTTATCTTAATTTTATAAGCAATGTCATCAACAGTGGCTTTACCATAGTACTGTAATAGATTACTGGCCAGGCGGATGCCTGTAGTAATGACGAAGCGGATAAACTGGGAGGGGAAGGATCAAGCGAACAACTGTTCGATAAAGCAATGATCTAAATGACTGCAAGAGATATACAAGAAAGTGGGTGACAGCCAACAGAACTGATGCGGCTTGAAAATCATAGGAAGACCTGTATAAAACAACAAAAGGGTTGCATTGAATGATCCTAGATCCTAAGCAATGGCTTTCGATTGACAGCAAGTCACGACAACCACATAAGAGTGGCGACAAACTGTGTGAAAAAAGATAAGAAATGGACAAACACCTCCCAAGTAAATGCCTGGCACATGCCGACTGCAGAATATTGCTGGAAAAAAATTAACAAAGGAATTATGATACTGCTGGTGTAATTCAAAATAATCATAATTTTATAATAAATAAAAAAAATATTTAAAAAACGTAAAAATGTTCATATTCAATCATTTTTTGATTGAAAAAAAAAATGTCGTAATGAATTACGAAAGAGTTCCACTACACATTTGATCAACCATCTTTCCATGACAAAAGAAAAGTATCTATATAAAGAATATTTATATGAACTAATTGTTTTGAACAGATTTTGTTAAGTATACTGCTAGAAGTACAAAAGTTAAGATAATAAATAACATAATTTTTTGAAAACGTTGGTTGGGCAACAATTCGAGCGTAGAAGTTTTTAAAAAATTTTCTATCTCAACATATATTTACAATGCATTAATTTTAATTTAGTGAATTATAAATCATTGATTATTCAAATGGTTTTGCCATAAAAATCACTTGAAGAAGAACACTGGTAATTACAAATGTGTTGCTTTTGTCTTATATGGAGGCATTTAGTTTATATTTTCAGGATAAGTAATTCCAGCTAGAAAGTGATAAAGCAGTTGTTATTAATGCAAAAGTAGTTGGTTTTAGAAGAAACAAAAACTCATTACAACCTCACAATATTATATATGTATACTCATACCATAAATAAAGTAGACAACGTTGAGCATGTACGTGAAGCCTTTTAACACATCTGAAGATGTTTTTCAATTTCGTATTAAAAACGAAAAAAAGAGCTTTTGATCTATCCAAGGTTGACCTTACGATGTACATAATAGTTACAGCAATGAATTTTACCAACCTGAAGTCTTGTTATCACTAACTCATTTTTGCATCGTGAAATCTTTTACATACTTTTCCTGTACACCTATTCCACCCATAAACAAAGAATTGAATGCCAATTATTTATGCTGAAATGTACTTCAAAAAGTTCTATACTCCACAATTGGTTTTTTGTTATATTTATAAACTTAGTTCATTTTTTGACCTATTTTTCTTTACATCGTGTTCCTAAGGCATTACATTCAGAATATAATAAAGCCAATAAGAAGCCGTTTGACATTATACTGTGTTGCCAGTCTGTGGTTTATTAAATCCCTCCTACCACTTTTATAAATAACAATGCCTCGGTCAGGTGTCAGCAACTCCGGACCCGGACTAAGAATAAAATCACGGAGCTGGACCTCCAAGGTCGTGCAAATTCAGTCTGTTTCTGATCATTGATGTTAATTAAATATTAACTAAAAGTATTTCCTTGTAAAATGACCAATTAGCGCTCTATTGGTTCTCCATTGTCAATAACAGGATTATACTTAACTAAGACATGGTTAATACTCAAAAACATGAAGATGTACCCTTTGAAAAACAATGATTTTTAGGGGAATTGTGCATAATCTGTCGTATAAAGAACATAAAATAATTAATGATTGTATAGCAATAAGGAAGAAAAAGGAAAAATATAACATTATTTCAATTTGTGTAGATAGTATAATAAAAGAATAGGCTTGCATTTTTGATATAATATAGTTTCAAATTGCGCATAGTATGTAGTGTAACATGAAACACCTCAGTGAACGAAAAAATCATAATTTAAGTTATTGTGACGGTATATTCTGTAACTGAAACATTTTTGTAGTGTTATTTAAATTAATGCATTATTCATTAATACACCAATATTAATTCATTACTAGTTGAATCCATAGTTTTGTAATCGTTTTGTGTGTAACCTGTAAAATGTTAACTTTTGTTAGTTAGGTAATAGTAACTCAACTGTATTGGAGTGTGTGTACTTACATATCATATAGAGGTAGGTGATACATAAGTACATATTAATAGATTGGGTGCAATTATAATAATTCAGTAACTTAACAAAACATAAATTATCTTTTTTATAAATAAAAAAACAAATATGGTAAAGTAAAAATAATTAAAATAAGAAGATTACAACATAAATGTTAGTATACTATTTCATATATTCTAGTCATAACCAATATATAATAATTATTATATAATAATGAATAAATAGAACGATGCAAAGAAAAGAGGACGTTGAAACAACACACAACTGACTTCAATATTTTGACCTCGTCGCATCAGAAGAAGGGGAAGAAGATGAGTTCTGCTCGACTGGCAAACATGAACAAATGTAATAATGATTATACGCCATGCTGCTGCTGTTTGTACACCAAGCAGAAAACATCTTGTTCTTCTTCTTCTGATGATTATGAGGTCCAAATATTGAAGTAAGTTGTGTTGTTTCTACCTGTTCTTTTCTTGTAATCGTTTGAGATGTTGCCCTAACGGTTTGTTTCATATGTTACTTACTGAATATATAATTATATTATAATAAACTGCCACTATTATATGCAGTAATCAGAAGTGTGATTAACATCTTCAGATAAATGGGAAGAAAAGAAGACATCACATCAAGCTGTTTTCTTTCAAGTGACTGTTTCATAGTGAGCAAGCTCCAGCTGTTTTCAAGCTGGCAAATGAAACGCCGAGATCTTTGTTCACAGTTATATTTGTTTGATAACTTTACTTGACAAGCTTTTCGACAGATTGTGTTTTCAAGTGATTCATGGAGTACAGAGAGGATTGTTTTCCATTTGTCATTTCGATAAAGGATGCCAGAAATAGCTGGGCAGTAAATCCTTGGTATGGAATTTTTATTCTATAGTTCTTCGATATAATCCAAGTAGCAAACGTGTGTCATGACAGCGGACCTTCACAATACACACTAGTCAAGTTCATTAATAAACATCATTCAGTGTATTTTACAAATAAGAACTATTGTTTCACCATATTTAAGAATAAATTCAAACCTTTTTTACAACCTTCTAAAAACTAAGAAACAGTATTTTGAAATAATTTTTAATCAGCATGATTTTTCTTTGCCATAGAAGTGTAATAAAACCTTCTTTATATATAATGGTCTCTGGAAATGCAAAAAATAAGTCTTTTTACTTCGTTAAATAAGTAAACTAACTCCAGGTTTATATAACAATTAAATATAAGTTTTTAAGTTATTACTTTATTCTACAACCAACTGTACCAAATTGTATGACCAAATATTTTGAGCAAATTTGATTGGGCACTTTGTTATCACTATGTTTTGCAATCAATTTTCAAATAGTTAATTGTAGTTTTCTAGTTTTTTAGTTACAGTAAAAACCTCTAGAACTCTACACTGCATATCTGAGGTTATGGAGGCATATAATCTAATCAGGTTCATTTATGTAACATAAAGTCTTTGATTTCAACAGATTTTAGAACACGCTATGTTTTACTAGTAGTTTACTAGTAGCTAGACTGTTTTCTCTAGCCGACTTTTTCTGTAGTCTGACTGTTTTCTCTTAGTCAGACTGTTAGCCAGTAATATCCAATCGAATGAATTAGTATATACAATTGTGGAAGTTATTATAATTATTAAATGTAATTTTTGAAGACATTATTCTAAAGACTGGCATAAAAATAGAAAGCTCTGAGCTAAGATTATTGCCATCCAAGTATGATTCATTTGATACAGAATTTATGGAAGACAGATTATTGTCTTTTGTAAACATCATCTGCATGCAGAAGGCATTCCTTACAACATTTTTTTCTACTATTATTACTTTAATAATGAAGTTATATTAAAGAATAGTGGTAATGAATAAATTCTATCTCAATATGTTATTACGTTTCTTCGGTGTTATCTGAGTATGTGTTTGTGTGGTCGGAAGAGCGTATATCTAAAACTTTTTTGTGAGAACGCAACATTCCGCAATGATTGTATAATAAAATTAATATTTTGCACAAAAGTGAGCCTTGTAGTGAAGATGTGCACTATTCTTTGGGAGCTGTTATTCATGATGAGAAAGTCACTATTTTTGTCAAAATATGTTTCTAGCCATGATTTTTTCACCAAAACTATAACTTTAAATTCTTGAAATTTTAATAATATATTTTTTTATTCTTCTCCTAAACTTGTGAGGAGGATACACATCATACCGTTAGACGGGCGAAAATGGTTTTATTACTAAAAACAGAGACTTATGTGGGGGATAAATTGAGGCATTTTTCTTCAAAATTACGTAAATGGGTTTGATGGTACATTTTTTTAGAAAATATTTTTCCGATTCTAAAAATCACTAAAAAACAATGAAATTTTGTCAAAAAATTGAGGAAAAAATTAGCAGTTTAAGAAATTATTCGTGAAATTTCATTACCACAAAGGATAATATGTTTACCACACTAAATATTCACCCTGCACTAATAAATCAACTGTTTTAATTGTCAGATTTATTTACATTTATTTTACATTGTTTATACTTACTTCAAAATTTTTTAATTGAATTGACTGAAATAAAATTGTTGTATAGAGGTTTAATGGAAAAAAGTTGGAATTATTTAATGTCTTAATATGAGATGTGGGAAAAATAAAGTTCTTACATATGAAAAATCAACCCCAGTCAAACATTTCTGATTCTTTCTATCATAGATTTCATTCTGGCCCTCTAGTTTTTCAAAACGTATGCCCATAAACGCGAGCTCAATTTTTGGATATGTATTATTGCAGTTTTTTTTACTTTACTGTAAGTAAAGTATAGTGATCGTGAAAAAATTCGATCTCGAGATTTTGACGGAATTACATGTTTTGAGGTCCCAGAAGTCGTTTTATGACGTTTTTACGATGATGTCTGTGTGTGTGTGGGTGGGTGGGTGGGTGCGTGGTGTTAGCATTGCTTGTTACCACGCTACGGTCCAGAATCTTTGATGGATTAAGTTGATATTTTACACAAAAATGGGCCTCATAAAGACGAAGATCCCTATTGTTTGGGAAGAATTATGCATGATGGGAAAGTCACTTTTTTTGCCAAAAACAGTTTTTTTTAAAACATTTATTTCTCCTAAACTGATAACCCTAGAGTTTTGAAATTTTCACATTATCTTTGAAGTTACAAATGCAACAAACAAAAAATATATTCAAAATTTTAAAACAACAGGAAATATTTTTTTTCAATAAAATGATAAATTTTGACTTATAATTCAATCTCAAACCTTGTGAGAGCGATACAAGCCATACTGTTTGACGGACAAGAATGAAACTATGCCTATAAATAGAACATTATGTGTAGAATGAGTTGAGATATTTTTTTTCAAAATTACATTTGCTAAAGGGGCGTTACAGTACGATTTCTGTTTTCAGAAAATGTTTTTTTGACGCTAAACGGCTCATTAAAAAATAATGAAAATTTGACCAAAAATGGAACAAAAAATTAGCAATTCATAAAAAAATATCATGAAGTTTCAATTACGGGAAAGAGCAATAACGATATAAAAACTCTTTGTTTACCCTAGACTAAGAGATCACCTGCTATACTTGTCGAATTTTTTGTATTTTTTTACATTGTTTACATTGACTTAGAAATTTTTTGAGCGAATACACTGAGCTAAAATTGATTTTATAAAGGAACAGTTTAAATTGTTTATTGAATTATATGAGATGTAAGAGGAATAATATTGTGCAGGAAAATGATAACACTCACTCAGAAAAAAATCGTATATATGTTATTTGTCAAAGGGGAAGGAAAATGATCTTATTAAATACTAAGAAGCTTATTATTATTATTATTATTTTAAAGATTAAAATTCCCAGTATGATAATTCTATAAAAGACCAAAAATGTAAATGATAATTCATAATCTGAATCTTTCGTTTAGAGATTAATAAATGTAATTATCGTACATCTTTAATTAACAAATCACCTTAAAACAACATTTTCTTCGCAGTTAAAGATGTTTTTCAGAGAAAAAAAGGGTATTTTCCTTTTTTAAATTTAAAAATTTTACTTTAATATTCAAAGTAGAAGGATGTCAAGTAAACGATGTAAGAAATGTACTGGCTGTTTGAACGAAAGCCATTCTCTTGTAGGAGAATAAATCGTTTCAGGAAATGTTCACTTTGGCTTTTCAATAATGTTATTACTGCTGTAGTTATACTAATGCAATTATTTGCAAATAATAAATTATTTGTGATGTACAAAAATAAGCTTATAAAATGATATGTCCTTCAATCACTATCTGTACTACCTCAGGAATGATAGGCTAATAATTATATCCCATTTAGATGTTTACGTTATGCTTAAATGAGACGTTATGTTTTATATACTCAAGAAATTTGACATTAAGTTACTCATAGTAAAGTAGAGTGTAGGCCACTCCAGATTTTTTTTTTGTACCTACGTATTAGAGTGAGTATGAATGTTTATTTTGCATGTTTGTATAAGTGAGTGTGTATAATGTTTCAGCACTCAACTCATCATATCTATTTTCAAGACATAAATATTTCTTGAATAGTAATAATAATCTATATTGTTCGTAACTTAAATTGAAACCTTTTCTTAATTTGAACTTCCATGCCTACTGATTTAAAAAGATTTATTTTATATTTAGCAGTAAATTAATATGATAATACAAATTATAAGCATTACAAATAAGAAAGAAACATTATTTAACATTTTAGTACCACTATCATAAGAGAAGAAATACTAGAAAGATTTCTTGTAAAATCCGATTATGAATACATTATTGTAAATTTTATTTACACTTATTTAGTTTATTACATTTCCCACAATTTAAAAATCAAGTAGTATCATTCTTTATGAATTTCAGAATAATCTTAATTTTTTTGTCACTTTCTATTTAGATGCGTACATACGTATATTGTATTCCATTGTTTCCTGAGAATAATTTGCAGAAAATTATAATGTCTATTGAAATAATTACTTATAACATGTTTATAATATTCTATATATTTATCAGTAGTGCACATTTCATTTTATAACCACTCAAAAAGAGGTTATTAGTATATGACTTGTAAAAAAGGTCATCAATGGGCCATTTACACAAAGGAAGAATGAAAATAGCTCGACACAAAACATCTTTTATGTGGAGACTCGGTGATTCTTTGCCTCATTCTAATCATGAGTAAATACCACAAAATAGAAGATTATATAGCTCGTGAGTTAAAACATGGAAGGTTTTATAAACTAAAATTCACAATCTTATGTGATTATACCAGCAATTTTAAAAACCAATGTAGGTTACAAGAATAGAATTTAATAATAAGTTTTATTACTGTTCTTCAGTTTTTAACCTTATAATCATTGACTTCGGAAACTTATGAATGTAATAAAATCTATTTGATGGATATTATAAAAACCAATAAATTGTATGAAGGATAAAAAGACGACTATATAATTGATGATATATAACAAGATTTTACTATAAACATATGAAATAAAATCAACGTCTAACCCACAGTAAGAAATCAGGAATAAGACTAAGATCTTTCAACCGTAACAAGCGGTCTACTTAAGAGTCAAATCTTAACTGATTTCTTCTCTGAACAAATCAGTTGAAATATGACCATGTCGAAGACCGCTTGATGCGGTTAAAAGATAGTGTTACCAAATATCAGGTAACGATTCTGGCTAAAATAATACAAAAAATGAGCTAAAAAGAGCTCTTATTTTCCAAACTGAGCTAAGAAAAAGGGTCAAATGGCAATATAACGAATATAACATTCTAAACAGTATTTTAATAATGTTTTTTTGAACAAGATTAAAATTTTGTTTATCAAATGTAGTTACTAAATTCAATACTTCATGAGAATATTCGGTCTTTCTGGTTTCATAAATTTAGTTGGTCCCAATTACCGCAATAATGTCAAAAGAAACATCAAAATCATAGGAGCATATTTAATAACGTTTTAATTCATCTCGTGTTGGCAGTTTACTAACTATTGTTGATACATTAATTTTGTTTCAAAGTTTGTTTTTACTTTACTAGAAGTAAAGTATAGTGATCGTGAAAAAATACGATCTCGAAATTTTGACGGAATTACATGTTTCGAGGTCCCAGAAGTCGTTTTATGAAGTTTTTTCGATGATGTCTGTATGTGTGTGGGTGGGTGGGTGAGTGTGTTAGCATTGCTTATTACCACGCTACGGTCCAGAATCTTTGATGGATCAAGTTTACACAAAAATGGGCCCCATAGGGAAGAACACATACTTTCCGTCTGCACCCCTTGGACGGGGGTTGGCAGCTTTGGTCGGGCTGCGCGTCTTATCCTCAGTTAAACTTGCCCTAGGAGATTTGATCATCTGCTCTTCATTCCTGGAGAAGGTTGATTTCTGATCGGCTTTTGGAGACTTCCCACTCATCTCGCCGGATGCTCCTTGTTCTCTTGGTTAAAATTTCGTTTTCCCTGTGCCTGTAGCTTCAACAGGAGCCGAGAAAAACGCGTTTAAAAGTGGGGGCAAAGTACAATCCAGCAATTTTCTGGATTAGGGGATTGGCCCAGAGGACCGGAGATGATGGGAAACTGTCAGGGGGGGTAAGAAAATAAAAATGGGTAGGGGCCAGGTATATGAAAAAAAAGGAGGGGGGAGTAAAATCGAAACAACGCAAAAAACGCTGAAAAATTCGATGAGTGAAGGCTAAGAACTTCTCACTATTGCTCCAAAAAATAAAAAACTTAGATGAAGACGCACTAAAAGAGTGCTCACGCGCAATGCGCTCTCTCTCGACGAAAAATGAGAAAATATTTCCCACGGGGGATGTTCTGAATACCACCAACGATCCAGGAGTCGCCGAATCCCGGATCTGTTCCGCGACAGGTACCATCCAAGGTAGCATGCACAGGTACATCCACAGGTAGCATCCACAGGTACATCCACAGGTACCATCCACAGGTAAATCCACAGGTACATCCACAGGTACATCCATTAGGTACATACCTGTGGATGCTACCTGTGGATGTACCTGTGGATGCTACCTGTGGATGCTACCTGTGGATGTACCTGTGG
The DNA here is from genome assembly GCA_026182355.1 of Hermatobates lingyangjiaoensis. NCBI lineage: Eukaryota > Metazoa > Arthropoda > Insecta > Hemiptera > Hermatobatidae > Hermatobates > Hermatobates lingyangjiaoensis. The sequence goes on along the minus strand of JAPFBL010000048.1, from coordinate 1,503,548 downwards.
ATGTACCTGTGGATGTACCTGTGGATGCTACCTGTGGATGTACCTGTGCATGCTACCTTGGATGGTACCTGTCGCGGAACTGATCGGGGATTCGGCGACTCCTGGATCGTTGGTGGTATTCAGAACATCCCCCGTGGGAAATGTTTTCTCATTTTTCGTCGAGAGAGAGTGCATTGCGCGTGAGCACTCTTTTAGTGCGTCTTCTTTTAAGTTTTTTATTTTTTGGAGCAATAGTGAGAAGTTCTTAACCTGCACTCATCGAATTTTTCAGCGTTTTTTGCGTTGTTTCGATTTTACTCCCCCCCCCCCCTCTCCTTTTTTTTCATATACCTAGCCCCTACCCATTTTTATTTTCTTACCCCCCCTGAGAGTTTCCCATCATCTCCGGTCCTCTGGGCCAATCCCCTAATCCAGAAAATTTCTGGATTGTACTTTGCCCCCACTTTTAAACGCGTTTTTCTCGGCTCCTGTTGGAGCTACAGGCACAGGGAAAACGAAATTTTAACCAAGAAAACAAGGAGAATCCGGCGAGATGAGTGGGAAGTCTCCAAAAGCCGATCAGAAATCAACCTCCTCCAGGAATGAAGAACAGATGATCAAATCTCCTAGGGCAAGTTTAACTGAGGATAAGACGCGCGGGTATAAAAGACCAAAATCGTAAAAGATAATTCAGAATTGAAATCTTTCGTTTGAAGATTAATAAATGTAATTATAAATTATCTTAAAACGACATTTTCTCTTCGATGTTTATGACGTTTGTCAGAGAAAATAAGAGTATTTTCCTGTTTTAAATTTAAAAATTTGGCTTAAATATTCAATGTAGAAGGAGGTTAAGTAAACGATGTAAGAAATCCACTGGCTACTTGAACAAAAGCCATGTTCTCTTGCAGGAGAATATTTCCTAGCAATAATTTTTTTACTTTGGCTTTTCAAAAATGTTATTACTACTGTAGTTATACTAATGAGATTATTTGCATCAGTGGTGTGATATACAAAAATAAGCTTATATTTTGATAAGTCGATCAATCATTACTATCTGACTACCTCAGGAATGAAAGACTAATAAACATCTCCCATTTAGATGTTTGCATTATGCTTAAATGAAACATTATATCTTATATACCCAAGGGGATTGATATTAAATTTACTTATAGGAAAGTTGAGTGTAGGCCACTCCAGATTTTTTTACTTTTTTTGAATAAATGTACAATCAGTAGTATAATCAGTATTAACCAGGGTTCTGGCCAGGCATTTTGTTAACCAGGCATTAAAAAAAATGCAAAACGAGAGTTCAATTTTTTTACCTAATAAATGTAAAGGATATTTGGTACATATACTCTTTTCCAAACATCTAAAAGTGTATTATTATAAAAAACAAATTAGAGTGGAATAAAAGAAAAACACCAATATGATGAAAAACAGAGGAAAATATATTTTGTAATGAGTCAAATATATTTAAAGAAAATGGGTCTCATAAGGAATTAAATTACTCTGTAAAATTTAAGTAAAATTCAATTACTCCGTGTTTTTGTTTCTTTCATTTATCCAAAGGAGAGTAAAATATAAAATATTAAGATTGTGACCACGGGTAAAGATCTGTCTTTCAATCCGGCTTGGCTGATAAATTTTTGAAGTCAATATACCCCGCGAACCAAAATATTTACCCATCCCTGCTCTACCTCGCACCTTAACACTCAAGCGCTGTAAACACCGTGCTCTCTGTATTCATTTATGTCATGTACTTTGACATTAGACATGGAGAAAGGTCTCACGTGGTTAGTTAGGTCTCAATAATGGAAGCAATGTTAATGAGGTCCAAGGACATTGGAATATAACTTATAGGAATGAAAGCTTTATTTTGTCTATTTCATATTATACAATGTATAATAATGTTTATAAGGTAAAGGAAGAAAAACAAGATGAAACTTTGGTCTCGGAAATGTACTTGCCCAAAAGAGTAGTTTTGAATTTATGGAGGAATAGCAATAAGGTAGGCCACTTATAGGTAATATTTTACACGCACCGCAACTCCAACCCAATGCAGAAAGACTTGTGATAGGAAAGCAGCCTTCTTTGCATGACATTTGCTTGGGATTAAACTAATAAATTTATATGAATCAATATTTTGTCAGTTCCACTTAATATAAAATATTTACAGTTTGTTATAGTAAACTACAATTAAACGAGTAGTTCTAGAAAAAGTAATATTACTGATTTTCAATTTATTTTTTTGGCAGACATTACTAATTTTGATATTATAATCATTTTGGAACACACTTCATTAATTATTTTCACACAAATTTAAGGTCAATACAATACAATTTTAGTAGAATTAATGAAAATAAAATATAATTTATTTCAAGTATTGACTACTTTAAACGGAATTTCTGCTAAAAATTAAAAATAAATTAAATCTTCCAACTTCTTTAAAATCAGTAATCTTTACAGTGTCTAATAGCAATACTAAGCAAGTAATTTAATACTAAATATTATTATCAGGGATCAGTATGATTGTTGCAATCAAAGTAAAGAAATGAACAGTTTCAACAATGAGATAAATCAAATAAAGAAAGAAACGTTACACTAACAGTTCTCTCTCTCTTTCGTCACAGTCTTCATCAAGAGGGAAAGAAACTCACAAGAGGAAAGCGGAATACAGAAAGGTTCTCAAGCTAGGTGACCGTTACGAATGCCGCAATGGTGCTGTATTAGACACTGGGGGAAGAAATGAGGCCTAGAACTTGAAAAGGGAAAGTGAAGGTAGGAAAAAGTGTAAGAAATGAAAAATTAACTATTACGCTCATTTTTACTGTACTATAGCAGTTACAAGCATTGCTCTTCATATTTTCGATAAGGCCTATTGATAAGATTTATAGGTACAGTTGTTTTCTTCATTCTTTGAATCTCTTGTTTGTTTTTAAAGATGTTAATGGACCTGGAAAGTGGTGTTGAGGTTGCTGTCTTCTTTGAGAAAGGATGGTGTTTCATGTAGACGTTTTTCTTCATTCTTTGAATCTCTTGTTTGTTTTTAAAGATGTTAATGGACCTGGAAAGTGGTGTTGAGGTTGCTGTCTTCTTTGAGAAAGGATGGTGTTTCATGTAGACGTTTTTCTTCATTCTTTGAATCTCTTGTGTGTTTTTAAAGATGTTAATGGACCTGGAAAGTGGTGTTGAGGTTGCTGTCTTCTTTGAGAAAGGATGGTGTTCCTTGTGGACGTAACATGCTTGGTCACAGGGAACCAAACATAACTAGCACTTTTATTTTCAGTAAATGACAAAGTACTCCTTATTAAAAGACTGTAATTGCTAGGGTCTCTAATGACTCTAAACGTCTTATTCCGGATACTCTATGCGCTTAGGCCCATATTATTTGCAATCAACAACTTGCTTCCTCCCCTTCACAACAACTCTTGGACAGATCTGTTTAGTAAATATTTATCAAAGCCTTAGAATAAAAGCTATCTATGTATTGGATATGTTGAGGAATAACAATAAACTACTGTGTATATTCCGTAATGTATTATTAATATATTAGTTTCAATAGCAAAAGCAATGTTTAAAGGTTCATGAGTGCGGCTAATACAAAATATTGTGATCACCTTTTGTAAGTGCAGAGGTATTTGTGAGCTTAAAAAAAGTTATCGTAGAATTTAGTAAGGTTGTATGGTTAGGAAACAGAATTTAATTCATTCCATGCTGTTATGAATGGTCAACAATGCCCATACTTCTGCATGCTTAGATCTCATCTCTAATACAAGTTGCTTGTTTATCTCGGAAATATTAACATAAGTTTGCGAAGACCAATTATTATCAAAAAATAAGAAAGTGAAGGACTGCTTGTTACAGGAGGACTTACTGTTAATGTGAGGAAGTGAGGTGTTGACACTGTCGGTGACAGTGGACGTAAGAAGGGCTGCAAGAACGCAGACAAGTGTTTGCCATATCGACCATTATTAGATATCGGTGTCTAATGGAGGAATCGTGTTGCCTTGGCAAATATGCCACTCCATCATGCTTGAAGTCAGTGGCTGGCAAATCTACAGAGCTTTGCTACCCCTCACAAATATATATATATTGACCAGCTTCAGCGTTCAATTTGCAAAAAATTAAAATCTCCACACAATTAGCACTTCATTTGTGTAATACAACAAAATCATCATTATTCTACACAACGTTCTACTATAGTCAGACGAAATATCAAAAATATTATATAATAAGATTAACTGATACATTATAATTTGCATAATACAAATTTGTTAATTGTAATAAACATACAACTCATAAAATAATAACCGAATCTGTACTAATAGTCTTCAAATGACTCACCGAAGTCTTAAAATCGAAAAATAGTGCAGGATGTCTTATATCGAAGCAAAAATGACAGTTAGTTTATAAATTTAACAAGCTACTACAAGTATACACTATCATTAATGAATACAAAACTGAATATTTTGTTAAGCATAAGAATAATACTAATATTTTGCCAAAACTGCAACTAATGGTTATCACATTTAAAAGCATAAAACATCAGAAATACTTCATTAACTCTGGCTTAGGGGATGTGTACACAGTCAAGGAAGTATACATAGGCAAACTGCTGCTAGTGGCTTAGCTGTATAAATTGCTCTGATTATGTGATCTACTTACAGCCCTCTCTGTGTATACTGCCTGAACATGTGCTGCTGCTAGTGGCTTAACTGTATAAATTGCTCTTAATTATTTACTTAATTTATTGCTCTTAAGCTGCTTCATTTACTTAATAAAACGTTCCTAGAGTTTAAAATAAAAAGTATAAAATTTGCAATGCATAAATCGTGAGCATATATGTATTCAATTCGTAATGTGTCTTTATTAAATGGCATTATCAATTCGAGTTATAGCACAATGATGACTGTTATGTGGATTGACTTTCTCTCGTTATTCCAAGGTCTATTGTTCTATGAATGTAACACGGCTTATCACACGACATGCTGAAGAGTAAGATACTGTCATAATCCCCATCATAGGATCATAGGAGAGACTTCTTTTTGAAATCTGTAACTCCTGGAAAAGCGTCGCCTTGTAGTGCGGACGCACCGACCGACGAGGCCTCTAGAAATCTACAACCAGATGGATTACTGTCTTCGGCTCTGCTAAACATATCTCATATGCTTTGCTTTCTTTATTATTAGCAAATAAATGTTTTTCCAGGACTATTTTAAAATAGAGTTGCTGATTTTTCTATCAGATAATCGCTAAATGTAAATAGGTTTGCATACCCAGTAAACCAATGAAATGAATAGGGAAAATGAAATATAAATTAATCTGAAATGCGTACCCCCTTTTTAACTCATCCGTTATTTAACTTGTGTTCACACTCCATCAGGCTAGACAAAAGCACTGACATTGAACTGAATCGATGGACTCCCACTCGCTGGCCAAAAAACTCCCCAAAACAAATGTTTTATTCATTCCTCTCAATTTGTCTCGACTTGTGGGAAGCTTTTCAGTCGAAAACTCTCTTTCTCTTCCTCGCTCTTGCTCTCTCTCTCTCTCTCTCTTTAATAAATGTGTGTTTTTGAAATAATTTTACATTTAGTATTGATAATAAAAATATTATTTAATAAAATATAATTGACATTTTACAGGAATAAAAATGAAAAACAAAAGTAAAAAGGTAGAAAAATTACGTAAATTTATAAAATTTAATGTATAAATACTCTTAGCAAACTTATGACAATATATGAGAAGATTTCCGTAATCCTATAGTTGAATTACTGATATATTGTTGCAAAAATCCAGAAAAAAATGAAAACTAAAATACAAAAGACGTAGGAGAAATATATAATGGCAGATCTGTCTCAGACAGAATGTATGTAATATATGTAAGAAAGAATTATCCACCATACAAAAACTTGTCTAGCATATTGCAAAATGCAAATGCATCCTGTCCAAGTTTCTGCAATACATCGCTGGCCAAATTAGCCAGAGTTTCATAAAAGCAAGAGCGAAACAAACTCATTTCCTTCTTAAAAGTATGTCTTGCTTAAAAATATATTTCAGTTAAAAATTTATTCAAAATAGGATATGTAAACATCTTCATTTAAAATAACGTTCCATTATATTTTTCGAGCTTAAATCTACTTGTATACAGATTTCTGACACTATTTAAAAATTTTAATAATATATAAATATTATTTATATTTTTTTATGTTGATATAAGGTATAAGTAAATTCATTTTAAAAAAATCATCGAAGAATTTTTAATGAATAGAAATATAATCGTGATTGGCAGGTATGATACAATAAGTAGTGGAAAACTAATTTGATAATTTAAATATGGTATACTGATTCTATTTAATTATCGCTGAAAGCAAGAGGTATGTACCATTAGATACAAGAAGTTAATCACCTCTTGTTTATTACAGACTAATATTATTATGGATTTATTACATCACTTATGAGGTCACTCATTACTCATAAGAGACAAATAACTTGAGGATAAACACAAAGTGTTTGCAAATTACTGTTACTGTTTTTTTTTTATAAAATTATTTGTGCGAAGATTTCTTTAGTTATCCCATTAAACAGAATTTAATAATGGCTAACAATCGAAACCAATATTAATACAGACAAATTGTTACTAATAATAACAAATTTATATTAATACTTACTGTTAATATTAATAATAAGAACTAATAAACTAATTTGGGATATGATGCACTTTAATGTGAAACATGCCGAACTCGTTGGCGTCAATCAATTATTTAAGTTATTATAACGTCGACATGAATATAAACTCTGTGATGAATGACTAAACTTCTAGCAATCAATTTTATTAATTCACGTACTTTAAAGTGCTTAACCATAATGCAGTTAAACAAAAAAAAATTTTCACTGAAAGAAAAAGCCCTACACTCAACATTATATAAGTAAATATCATATCAGACTCGTCATATTTGAATTTTTGGGTTTATTTTAATGGTTCTATCTTGCCAACTTAATATCGATCTCTCTGAAATTGTATTGCGAAACTCGGAAATATATTGACAGGAGATAATTACTCCTTTTGAAAATGCATATATACTAAGAACTACTCTTATTACTGCAAATAAAAGTTGATAATGGTCATTTTCAGTGTAATAATACACTTCTCATATCGAAAGCTCATGGAATATTTGTATTAAGATAATATTCCATCCGAAATCTAGACATTATTGATCGCCAAAAAACTGGTTTAAACTTAGTAGCTGTAAAGTCACAAATAAAAAAGAAATACTTTTCTAATGTTTGAATGTTATCCAAAAAATGAAGTTCATAAACATATCAAGAACTGTAAAGATGACATTTATATTTGTTAAAGCATGCAATATACGGATTCAATACAACTTGACTACAGTCAACAAACATCCTGGAAAAGAATCTAAAAAAATCTGAATTAGCCATCACGCAGCTTTGTTATCAGTAATCAAAATATGAAACGCGTTGGCAATCAATTCAATTTGGCCTTCATTTAAATTTAGTTATGTTCACAAGTACCTAACATCAAATTCTCTGTAAAGTCATATGAAGATCATAAATAATTCATTTAATGATTTTATTTGCTTTAATGTAGCTATATTAAATATATAGCTACCTTACATTACAACCTGACATGTAATTAGTATTAAGTTTAAACTGACGGTTTCAATATTATCGGAATTGTGGACAGCACAATTATCTGTCCCAGTGTAATTATATTTGTCGTTTCCAAACAAAACTTCAGATTTTAAGTTTTTTAATGAACTTGTTCATTTTCTAAACAAAATTACTTGTTACTTATATTCCTTTTAAGTACGAGTTGCCAAAAATGTATAACTTTTTAAATGCTATTCTATCACATTAAATAAAATGTGTTCAAAGGTTTCCGCCTTCTCCAGAAAGAGTTTACTTATCAATTTATTTATCAAATATGCTACTAGCATAAGTGTTCGTTAAAAGGACACTATTCGGATATATATTCAATCTATATTTTTAAATCATTTCTTCCCGAATCAGTATATCTAACTGATAAACTAATAACTTGAGGACTCCATGCTCTAGACACATTGAATCTTCAGGAGCATTGGAGTAAGCATGTTTCACAAAATAATAAAATCTGGAATGGCCTGCATTCAACTTTACTATTAGTAAACTTAATATCAATGTTCTTGGGTATATAATATATAATGTCTCATTAAAGCATAATGTAAACATCTAAATGGGAGATGTTTATTAGTCGTTCATTTCTGAGGTAGTACAGATAGAGATTGTCGAATTAAGCTTATTTCTGTACATCACACAGCTGATGTAAATAATATCATTAGTATAACTACAGCAGTAATAACATTTTTGAAAAGCCAAAGTAAAAGTTTCTTGATACGAAATAATCTCCTACAAGAGAACATGGCGTTTGTTCAAATAGCTAGTGGATTTCTTACATCGTTTACTTGACCTCCTTCTACATTGAATATTTAAGTCAAATTTTCAAATTTAAATCAGGAAAATATTCTTATTTTCTCTGAAAAACATCACAAACATCGAAGAAAACATGTTATTTTAAGATGATTTATAATTAAGGATGTACGATAATTACATTTATAATTCTTCAAACGAAAGATTTCAATTTTAATTACTTTTACATTTTTGGTCTTTTATAGAATTATTATCTGGGAATTTTATGGCTTCTTAGTATTTATTAAAATCATTTTCCTTCCCTTTTGTCGAAAATTATATGCAATTTTTCTCTGAGTGAATGTTGTCTTTTTTCCTGTGTCTTGTACCCTGTTCTAAGCTTGCTATGAATGTATAGTGAAAAAAAAAATATATTAGTAATCAGCCAGTATACACACTCAACTCACATTCGAAGCCAGCTACTCAATGTAATTTAAATCATTTATAGTTAGGAGCTTCTAATGTTTGAAGAGAAAAAATATGAACTATTAGACTAGAATAGTCTAATTTTATCTCAGTGGATTTGCTCAAAAAATGTCTAAGTCAATGTAAACATTGTAAAAAAACATCAAACATTCGACAAGTATAGCAGATGATCCCTTAGTCCAGGATAAATAAGCTTTTATAGCTTTATTGATCATTTTTTTATGATCAATAAAGTTTTTATAACTTTATTGATCATTGCCATGATTGAAATTTCATGAATTTTTTTTTATAAATTGCTAATTATTTGTTCCATTTTTGGTCAAATTTTCACGACTTTTTAAGTACCCTTTTAGCGTCAAAAAAAAAAACATTTTCTGAAAACAGAAATCGAACTTTAACACCTGTTTGGTGAACGTATTTTTTAAACGAAATATCTCATCTCATTGACCATATAATAGTCTATTTTAAGGTATAGTTTCATTTTGATTCGTCAAACGGTGTGGCTTGTATCGTTTCACAAGCTTTGATATTGAATTATAAGTCCAAAATTTTTATATTTTATTGAAAAAGAAATATTTCCCGTTGTTTCAAAATTCTGAATATATTTTTCGTTTGTTCCATTTGCAAGCACAAAGATAATGCCAAAATTTTAAAACTTTTGAGTAATTAGTTTAGGAGAAGAAAATGTTCTATAAAAAACAGTTTTTGGCAAATAAAGTGACTTTCTCGTCATGCATAATTCTTCCCAAACAATAGGGATCTTCTACACTATGAGCCCCATTTGTGTGTAAAATATCAACTTGATCCATCAAAGATTCTGGACCGTAGCGTGGTAACAAGCAATGCTAACAGACTCACCCACACACACACAGACATCATCGAAAATATTCATAAAACGACTTTTGGAACCTCAAAACATGTAATTCCGTCATAATCTCGAGATCGAATTTTTTCACGATCACTATACTTTACTTATAGTAAAGTAATATGGCGCCATGAGAACGATCTTGTGTTCATGTGGTCTATGATATTTGGTGATTTAGTTTGACTATCTAGTGCTGTGATGTGTTTTCATTTGGTTAACTAAATTTTGACTCCCTGGGGCTCTAATATGTAGTCGACTGGTTGTCCAGAGTATGGTTTTTGGCCCTCTACAGCAGTGATCGTCAAACTTTTCTGTCCTATCGACCACTTTTTACAACGTCGTTGCCTTATCGCCCTCCAAGACAAAACAAGAATATTTTTTAGCCAACTCCAATAACTAACGAGTTACAAATGGAAACAATGAAAGTTTAACTACGATGTCAACCATTAACTGTTAATGAGAGGCTTGTCATTTTTGTCTGCAAGCATGCGTGTTTGATTGCATGTGAGACAATTGTGTGTTGGTGGTTAAAGCAACGAATATATATTGTAGCTAGTCGATTGAATATTGTCTACAGATCTTCTTCATTTTGGGCGGCTTTACAAAATAATAATAATAATAAGATAATACTCGCTGACTGATTGAAACTAAGAGTTAAACTGCCTATTAATACTCATAGGAAAAGGTCATTAGTCAACGAGTGAGTCAACCGTTGCTAGTGCTGAATGGTCGTGCTACCTAAAAGTCAGTCTCATTGAAATGAAAGTACAAATAGATAAGATTAGACAGACTGTGAAACTGTGTTTTTCTATCACCCATCTATTGTCCAACACCCTCCCTTTGTCCTCTGGCTTTTAGCCGCCCACCACCCACCTGGTAGGTGATATCGCCTAAGTTGATGACCACTCCTTTTCTGTAGTTTAGTTTTCAGATCCTAAAGGTGACCATCTAATCATCTACTTATAAACTAAATCATTTTGTTTTTCAAAGTGTAACTGTTTTTCCAATGTGTAGTCAATCGTTATCTAACGTTTGATTATCTGATGCTCTAATGTTCAGTCATCTTTTTATAGTTTTGTTTTCTGGTGTTCAATTGATAGCAATTATGTTATCTATTGTGTGACTGTCTGGAGCTCTGATGTATAGTCATTTGGTTATCTTTAGTGTGGTCATCTGGTCATTTACAGTGTAGTCATCTGGTAATAGGAAATATTAATATTTACTTCCAAAATGTATCATCAACAGCTTTAGTCTTGTAGTCTTGTAACTACTAATGCACAGCGTCTACAGATAATATTACTTTAAAGTTACGTAATATTATGGTTTTATATTATTTTATAAATACCATATATATTTTCTGTTAAAACTTGGATCACAGCATATCGGTAGGCAATAATAATATTTGATGTCGTTAAGTATAACTAAACATCTCATTGTTGAGTTGACCATTGCGCAACGATTTACTCATTAAGATAAAAGAAATAGTTTAAAGTTTACTCCTAGAAAGCATGTGTTGACTATATCAATGAGGCAAAACCACTGCAATGCAGTTTGTTCCACCTTCCTTGATGCAGTTCCCTAATGAAATTAACTGTCTCAATATATCCGACTCTTAATGCAGACGCAGGACATTACCGACTGTCCCTTCTCAGTCTTACAAATGCTAATAACATGTACATTGCATAGGCAGCCAATTTAAGAATGTTTTTGTTCTCTTTATATTCTTACTAAAGCAGATTCTACTCATTTTCATCAGGAGAGCATATAATAAAACACTAATGATAAGAAAAATCTTAATAATATTCTAGGTTGTTATATGTTCAAATAATGAAACGGTACAATTCTTTTTCAAAAATAAATTATTACCACTGAAGTATATAGTCTGAAACGGTGTGTTCAACACAAATTGTTAACAATTTCTCATTGAATAATTTTTTTCACTAAAAATTTACAAGTTTTGTTTTCTTTCAAGCAAAAATAAAACTAAGTTATTAAAACATCTATTGATATTGTATATGATATAGTAAATTATAATAATATGTGATCATCTGATTATATAGTGTAAAAAATTTTGATTGTCTGAGATAGTGACAATATAATATGTGATCATCTGATGATATACTGCGAAACTCACATCTTTCTACCTGATGATGAGGCAGTCGAAATACGGTAATACGTTTTTGCAATTACTTTTATTTGTATAGTTTCTACAAATTTAGTTTATTTAGTTTGTAAAATTATTTCAAAATTACTTATATATATATATCTATATCTGTATAAACCAAATTTCCAAAAAACGCTTAGAGGTCACTAAAACTCACTACCATATGTCGACTAAGGTAGTGATATTTTCTCATGAAGTCGAACGATATAAGTTCGACTCGCTATTCGACCTTTTATATATACCTACATCAATTTTTACTCCTATTTATCCTACTCTTTTCATTTTTATATTTCATACTGTTTATCTAATTTATATATTTTAACTAACACATAACTTGGTCAACTCCTTTTCCAGTTGAACCCTGTTTGCTAGATGTTGGGTCGTAGTGTCGAAGATCGTGAGTACCAAGACTGAAAATCACTTTCAAGAAACATGTAAAAAAATCTGATACTTATTCAACAATAAATACAATAGTTGACAATAAAAAAGTGAAATAAAAATCAACATCCAAATCACAGTAAGAAAATCAGAAAAAAAAGACTAAGATTTTTCAACAAAACAAGTGGTCTTCGTCAGTTAGACTCTCATTAAGATCAGTGGTTTTGGTTGAAAGATCTTAGTTTTTTTCTGAATTTCTTCCTGTGGTTTAGACAATCATGCTTCTTACCAATCAAGATTTTAGCATATTAAGCAATAATTAAAATAAGTTGCTACAATATGGCATGCGTATCTGAAACAAATCCAACGTCAAATTATGATGACATTAATTTTTAACTATTACTTAGAAGTTGGTTATCCAATAAGTACAATTTCATTTATTTCTCAAGGCACTTTAATTTCGTAAAAGCTTAGTTTGATGGCGTGTCAAAAATATCTTCACTGCTTGGATCTTATTACCTAATTTTACTTAATTTACCTAATATTTTTATTACTTATTACCTAAGAAACAATTTTTTTAACTACGTTCTATGCAATCAACTACTGGTACATCTGTAAAGACTATTTCTTTTAGAGTTTTAAAAATTTATATGGAAAATATTATTAAAGAAAATAATTTTCTTGAATTTAAGTAAATATTAGAGAAATGGAGACCAAATTGAAATTTTTTGACAATAAAAGAATATTCTTTATAATTAGGGTATTGTGTTTCACAAAAACAAACTACAGTTGTCGCGTTACATCTCACATGATGAAACAGCTCAGAAAGTGGACAATGAGTGACCAAATTAAAGACTTGAGTGATATTGTTTAGTGTTTGATATCATTCTCCTGGGAATCAGAAAGGACACAAACAAGCATTGCTTCAAGTTTCTATTTTTGAAGAAAAGAGTATCCCAAGTGAAAAGAGAGATACAAAATCTACCCAAGTCTGACCTTAATGGAGAAGACACAATAGAGCCTTCCTTGAATGAGAACAAATTCGGAAAGGCCTTGCTCTCTGTGCACTTGCTTTGCAGGGGTCTGCGCTTCAATTATAAACATGTAAAGCCTTGTAGAAAGACCACGCATTTATCTCCCCAAAAATAGTTTACTTTCCTTAAATTTATATGCTTCGATCATTTTTTATTTTAATGTGCTTCCCATATAATAAAAAATACACATAAATCTATATCAATAAATATTAATAAATTATTAATATTAAATAATTTTAAAATTATTTATTTAATTTTAAAATAATAATTAAAATAATTATAATAAATAATAATAAAATAATAATTTAAATAATATTTAAATTATTATTTAATAATTATTAAATATTAATAAATCTATTTCAATCATTTTATTTATTTATTTACGCACAGAATGTTTGATTATAAATAAAATTATAAGAAAAATTTTGTAATTTCTAAAAACAAAAGTAAACTTCAAAATATCTACAATATTAATTAAAGCGACCTCCTTTTTGGATAATATCAAATGAGTCATAAATTGTTCTACGGCTGGAGCAACAAACATACTCGTATGACTTAGCTCACATAGGATATGCTTTAGTCACACTCTTTGACAAATCGTAGTGAAATTACACCTAAAAGACGATCTTTGTAAGAGATTGATCTGATTACATTTTAATTGAAGTTACATGGAAGAAAATGTGTGCTACATATATTTTATGATTTCATAAATTATTTTTTGAAAGCTAAACAGCCTACTGAAGATGAATAGCGTTGTCTAAATTGCAGGAGAATAATCACTTTGAAAAGTCATTTTAATGTTAGTTCAGTAGTTTTTAGAGCACCTGAGTCGTAAGTCAAACTGATAAAAGGTTTTTCACTTGTGAGTTATGTAGTGAATTTCTAGATTCCCAGTGATATAAATGTATTTTTCTTTGTATAAATTTTGCCTTATTCAAAAATTTGTACATCAATATTTCTTTTAATGTTTCTAAATTTCTATTACTTGTATTATTGTGACACGTAATATTCAATTTACAATGTCTATATTTGTTGATTAGTGTATGATGTTCAAAACAAAACTCAAGAAAGAAATAGTGAATTTTAATACGAAAAAACTATACAAAAAGAAAAATGTTTAAACGATTGGACATGATATCGTAAATATATTAGAGCAGTCTGTATTAACAGCTGGACTGGAGGATTTGCAAATACTAGCTAAGATGGATGAGGATGAGAGAAAAAACTAATAAACGGTAATGACAGACATCAATAAAGTTGTTCTGCTGACAAACGTAAGACACTCAAGTCTAACCTGGTTTTATTAAAACTTCCTAAACATAAGGAATTCATTAGTCACTTTTTAGGAAATCATTTTCTTGTCTTATAATTGTAAGCATTATTGATTTAGTTCTGTATTTTTTTATTTTATTTTGTTGTTTATTGTGATTTTATTATTCTTTTTAAATAGTTTGTTTAAACTGAAAGATGCCGGTGATATTAATTTAAGGACTAGTTTTGGTGTAGTCAATGATAATATTCTGAAGTGAAAACTGCCATTTGACCAGTCTTCTTACATCATCCCTGATAACAGAATTGCTAGATTACCTATAAAATAATTATTTTTTTGTTAATTTAATGAACATTATTTGTATGAATTTAATAAAACTATATAAGAAATAGGTTAGAATATAAAGAAGTAAAATTCCAATTAAGGAGTGTTTGAAAATCTGTTCACCAAGTATACAAATTGATATAAAACTCTTACAATATTTACGCATAATGTCAACTTTTTCATCCAAATAACATAATTTGTCAGATCACACTGGGGCTTTTGACTGTACCGGGTACTTATCCTTGTGAGGTATGTCTTGTATTTCGGAACACAATTATAAAATATCAGCTACTAGCTGCAGTCTGCTAGTAGCCTTTTTATGTATAATATTTAAAACTAATACATTATTATGTATAAGATTTAAATATATTGTTAGTTTTGAACAAAAAGTTGTATTTATTTTTATATAACTCAATAGTTATTGTAATGTTTAAGGACAGAAAGTGCGCACCAAGAACATTACGTGTTTTAACATCCGCAAGAGGACGGACTGCCTAAAAAATAATAGTCGACTAATACCTAACCAAGCCTACAAGTACAGAAACCAACTACAATTTCTGAACTAAAATATTTACATTTAATTACCCTACGAACATATTTCTCTTTACTTTATATTTCTGCTGATACATTCAAAGGATTTACTTAGTGCACAGTTTGATTACACTCCCAAATTTATAAACAATTTGGAATATTCATCTATATCATTATAACATTTCGCTGATCAATATAAATCTATAAGTTTATTGTACCATCACATAAAAACATATTTGTAACTGTATGAGTTAGTTATGCAGAAACATTTTTCACTTTAATGAATAAAATAATTACTGGTTTATTCTTACTTTCACTGCAATTGTCAAAAGCGTTTCACTACTAATTTTAGTATTATAAAGTAGCATCAAAAATTGACAAGGATATTTTGAGATTTTCTTCATCTCATCTTTCTCTGCCATATTTGTTCTACAATCTTCTTATTTCCCCGATCATTTCTACAACAAAGGTGATCACTGTAGTATTTAGTATCAGAATTGACTTATTAGAGGAGTAAAGCTGAACAGAATGACAAAAATGATGTGACAAGTTCAATGGGACTTCACGGGTTTCCACATATTCAACTGGTTAAATTTCTATCTTATATAACGGGATTTCATACTTACAATGGGTTGAATTTATGTCTTATTTAACGGGATTTCACAGTAGTGAGAAGTAACGGGAAGACTTTGCGTGGTGGGTGGGTATTGGACGAGGGAACGTGTCACAATGTGTCTCTCCCGGTGACCCAGACGGCCTCTAAGAATGACCATGTACTTCTGACATGAGTACGCAAGCGTGAACTCATGGTAAGCCATGAGTAGTTATTAGATGTTAATTAGTGTTTTTCCTAAAATATTCTTAGTGTATCAGTGAACTGTGAGTTACATCACAGTTGATAACGACATCCTTTTAAATCATTGGAAAGAAAACTCACGAAAAGGAACAGTAATGGAGTAAGAAATAAGCTATCCTTGTTAAGAGGGTATTGTTATGGGGAATCAGTCAAACAGCTTGATCTGGTGTTAAAAGAGTAGGAAGTCATTGTATCCCAATTCAAGCAGTATAGACTAGAGAAATGCTATAGCCATTCCTTTTACTGACAATAAGAGCAGTCAGTGGTTCTGCTTAAAAACCTCCGGAAATCATCAAAAATCATCACCACAGTGCCCATGGTATAAAACTATCTCATGTATTGTATTGCCTGTCTCATGCCATCTGTAGCTCAAGCCAGTTTTTTATGAGTTTTAACCTGAGCTTATCACCCTATTATTATTATTATCACTTATCATTTTTATATATATTATCGTTCAGTATATTTCTTCAGTCTGAGATAAATACTCCTACTTCAAGAATCTAAAGTATTATTAATGGTGATTCTTCAAACTGTTTCCAATTCTACTTTTTAAAATTATCTTTGTCTGACTGAAATTATTAACATTTTTGGCGAACATAAAGTAACCAAATGATATATTTACTGACACTTAATCTCCGAATGAAGGTTTAACTTTTATCGAATATTTCATTTAAAATTAAAAGTTAAGTATCAAGTAAGACTGTTGTTAGGGGGGCCAGGCTAGCTCAGTGGTTACGTGCTCACCTCTGAACTGACCGGGGTTCAATCCCCACCTGGCCCTCCATTTATTCACGCGGGAGGTGAATAAATCTGAGCACGTCGTCCCTCGGAGAAGGACGTTAAACCGTCGGTCCCGAGCCTGTACGATGTCAGGTACTCGTTAAAGATCCCTACTCTAAATACATTTGAGTTAGGCAAAATTTAGGACTCCCACTGTAGAAATCAATCTTCATTGTGTGGTATCACAAAGGGCCAATGCTTGGCCTACGTGTGTTCCCTAGTAGGGCTGCCACTGCAACCTAACCTAACCTAACCTAAGACTGTTGTTCTAATGGATTTACGACAGCACTTAAAAATTGTGATAAATTGCACAAAGGTAAAATTGTTAGCTAAAAGGGGAAATTTTTGTCAGGATATAGCTTCCGCTGCGTTGAATATTAGCTCACAATAGTTTTGAGGTTTTCCAGTCTGATGGCATATATCTCGCGTTCAAGAGCGTGTGCACAGCATCTGATAAATAAATCTATGATGATCTCCTGGTAAGATAAACTATGACTTTTCAGGAACTGTTCAAATAGGTCTTTAGAAAAGAAAAGGTGAAAAAATCTTGTTAAAAGAAGCAGTTAACAACAGGTGAAATATTGTTTGAAAAATCAGCATTTAGAAAAATAGTCTGAGGAATAAATTTGGTGAGGTGTAATATATGGTGGTTTGATAATATAGCCTGGTAACATATTATTCATTACCATATCTGGAAATCTCTTGAAAACTTTATATTCCGCTCATAAAACAAAAATTTTGAAGTTTCAAAAAAACAATGATTTCAAAAACAATGATAAAAACGATTAAAACAATGATAAAAATGATTAAAACAATGATTTCAATGTGACTGACTCCTAAAATTAGAAATATACAGCTGATGACTCTGGCTATCATAGTCAATGACGTCATAACATTTCAAAACCGACATTGATAAACTTCGATTTCAAACAGTGGCATCTGTTGCAAATATTTAAACACAATATTTCAAGGACGTTAGAAAATTTTTGTGGATATAGCACTGTTTTTGGCAGTTATTCTGTAATTAATACTATTGTTATGTACGCAATTGTTTTCGCTTTCTCTGAAAAAAAGTTAATTTTTTTATATAAATTAGAAAGCCGTCATTATATTTTTTATATCATATTTTGATATTATAAATGATGTAGTTGTGGGAAACTACCTTGAATTTTGTTTCTCTGAAAAAAAAAAAAACAAGCAAGACGGTGGTGAAGCCAGTAGAACGATAAAAGCGATCGCCGTTAACTTATCGGAAACCAATTTCGATAAGAATAACGACTAAGGGGTTTTGAAAGAGGAATGATGGTGGCTAGGAGATAGAAGTGGGATTTGTTTGTGGAGCAGAGAGACAGTCATCAGCTCTTCTAACGGTTTCACGTCTTCTCCACCTCACGTCAACAACAAAAACCTTTCCCAATCACTCTGGCTTCAATGTAATCACTTACAACGTCGCATTTTGTAGAATTGAAACCATTATTAGAACTCTATCTATTCTACCAGCCACTAACAAGATAAAAACTTATTAATATTAATACTCCTTCACATATATTGAAATTTTAGCATTAAGCATTGTATGGAAACTTCATGCAAAGTTCATTAAGATAAGGTCTTTCAATGTACAGTAAACTGTCATAGATGAGTATAATATCAGTATCCATCTAAGTAATGTACTTTTTAATATTATTACAATTAATTCAAAAAAAAAAATAGAAAAAAATCTACCCTAACATTAAACACAATAATAATTACAATCAATCAATTCTAAATATTCATGAAAACATTTACCCTATTATTTGAAGAAAACTATCCACTGTAGATTAGGTTGCAGTGACAGTCTTACAAGGGAACTTGTTATTTTTACTGAAAGTTTGAATTTTATATTGAGATGAAGTTTAACATCTTGTAAGCTTTAAATAGCTTAAAAAATAGTTCATCCCCCCCCCCCTCAAAAAAAAGAAAAAGAATACCTAAAACCGGCTGGAAAAGATTTGTGATAAAATTGTACAAGAAATGAATCGTTGCTAGCTCCTCCTTAGATGCGAATACTGAAGTTTGGTGTTTCCTAAGGCACCAAGTTGCTGCTGCGATAGACAATCGGTCCAGAATAGTTGTGGGAATGTCGTAAAGACTGAAGCCAAGTCGTTAATCAAGACTGGCTGAGCAGAAGGCAGAGCAATGAGGCGAAGTGGCAAGCAGTACCCTGTCTTGTCAGGCAGGCTCAAGCGTTGTCAATACTTCGCAACTGGCAGGTGTTGACCACTCCACTCTATCTATTACACTACACTCTAGCATTTGCTCCTCATATTTCAACATACAACTTCTATATTGAAGAGGAAGTATAGCAAAATAATGAATATACTCAAATTATCTGTAAGTTTTAATTACAAACATAAATTCTGCATGACATGAAAATTTTTTCTCATCTTAAAAAAAAAAAAAATAGCAGAATATTTATTTTGGTGTCAGTAATGATCGTGATCCATCTCTTGTGACTAGTATTACATTTGACAGAATAATTTTACAAACAAAGAGTACGTGAATGGAACTGTTTTTTAGGAAACCAAATCACCTATAGGCACTCAGACTGAAAGAACGAAAAGTCTTGGCTTCAGACCAAAATGATTATTATGAACAGTTGATCCAGACTCAATATATGGTGCCCAAAACAGTTTTGATTGAATTATATGCAAGCATGTATCCAGTTATATAAAATATAACCATTTGCATAAACTCAAAGACAATACTATCAAACAGTCTTCTTAATATAATGACAACACCATCTGCATATCACAACCTTGATATATTTTAGAGTATCCAGTAAGTTATTCACGATTAATCACCATAATAGGGTTGATAGCACATCTCCCTGATACAGCCATTAGTGTCACAATTTCAGTTGACATACATCCTATACTAATACTAATCATTCTTGGATTTGATTATTGTACTCGTTCTATTGTTCCAGGATTAATTCATCTATATATTAGTTCTGATTCAATAAATTATAAGGCATGCATCATCTTTATACAAGAAGCAGCACAAAGTAATTCATTTATGCTTTAAAGATTTTACTATTTTGTTAATGGAAATTTTTTGAACTGATTTTATCAATACCTTTGAATGGTATGTTGTTTTTTATAAGAAGCTTATTTGTAGAAAACTTATAGTATTACTATTATTAATATTATAATAGTACCAAATATTTCCCATCGTAAAACAGTGCTAAAAAACTATGGCGTTTTTAAACACAACAAGAACTATATATCTGACACTTAGTTCCTTAAAATATACAACATTTAGACTAGTTA
Source organism: Hermatobates lingyangjiaoensis (assembly GCA_026182355.1). NCBI lineage: Eukaryota > Metazoa > Arthropoda > Insecta > Hemiptera > Hermatobatidae > Hermatobates > Hermatobates lingyangjiaoensis. Next base: position 1,483,161 of record JAPFBL010000048.1, on the reverse strand, counting down.
AAACACTTTCCCAACTCCAATTCGCTACTCCTAAAAGGTTGGACGCCACGGCCGTCTTTATATTCTCAAGTAAAATAAAAAGAAAGCAAAAGTAAGTCTCTTACACGCTCAAACTCTAAATTAAATTAGAGACACATTCGTGTAAAGTGCTGACCAGCTCAACGAATGAGGAAACCATGCGTTTGGTAACAGCTTAAGAGGTAACACGTTATGACTAATAGATTGGTAATAAAGGTTCTATAACAAGTTTAGCACAATACAAGAACTTATTTCAATGAAGGTAAAATACTTAAATTAACAAAACAAATCTCTGACAATGCAAAACTTTAACAAGAATAAGTAAGGCTTCTCAGTATTTTTCATGAAGAGTAAAAAAATACAAACAATCTAATAGAATCACATACTAATGAGGCCGAGTGTTGCCCAGTCAATATGGCAAAGTTTGGAATTATGATCAAATTAATATTTTTTTCGTAATAAATTTGAGTAAAAAAGTTGTTTAGAAGAGCTCGCAACTACTTCAAGATTCTCTATTTGTAATATTATAAATTGATAAATCGTTCTTGACGAAAGGCTTGCAGCTCTTAGAGGAATATAAAAGCACAGGTCACAGGTAAGTGCTAAATGGACCACAACCACCAGCCATTCCCTAGCCAGGTAGTTCAAATGACAGTCTTCTCTGACAAATAGTCAGTCTTTCTAAAGCAATGTAATCCTCTTCCGTGCCACCCATCTTTCTCTCTGCTGTATTCAAGAGTAAATCTATGAAAGTTAAAAAAAGTTATGAACGTTATGAGGAAGACAACTGAAATTGTAAAAATTATAGAAAATGTAAAAGTCGTAAAAAGTAATAATTCATAATTTATATGTAAATAAACTACAACTGTAGTTTTTATTTAAGTATAAATGCATGATAAACACTTCTGACATTACGATAAACAACAATATGTTCTAAGGTCTTTTGTGGTATCGCAAGGTAGCACAAGGGAAAGAACACTAAGTTCCAAGGTCCTTTGAGGTATCTCGTGCTTTTCCTATAACACAAAAACTACCTGGAAATAAAAATACAAGTTTTTGTATAGGAAACTAGTAGTTTCCTACTAGTTGTTTTCACTTGACCAACCCGTCAGTACCACATCCTTGGCGTCTTCCTGATGATGAACACAAAGTGTTCGAAACGCGTTGAATAAAACTTCATTTGTGTGGAGACTTTTGTTGGTTTATCCATTTTACCTCAGAAAAATACAAGTTTTCTTTCTTAACTTCGATTTAAGTCCTGCATTGAAATAGCATATGGATAGAATATCTTTTTTTTATATTTTCATCGACCCAGACAAGGTTTGTAAAGTTTTCTTTTTTTTATATCAGACCCTAGTCCAATCACTTTCTTGAATTGTACACTAAAAAGAAAAAAGAAAAAAAAGCTTATTGGTTTTATAATATAATATGATCTGTATATTGATTTTACATTAGTTGTGTCGAGATAATATCTAATCGACCATTTCGACTAGTTGGAATATTCTCTTCTTGGTGGTGTGGTATTGATGAAGTTGAATACATTCACTGGGCCTTACTTTTTGTTCCTTGTGGATATAAAAAAGTTGCATTCCTTTAGTAGTTATTTTCACTCTAAACTATTTTAAAGGCTCACACTCACAATAATGTCCACGTACTGCAACCTTCCGATGACATTCCTTTTAGAAATGAACTAAAAGAGTGACAGTCAGTGCATCTCAATAATTAGACAAGATTACTGCAAGTAAGCACAGACTAATATTTGATCTGTGCTGGCCACGGCAAACATTTTTCCAGAAAAAAATTACATTTGGGCCCGTATTTCTAGTAAAGTACTTATTTTTCTGATGTTATCAAATGTTTACATATAAACAAAATAGTTTTGCCGCTCTTTCCCTGGGTTTCCTTCCATTGATTTGCTCTCCTTGTGAATTGTTTCACTTCATATACAAAGCTTTGATAATACAGCACCAATGGAACTTGTATATATCTCCTTCAAAGCTTCAAAGAACCTAAATTGTTGCTTGGTTCCTCCATGACTTTCTCACCATATTCCTAATATGTATTGTTTTATAATATGATATACTAATTTTTTTTGTTTTTGTTTAACAAATTAGAGTAAATTTTTGAAAAAATCAATCATTATTGCAACCAAATTTTCTTACTTGCGATTCCTTTGTTTTGTTTAATTCAATAAAGCAAGTTTCATTTTGAAGACAGAGTCATTTTAAGAAAAGTCTCGCTGCTGAGATGAAACTCATTTTGTTAAAATTACTTTGCAATGAACAAGTTCCCTTCCCTGAGGCCCATCAACTTCATCTCAAGCATTTACTTTTATAATCTCATAATTGTTTAAATTACTTAATGCTTTCCCTTAAAATAATTTCATTGAAAGCATTTGTTGCTCTCATTGGTAACATTTTTTTTTTTAACTAAGTTACTGTCCATTTCCCAAGCATACTAAAATTTGTCGGTAATAACCCTGTAATATTAATAACAATAATTAAAACTAAAAAGGCTCTACATTAAAATGGAGAAAAAATATTAATAAATTAGAATTGTAGTAAAATTTCTACTAAAACCTTTTAGGCAATAAAAATTTAATAATTCATATCAATAGCTACATAAATAAAAGAATGATTATTCCTGTACATTACTTAGAACTGACTCATTTCAAGTTTTCTTCACGTTTCATACATTAGAGAAACCGAATCCACCCTTAGAAAAATTGCTGTCGGTTTATCAGTTTGTCAGGTCGTCGGTTTGTCCGTAAAATTTTGTCACAATTTAACTCAGCGACCATTAGACATATCAAACTGAAACTTTGACAGTAGATTTGTATATGTTTAACTTAAAACTTAGGTTCTAAATTAATTCGAAATTCAACGTAGAATGATGTTATGGACGGTTAAAGCAAAAACGCTTGTCACAAGTAAACTCAGCTATCAAGAGTCATAGTGAGCTGAAACTATGCAATGTTTGATGTTTGATCTCTATGAAACTTTGCAAGCATGCAAATGCTCAACCCTTACTATGAATAGGCAGGAAAAATCAAGAAACAAGTTCTTACGCTATATTAATCTGAGGAAAAAACTTACAAGTCAGGAAAGAAGGTGATTAGTGATAAGGAAGCAGTCCATTATCCAACTGAATTTCTTGACTCCGGGACTGCTCTGGACTGCCTGCTCATGAGCAAAAACTTAAAGTTTTTACAGTCCCAATAATGTGCAACGGGGCACCACTCTAAGCTAGCGCTCAACACAGATGCGGACATCATGACTGGGTGCGGCATTGGTGAGTCTGTGTATATACCACGCATACCATTGATTCCGAGATACTATCCGTTCCCGTTCAAACGATTACAAAAAACCCGTCAGCGACTGTTTCACAATGACGTTAACTAAGTTGCAAGGGGAAACTCTATCTACCGCAGGAATTGAAGTGACCGAGACCAAGTTTTTCTCATATAGTCAACTGTAGTTTACTTGCTCAAGAGTCAGATGTTCCAACTGTTTGTTGTTTCTTGAACCTGAAGGACAGACAGCAAATGTAGTGTATACAGAGGCAAATGCTTAACGCTGTACTAATAACGATATTTTCTACTATTCTATAATTTCTAATGACATTCTGGAATACCATGTATAATCAAATTTTTGATTCCGTCAAAGACGGGTACGTTTGCTAGTAAAATTATGAAACTATTGCAAAAAATTATTACTGAAGTTTAGTCATCACAATGGATTTTTTTTACTTTACTATAAGTAAAGTATAGTGATCGTGAAAAATTTCAATCTCGAGACTTTGACGGAATTATATGTTTTGAGGTCCCAAAAGTCGTTTTATGAAGTTTTGTGATGATGTCTGTGTGTGTGTGTGTGTGTGTGTGTGTGTGTGTATGGGTCGGTGGACGCGTGGGTGTGTGGGTCAGTGTGTTAGCATTGCTTGTTACCACTACGGTCCAGAATCAAGTTGATGGGCGCTTTGACGGATCAAGTTGATATTTTACACAAAAATGGGTCCCATAGTGTACATGATCTCTATTGTTTGGGAAGAATTATTCATGAAGGGAAAGTAAATTTTTTTGCCAAAAACCGGTATTTAGAAAACATTTTTTTCTCCTAAACGGCGAATTCTAGAATTTTGAAATTTTGGCATTATCTTTGGGATTACAAATGAAATAACAGAAAAATATACTCAGAATTTTAAAACAACAGGAAATATTTTTTTTTTCAATAAAATATAAAAATTTTGACTTATAATTCAATTTCAAAGATTGTAAGAGAGATATAAGCCATATCGTTTGACAGATCAAAAGTAAACTATACATAAATATAGAACATTATATGGAGAATGAGATGAGATATTTTGTTTTGAAATTACATTCACCAACGAGGCATTAAAGTACAATGTCTGATTTCAGAAAATGCTTTTTTGACGCTAAACGGCTCATTAAAAAAGTCATGAAAATTAGACCATAAATGGAACACAAAATTATCACTTTATAAAAAAAAAGTCATGAAGTTTCAATCACTGCAAAGAGCAATAAAGCTATAAAAACTGTTCCTTTATCCTGGACTAAGGGATCACCTGCTATGTTTGTCGAATTTTTGATATTTTTTTACAATGTTTACATTCACTTAGCAATATTTTTTATTAAATACCAAGAAGCCATAAAATTCCCAGTATAATAATTCTATAAAAGCAAAAATGTAAAATATAATTCAAAATGGAAATCTTTCGTTTGAAGATTAATAAATGTTATTATTGTACATCCTTAATTATAAATTATCTTAAAGCGACATTGTTTCTTCGATTTTTATGATCGTTTTCAGAGAAAATAAGATTATTTCCTGTTTTAAATTTGAAAATTTGACTTAAATATTCAATGTAGAATGAGATCAAGTAAACGATGTAAGAAATCCACTAGCTATTTGAACAAACGCCATGTTCTCTTGTAGGAGATTATTTTGTATGATGTAATGTTCACTTTGGCTTTTCAAAAATATAGTTACTGCTGTAGTTATACATATATGTATATGAGATTATTTACATAAGCTGTGTGATGTACAAAAATAAGCTTCTATAGTGATAAGTCGATCAATCACTATCTGTACTACCTCAGGAATGAAAGACTAATAAACATCACCCATTTAGACATTTATATTATGCCTAAATAAAACGTTATATATGATATACCCAAGAAGTTTGATAATAAGTTTACTTGTAGTAATGTTGAGTTTAGGCCACTCCAGAATTTTTTTTTGATATTTTTGGCAGCAAAAAATTACAACAAACTTTTAACTGGATCTACGGCTTTAGTCACTGCCAGGTTTATCATTAAAGATCCCTGACATTAAGAAAGTTACTCTAAAATCCCAGTAAATCCGTTTATATCTGATGTAGTTATAATCCCGTTATAATTTCGGAATGATTTGATTCCCTTAATTCAATCGGCTGACACCTAGTAGCAACTGAAACCTTTCAGAAGTCAGGAAGTAGGAGCAATCTGATCTCTTTATCTTATCTCTTTCTATGCTACCCATAAACTAGGCACTGTTATTGAAGAGTTTCCCTGCTGCTCTCGTCATCTGCCTTTATCTGGTTTATTTTCAACTAGACTCCTTTTATATCTTAACAAAAAATTGTAGTCTAAACATTATTTTTCAGCATATTTTTCTAATGGCTTCAACTATTCTTAATATCATGAATATTGTGATCATTTCAGCTTTCAACTTCCCTTTCTATTAGAGATTAGATAATCTATTTTTGTGTTTCCTATTCACTTATATACATATACATTTATTTCTTTCCTTGATGTGTTACTGGTAAAATTATTGTTATATGTTTTAAAGACTGCCTTTATTCCTATGAAACATGTAACTCGGGCAACTCGTATTTTAGTTTCACACTGATAGAATAAGATTTAATCTCTCAGTGAGATCCTTCACGTGAGATGTGAGAAGAACCGTTCACTTTAATGAAACATATATATACCAGGGTAATAAAAAATTTAGTCAGTTAATATTGTTCATCCTTTAATAATCTAAATGTTTAGAATTTTTCTTAATCAATGAATTTTTGCTTCTGCATATTGTGTTATTGAACTGTTTACACTTGTGCCATTTCACAAATTGTATGATCTATTTTTTTACCATTACACAAATTCTTGTAACATTTTATTTATTTTTTTTTTCAGTTTTGTAAGCCTTTGAATAAAATTTTAAATAAAATGTAATTGACGGCATTTGCGAGTTTGATAGAGCCTTATTTAGTTTGTATTTGAAATTCAAAAAGCAAAATTTTTTATTTGAAATGTGTATATATTATAAATATATATTAGTCAGAAAAAAATACTAAGGTCTTTCAACTAAAACAAAAGTGGTTTTCTTCTGTGTTTTGTACGTTGATTTTAATGCCAAATGTTTATTGTGAAATCTTGTTTTATATATTTATAAGTGTAGAAAAAATTATTGATTGCTCGATCAGTCTTCCAGGTTAAAATCAAACTCTAAATACTGGCACTTTGATTTTATTTGATATTTATTCAAAAGTGCTATAAAATAAAACAAAACTCTAAAAAAACAAATCAACTAATAACAGCATTATAAAAAACACATATAATTACACTTATTTGATTAAATAAATAATCATAAGTAAACTGTTTTTAAAAAGGAGCATACAAAATAAATTTAGTCAATTCAAAAATCTTATTTTAAAAGTTAATTAAATTTTTTTTAGTCGATATTAACAAAATTTAACAAAAATGAAATTAATTAATTTAAGTAATTAATTTAACAAAAATGAAATTAATTACTACTATGCTTACACAAGTTCTTGTGGTTTTTTCCTGTTTTCGATATTTTTATTTCTCATAAGTAAGTCGGAAATCGGTTTCCAAAAAGTTGGACTAACGAATCCAATAAGCATCTCACGTGCTCGAATAGATGAGTAATAATTAAGAGATCACTATGTGGTCTCCTGCCTCTAAAAATTAGTGACATTATTGGTTTTGTAGGGTTATTGTTGTGTCTAAAGGGACTCAGTAGTTAACATGGTGTTGAATTGGGAGTTAACTTCCCAGGAGAACACTTGATAACAGTCATATTAATGAAGCACCTGGATGTTCTTCCAGTCTCTGCTCTAAACATCCTTGGATTTAAAATATCATTGTATCACAAACGCTGTTACTAACTTATTATTATAAACGTTTAGCGAACTTATAAACGTTGTTACACCTTCTTACTTCGTACGTTTATTTTACATGTCCACTAGTTTGGAAACTAAGCCATTGTCAAGATATCACTAAAAGTATTTTATATAGATCGTTTCAATAAAACAATATTCGGGTTCTATTGATTTTAATGTTAAATCACTAATGAAATATATTGTTGACAAATAAATTAACCTTTCTTAAGACAAATTAAGTAATGTTAAAACGACACAATTCAACAAATCTTAACCTTCCTTCAAATTTGGAAAATAACTGCAACAAACTTTGCTAATGAAAAATTTATGAATTAAATGCCATGATTGAGGGACAAATTTACGGAGAAAAGGCTGGATGCACTTTAAGTCTAAGATATAAAGAACAAATTTATACTTTGGTATGTGTTGTAACAAATCTAATTTTTAAAGTGAATATTAATAACACATTGACTTGGGACTTTAACCAGAATAAAATTTGGTTAATTTGAGTTAGTATAAACTTGAATCGGAATCATAATAAATAATAATTAAAAAAATAAATTAACTAATTATTTCTATAAATGAAGATAACATTGACTAGGTTCAGGTGAAGAGGTAATCAACAATCAAAACAAGCAAGAATGTAATTAGAATAATTTAGAAATTCTTCTAAATACAGAATAATTTTCAGATATGCCTTGATTATGGATATTTTTTCAAACCAGTTAATCGTTGTAGAAAATATACAAAGTAATAAGGTATATTTCAATAATGTAGATCTTCTATAATAAAGAAGTAATTTTTAATGTATTTCTTGCTGAGTAACTAAGCGATGCTTTGGTAAGTCTCTTATGACAAACACAAGAATCTAGTTGTACACTCTCTGAACTACCGACATGGAGTGAAAATGGACACTTTCCTCACATGGATCAAAAATGTCGAAGGTTTTTAGTGTTTGTCTCCTCTAATGTTGTGCAGTTAAAGTTGCCTAAAACAATTCTGGGGTGGAAATAAAAAGAAATAACATTGTAAATTTTAGTATAAAATTAAATTATATGAAGATGAACGGAGTACATACTGCATGACTACTGATCTTTACAGGAGGATCAAGTAAAAACCAAGGATAGGCATAGTCATTCTAAGCTTCAAAGAGAACCTAACGGTAGGGTTGATCTGATAGCAGTAGTTTTACGTTAGCCATGAGAGGGCTCTGTTGATGTTGAGGAGACAAGTGGGGCTGAATGACTGGCGTAATCCCCCTTGACGAGGGTCGACAGCGGGGCTGACATTGCTGAAAAACTGACAAAGGGGTAGCCAGGCTCAGGTGCGGCTAGCCACCACAGGGTCAACAAACACCTTACTCTCAACACAAAGTCGTCTTTTCTGTGTGGTTTGATATAAATAAAATCTTAAGTGAAGATTCTTAGATACCAAAATCTCTTCATGTTACTCAACTTAAAACTTGTGTCAGTAATATTTTTAGAGTAATATAACAATTCCAAAAGTGTAGTCTGATAAGAGAATCATAACAAGAGGATAAAGAAGCATATTGAATCGCCTAAGACGTGGCTTAAAGTTAATAGCCGTTTTGTCATAAGGAATGATGAATATGCCTTCTCCATATTTTAATATTACCTGACAAACACAAAGGTTTCTTAAACCCACCAATGACTATATATGTAATAATGAAATTCGTTTAAGGGTTATTAAAGTCTGGGTACAACACATTTGTTAAACAGCCTTCACTCATACACTGCAAAGCATACAAAATATATGGTTCATTTGCACTAGCTTTCATAGTTCTAAAAATTTTATTCTTCTTATATATCAAATTAAAGATTATCGCAGTAATTTCAACAGGTTATTTAGTGAAAAGCACTTAAATAGGTACGTCATTTAATATTAACACATAGTGAACATCATAGATAATTTAAATGAACTGCTACTGACTAAAATAATAATTAACAATTTAACAAAATTAGGTTTAATCATAAGAAACAATTTAATATATATACATTTATCCATTTATTAAAATTAATCATTGTGAATAAAGATCACAAAACAGAGTGACTTCAGTTTAGGCAATTTAAGAATCAAACAACTATTCACGTCATTCTATAGGTAAGAATTTAATGATCTCTAACACAAACTGACCTTCAGTAAGCTTGTTTAAGGTTTGCATAGAAGGTAGAGTAATACTTAAGTGTGACATCATCTCATGATATATTGAGTGGTCAGGTTAGCTCAGTGGTTAACATACTATATTATTGTAGACATACTATAGCCCTCAATATATTTACCCAGAAGGTGAATAAATGTGAGTTCGTAGTCTCTCTGAAAGGATGTTAAACTGTCGGTCCCTAGCCTCTAATACGGTATTCAAATACGATACATACTCTAAGTATACTTGAGTCAAACAAAATTTAGGGCTTTCAGTGTAGTATCTGGCTCGTCTATTACTAAAATCGGTGTCAAATAATAAATGAGATTCAGTTTTCGTCACTCAAAGATGAAGGGGTATAAGTGTAGGTGTTGGAAAACAAACAAACATCTCATTATGTATCTTGTATAATGAGTCATAGGTTTACCAAATGCCAAGCACATGGAATAAAGTGCACTCTACTGTTATTCGACGTGATTAACATCATTTATATTAATGTAGATTGACTGTCCTCTAAACTAACCACTCGAACCTACTAGTCTAAAGGCACAAGAAAGCATTGTGCTGCAAGTGGTTTATAATATACAACAGAGTTTGTAAGGTCCAAAAATCTGTCCTAGGATACACTTATCCATGGAGCTTTCATTGTTGACGAAGGTTAACGAAGTTTTCAAATGCAAAGAAGTATTTCAAATGACAGGATGTTACTGTGTTTATTTCACGTATTAAAACATGCTAAAAGCATTGTAATCACAACTCCTGCAGTGGCTGATGCAAATTACATTCTGGACAAATTGAAAAACACGTTGGTTTTTTAAACACTTTTCTATGATGAAAGAAAAATAAAAGTAAAGTACATTAAATGTATTCCTAATACAACCATTAATATTCAGGTTTGAGTCACGGAGAATAATATTTATTTATCAAAAACTGAGAATGTTACAAATACATGTGATATTTCAACTTTGATCAGATGTATTAAAACAGAACAGGTAGAGTTATGTTTAACGATTCAACAGAACAATCACTTTATTTTCTTTATTTCACTTCTCTTCCTTTTTTTAAAACTTTCATAAAAAGTACATGTGTGAAGTCATTCAAAATTAGTGATGTATCTCTTAGGGTGATGATATTATTGTCATTGTCATTTACTGTTATCAAGCTAAATTGTTTTTTTTTAAGTAGACATGGAAAACCACTCTGGAATTTAACAAGATTCTACAGAAAACATAAAGAAGCGTAAAAACAGCCTTTACGCTCAGTGTACAAAATAACTTTCAAATCTAGTTTTCCCTTATTTTCTCTATCATTGACAGTATATTTATACCTAAATAACGCAATGTTTTAGTTTCGCTAAGTGATTTGATTGTCCTGTTTTGAATATATCAGATATATAAAAGATAATCTTTTCTTCAATTAATATTTCGTACCGATGCTGGTTAATTTGCCCATTTTAAATTTTTTAAAAAATGAAAAATGGTAATGTTTTTGACTTGGCAAATGAGTTAGTGAAGACGATGACAAGTGAGCGAGAGAGATCTAATAACAGGAACTGACGACTGCCAGCTACACTTAACCAACACACATCAATTTTCAGAATATTCGCATAAATTGTCGTATTCAATCTTATCTGTAACCAGCATCTAAAATTAGGAGCTATCTGCTGAAAAGTTGAAATTGAATATTACTTTTATGAATTTGATGTCATTAATTAAAACTTGGCTTACTGGTTGTTCCTGCTGACACATTGTCCTAGTTATGTGATAGCTCTGATGGTAGCTCACAAGGCGATCTATTTTCGACGTTCCACAGTAATCTTGGATTTAAGAAAGCAATAGTTATATAACTGAATCTTTGTTTTCACCTGTCATTCTAACAATAAAAGAAATAAGAGGCTATTTGTTACGCTTGTCGCCTGTTTAACTGGAATGTTCAATAAATTGCAAAACATTCATGATAAGAATTAAAAAGGGTTCAATACTCTATATTATCATAATATAAATCTGTGAATATGTAATTTCAATAACTATTACATCAGGACAAAGAGTAGGAATTATGAAAATTTCAATTTCAAAATTTCAAGAAATTTAGACATTTTGAAGTCTTCACAGCAAATTTTTGAATTTATTTTATCTACAAGGGTGTTTTTCTATAAAAGAGTGTGAATACTCTACAGGTCGTACTCCTTCATGGATCATTTAATGTATCAATAATAGTTTTAATGAAATATATATTCCTGGGAAATATTATCTCTTCAAAACTATGTCTACAAGCACCATATGTGTTTGTAGAAATCGCGTTTTCTCTCATAATTATTAAGCCTAAGAAACTTAAAATGTGCAGTTAATGTGGTCCTGGTATTACCACTTAGTGAAATATTTTAAATGTTCGGACCATAGAAAAGTTCGATATGAGCTTCGACAATAATGTTTTTAAACGGTATGCTTGCTGACCGTTCGTCTGACTGCTCTAAATTAAACACAAAAATAGCTTCTCATAGAGAAAAAAGCTGTTTAACTTTTAACTCAATTCCTTCAATGAAAAGTTCATTGGAATAAAATATAATGAATACTGAATATATAATTTTTTTCACTCAAATATAAATACTAGACCCTAAATCTGTGTATATTCTATCCCCTTAAATTTATTATATTATTAAAACGGTAAATATTCTGGTTTTACGTAAAAAGGCGAAATAACTAAAGAACACAGCTCTACTTGAATATCGAGCAATCCGTTCTACTAGTAAAATCAGTTTACAGAAACTATTATAACATTATATTACCTCCATTTACAAAATAATTTTCCGTAATCCAACTGGAGAAATTCATTATATTTTAACTTAAAATCAAGAAGTCCTTAAAATGTTTAGTTATGTAAATTGATATAAATATGTTTAACCTATATTTGTGAATACTAATCTGAAACATACTTTTAAGCATATAATTGTTGATTGTACCCTTCTCTGGTAGGAACATTATATTGAACTATTATTATTGTCATTATTATTAATTTTTACTGTATCACACAAATTTAGTTAAATAATAGTAGAATAAACCACTGTAATGGATTACAGATTAAACATTGGATAATTATAAATTCTCTAATTTAATAAAACTTTTTCTAAACAACAGTTAATTTAACTGTAATGCTATATGACTGACTATTTATTTGTTATTAATAAATATGTTAGATTTCTTGTTAATGCTAATAACCTCTTAATTCAATAACTACACAAATTTGAATTGCTTAACGCTCAATATTATCCCCTTTAAAACAATACATTTATCAATAACTTGTGATTATAATCTTCCATTGCTTTACTATTTGTAATGTAAGTATTTATGACTAAAGTACATGTTGATATTTTATATGTCTATAAATCGTTTAGATTTCTATCTTTATACGTTTGAACAGTATCGTTAACAAAAAAACGTAACTAATTTAATATGTTGTAGCCTCCTTGGAGAAACATTTACATGTAGTAAAGTTGAGTGCATATCATTTCAATTATTTATTATATTTTTATGTTATATATAGTGTGATTTTGGTGGTTAAAAACTATAAACTCACTATTATTTGTCAAAATTTGTAGTGAATCAATCGTAAAAGAGGCTTTGTTCAAGCCCTTCCATAAGCTGAATAAGCAGTCATTCTCCTCGACTAGCTTCTCAGTTCCTTCATTATTCCAGGGGTTTTCCTCCTTTCAATGTTGACCTCTTTAGAATTGTATAATTGCAAAGTACTCGCCTTCAAATATTAAGAACCTTATTCTTTTTCCTTTTTAATTAACTCAATTGGTCGAAATTCAGCAATGGAGTAAGTATTCTCCACTCTTTGTTAATGATAATTAGAGAAAAATTTTATTTACTAACTTAAATTAGTAAAAAATTTTTATATTATTTATGACATATTCAATTTACATAATTGAATTATGTAAATAATTGATCAATTTTAACATCTGAACATTGTAATAATACTCCTTATGCCCTGTAGTATAGAATAGCTCTTCCGAGTACATAGTTTCAAGAAAAGTTTAGCTTTCTTAACTGATGAATTTATTTGTTAGTAGTTTGATATTTTTGACAAATAGCATTAGATCTTTGATGTTGGTCAGGGTATAGGAAACCTTGTTACCAATGTTTGACGTATGTTTATATCATAACGATTCCCTCATTATGAAAATTAGTAAATTGAGAATTATACCTACTACATCATTGTACCAATATCAGTTTTTTTTTTTAGTAGAAATTTCTGTTATTACACTATAAAATTTTTGGAAATGTTCAAGCTAAGTCTTACTCGGATACCTTTATGGATATTATTACGGTTGTAATATCATTTTACACTAGTCTCCCATTTTAAAGGGCTTGAAAAGTATGAAATTCTGTTAATAATAATTACTATATCTAAAGTATCAGAATAAAATAAACTTCAATATGACAATATTTTAAAGTGTAATGTCTTCAAACTCATAAAATATATTATATTATGCGACACTCAACATTAATATAAAAGTATACTAATTTCTCTATTTGACCTTTAGTACCTATCACTCTCATTTAAATCCCTGATGATGGTATATAAGGGAAGAAGTAGTTTCATGCCAACTAAAATTCCTTGCGTTACACATTTATTTGTATCATTTAAATATAAATTGATATTTGTACTAAAAACAGAAATTCAAACAAATTATATTAACTGATTTCATTAATTGTAACAATTTTGATACAACCATTAACTAAATAATTTGAATTAACATAATAAAAACGATGTATTATTATTTCTAGAGAAATATAAAGTCAACAACATAAATAATTTAAATTATTGTAAGTTGGACTAATAAATATATATAGTATTGATTAGTTTTTGACAATAATTATTAATTTTGATATGTATTATTATTGATTTTTTGTGCGAGATTTTGGATTGTGAAGTTATTTTATTAGATTTACCAAATCATCTTCACCAAATAATAATTGTTAAGATTTATTTCTTTACTGAAGGTAAAGTATAGTGATTACAAAAAGAAATTGAACTAAAGATTTTGATGGATTTACAAGTCTTTTTATGACACTTTTTCGAAGATGTCTATGTTGACGTTTTTTTGATGTGCTTGAGTGAGTGTATCTATAAGATTGTGGAGACGCTACAGTCACAGTCTTTCATGGATTAAGTAATATTCTACACAAAAATCAACTTATAATTTAGATCAACCTATTATTTAGGAGCAATTATGGGTGAGAGAAAAGTCATTTTTTTTAGCCAAAATGAGTTTTTAGACATTCTGTTACTCCTAAACTACAAACTAGAGTCTTCAAATTTTGGCATATTCATGGAAACAACAAAATCAGTAACTGAAAAAACCTTCAGATTCTTTAAACAAAAATTGGACATTTATTTCTAAAATGTATAAATAATGACTTATGATTCAATCTGGAAGCTTTTGAAAAGGACACAAACTATACTGTTTGACGCATCAAAATGATACTATACCTCAAAATTTAACGTAGAGAATGAGTTGAGGTTATTTTTTTCAAGATAATATTAACTAAAGGGACATTAGGGAACATCATATGTTTCCACAAAATATTTTTTTTCATTCTAAACGGATTATTAAAGAACAATAAAATTTATCAAAAAAATTGAACAGAAAATCGAAATTAATAAAAGAAATTCTAAAAATTTCAATTACTGTAATGATTAATAAAGCAATAAAAACTGAATATTGATTCCGGACTAATGGATCACTTACTATACTTGTTGGATTTGTTTACATTTATTTACATTGTTTATTGACTTAGAATTTTTAAATGAATGGACTAAAATAAAATGATGTTTAGAGGTTTAGTGAAAATATTTGAAACGTTTCAATGGCTTAGTATGAGATGTAAAAGGTTGAAGTTCTTACATGTAAAAACTTAACATCAGTCAAACATATAATTTCTGATCCTTTGATTTGTCAAAGAAAATGCTGTATTTAATCTATATGTTTCACCTCTGAACAATATTAGTTTCGGATGTACTGGCTTTTCTCGCGTTTATGAATCATATTATATTTTTGGGTATTATTGAAGTATGAATGGAATCTTTCATTCTATATTACAAAATAGATACCAAACTTCTTAGAAGTTAATTCTTCAAGTTTTATATGATGTTCTAGACTTTATTAATTTGTGATTTGATCTCAACAGCTCATTTCGACAGTTTTGAATCGTTTAGTAAGTCGAGCTCATTCAGTGACCCAGTTTAGGTAATCTATTTCTTAGTTCACCAACCCCACGTGTTGAAACCCTTTAAAATACCTACTTTCAAAGAGATTCAAATTATCTGGAATTGAGATAATTGGATTATTATCAACTGGAGTATCTGATTATTGGAATCTGGAATAAAGAATTTAAGCTGTCTGGCTTATATTGAAGCTGAATTAATCAATAGTTGATTATAGTTGACAAACGCATATCAATGGTGGATCCCTGCTTCCAGAAAACAGACTATTGTTCAATTGTCAATTTTATACATTGAAAACAAAGCTGTCATGATTAATGACCTCCAGCTCATGTTCCACTTAGTTCACAATATAAATATTTTTAATAATTCTTTAACTAATTTTATCATTAAAAATGAAATCAAAAAATGAATCTATCATATGATTAAAATAAAATTATTTAATAAAAAATGGTATACAAAAAATCATTTTTGAATGATAAAGTATGTATCTGGTTTATTTAAATCTACTGAATTTTCTAATGCTTTGAAGAACACATCATGAATAGACATTTGAAGTTTCTTGTAACATGAAATTTGACTGTACCAGATATTTTTCATTATTTGTGCCTCTTTCACAGACAATCAGACTGTCTCTCCCAAATTTGTCTTTTAATAAGCGGATATAACCAGAAGAAGACTATTACATGTTTGAAACGTGCTGCTGTTTTATAAAACATAGCTTGCCTTTAATTTTGATAATTCGAACAATACAGAGTAAGATATAGAATAAAAACCGATTCTTTTTATTTGAATTTACAAACAAATCCAGTAAAAATTACTCAAAAAAAAATTTTGTTATAGTAGAACTTTCATTAATAAGTCAAAAATTATTTTGCTGTAAATAGTGTAGGTAAAGGATTTAACGGTTTTAAAACTTGATTATTCGGCAGAGAATATTCTTTCTACCAAAAATTAATTACCAGCTTACCTGATCTCTTACAACAGTTTACATAGAAAATTTTTATGAATTAGGGAACATGAATACAAAGAGAAAATATTTAAATGTTTTGTTGCCATCAACTAAATCAAAAAAAAAATGTATGTTGTTTAAATAAATAATTGATAAGCATTCTGTTATCCGATTCGTTATGGGTATAAACTTGAGGAGTTGGGGAACACACATGATAAATAATTTAAATGCTCTTGAATGCTATGGACGCGAAGGAAGGGAGTTGATGTTTGCCAAAAGAACAGTCAATTGTCATGAATCTGTTGGCGCTGGCACAGTGCCTCGACTGGTAATATTCGCATAGCAGGCCTAATTCACGCAGTTTGTCTCCTGTAATGCAATATAATCCTTGTTTCAGCTCAAGCGTGATTAGGGTTGCAATTAGAAACTGCTAATTTAACAATGCAACACTACATGAACGGAATTATAAGTGTTACAACCTGTGAAATTCTAATAGAAAGGAAAGAGCTAAAAAAAAAAGCTTCATAACACACTGATACTGAACTGTATATCTCTTAATATCCCGTAATATTTTGTAACATTAGGTTATAGAAAACTCGTGTTACAAGCAAAATGAATGTAATCTTAACTTGAAAAAAAAAAACGGATATGAGACGCTAAAGGTTTTTATAAAAATATGTATTTTTAAAAATTAAAGAAATTCCTAAAAAAAATTATTTTGTTTTTGTCTATGAACTTAACGAGAAATTATTAATTAAAGAATAACTACTAACATTAATAATTATCAGTTTAAATGCTATAAATTTCGCTATTATTGTTTAAAGAATAATGCATTAAAACTCTGCATTTGAGTTTATGTTTCATGCTCGCTAAATTGTTTATTTATTGGTAAGGTTGAAAGGTCTGGATATAAGTTGATTTAAAGTTGTATTTGTGCCCTACTTAAGGAAAATGAAAGTAGGACCCATAGACCTCTGCATAAAAATAGTAAACTAGGACTCTCAGAAGTATTTGAAAACGGTTGAGTTTGATTAGATGAAAGACTGAACTGGGAAAGCCATGTGACTGATACATTGGCGAAGGCTACAAAATCAATATTCTGTTGTAAGAGATTATTTGATAGAAAATTGTATAAAATCAATAATATTATGTTATTATATTTTAGTTTATTATTTTATAATATTATATTTTAGTACTGATGAAATGAATAGAGCCACATTAAAACAAACCGAAAACTCAATCGATTACGGGCTTGTTTGATATTATGTTTACATATATCAAAGCTGAGTATAAACCACCCTTCAGGTATTAAGAATCTTACAGATAATCCAATGCTTGATTAATTTCACACTTTCTTTTGTGCCCATACACGTGTTGACAGCAGATTGCATAAGTAGTACTTTATAAGCCAATGCCCACTTAAATATTTTCCTTTGGACATAAAAAAATTGTTTCTACAAATGTAATTAAAAAATATTTAACTCAACGTAAACAAAATCCGAAAAGTTCATCATGTTAGAATTATTCCAGGTTGAGTTTTTAGTTTCTAAAGTTATATTTTCTTTGGCTGTTATCAAAATTTTCGATTTTTTTTTTTTCGTTTCATACTGAATTTATGTGCATTTTAGTCACAAAAGTTCAATTTTTGCGGTTTCAGACGCTCAGTTTTGAAAAAAAAAGTTTAAATAAAACATAGTTCATGTAATTTCGATAAAAACGTATTCATCTCATCCACTCATTAGAGTCTACTCCTGGATCTAAGGCCATTTTAATCTGTTAAACGCTGTAGCTTGTAATCAAAAGTTCTCCAAATTAATCATGCCACGAATTTTACATTCTATCGAAAACCCTTTGCAGAACCTTTTCGGTTATTAAAAAATACTTATTCTGAATATTTTTTAAGGTATGCTGATGTTTTATATAACAATTCCAAGCATTTAACACTCTAAAGGTAGTAGTTTAGGAGAAAAAAATGTTATCTAATACCATATTTTTTTGCCATAAACATTACTTTCTCACGATAAAATATACGATATAATAAAGTAACAGGGCAGATTGAGGATATTGAGGAATAATTTGTGTACATTATGTCTTTTTGATATATTAAACAGTATGGTCTATAGAGAACTACAAATAAATACACAATCGCACACACACACACACACACACACACACACACACACACACACACACACACACACACACACACAAACGCCTAAAATAGGCTTTGATGACCATGAACATGTAAATCTAAATTATAGATAAATTTGTTTCATAACCAAAACATTTTACTTACATGAAAATTAAAAATATAAAACTAGTATAAATAAAATAACATCAAGATTATATATACAAGAATTAGAAACAATAAAATCACGTTAGGTACGAAATAAAAGTTGTTTACCTTTTTAATTTTAAACCTAAAGTAATTTGTACTCATTTTCTATATATTTTAGCAGTAATATTCAGCTACCAAATATTTCCTTCTTCTAAAACCCACAGTGTGACGTTCTTGCTCTCTGAGGCAACTTGACATTAAATTAGCATCCTATAACAATCATTGAGGCTCTCACTACTGGCATAATAAGTCAGCCAAATGCTGGTAAAAGTTAGGGATTTGGTCAGAAGGAAGAGGTTTGTAATACAATGGGTCTTGCAGTTGTCTTAAGGTTTCACTGCCCATCAGTACACCTTTGATCCGTTGTCAAACGGTGATAAGTAAATTTTGCTTTTGAAAAGAGGCAATGATTATGTTCAGTAGAAATCACTTATGATTGTATTTAAGGATTTCAAAATAATGAGATTTCTATTTTATTGCCTTGGAGAAATAAACTCCTCGGGGGGATGTAATGCAGCAAAAGGTGATGGCAGATGATTAGGTAAGATTTCAACTTTCAGAGAGTAGAATGATTAGGTTTAACACAAAATTTCTTATAATATTACCAATAAGGTGACCTACAAAACATTTGTAGGTTCCAAAATAGCTTAATTTGTTGCCCTTTATCAGTTAATAAAAATAAGCTTTCTTGGTGATTTCTTTCATCAATAGTTATGGTGTGAAATGATAGACTTGGATGACATTTTTGCGGTTACCAGCAGTCACCTCAGTAAACTCCATCAGTTCATAATATTAACTAAGTCTTTAGAAGGAATAACTGCATGTAGCTGCAAAATAGATTACTGCATGAGTAGAAGTTATATCTTCAGGAACGGATCACTAACTGTAGGAATAGGATCAATAAGTCTGTGAGTATAGACAATGCATGAGAAAAGTTCATGACGAACTAAGTGAAGGATGTAACCAGTTAGTTTAGTTGCTCCGGTGTGAGAGACGAGACAAAGTGAAAATGTAATGTAGCATAAGGCCAGTTAATTTTAACGTAAACGTTGATTATTATTATGAGAAATTTTGAATATCAGCATTAAAATAAAAGTAAAACTCCACTGATTGCTTGTGAGTGTGATAATATATGAGTGAAAGTCACAAAGGAATGATAATAATAATTTGAAAAACAAAATGAATAAGTTCTACTATTTCTTAACTAATTCACTATTTTTTAACTAAGTTTGATATAGAATGGTCTCAACACATTATAAAACAAAGATAAGTGAAGTTTGCTTATATTTTTAATATCCTTACATTATACTTGAGTCTTAAAATGAATGAGATCCAACCACCAACAACCAATGAATATATTCACTCACTATAGTTCAAGTCGTAACTAGCATTTCCAGACCATAGGCATTCTAGTGCTTAGTTACTATGGCTACTATAACTTGGACTGTCAGTCATTCATGTCGAATATTGAGTTTGTCTGTATAGTAATGACATGGTATTTGCAGTCATGTGGTATTGTTAGTCACAGTTTCAATGTTTTTAGTCATGAGTTGGAAAAATAGTCAGTGAATGAAGTAATTGTTCAGTGAGGTTGAGAAAAGTTGGTGGCAGGATTTAGAGTTTGTGCGAGGAGGTTTGGATGAGTAGGTAGTTTGTTGTCTTCATTGGTAGTAGTTCAGGTGATGTAAATATCTATGCATTCCATTTTCAAATCATGGTGAATATCCACATTTCTGGCATACCAAGGAGCCAACACATATTGGTGAGCACACTTTCTGGCTCTAAGGCGGGGACACTTATTTTGAACGATCTGGATATAAGCCTTCTTCATTGGTGCAGCTCTAAACTAGACGGAACATCCATAAGTCATTGCTGGCCAAACGACGCCCTTCTATACAAGGTCCTTGACTGAATCGGGAGAGTTCCTTAGTTTGAAAAGAGAATACAGATTACACATCAAGTAAATACTAAGCTTGGATTTATTATGGAGGTGTTGTTTGAATGTTAATCTCGAGCCTAAAATAAGACCCAGATACTTTACATGGGATTGCTAGAGAATGATCTGGTTACCAAATGAGATCAAACAGCTTTGCCGTAATTTATAGCCAAATATCCTACAATGTTACAATGGTATAGTACATAGCACTAGTCTTTAGTACAATGATATCATATAACGTGTCTCGAACCACTATGGAACTCTCCTGCAGGAAGACAATTCACGAAACTATTTCTAAAAATAGGCTCTACAAACATAATAAATTACATAAAATCCCCATCAGTATTTTTATGATGATGGCCCCTTGTAATATAATACATGGAAAACATATATCTGGAAACACACAAACGCACACACATAGTGATGAGTATTTAATATATATATATGTATGTATTTTAGTTAGCTTCAGCTACTCAAACGGACCACTACTTACTGCCCGATGACGACGAATGTCGAAATATAGTTGTGAGTCATTTTGTGTGTTATTATCTGTTTTTCTCTTCCCTTTGTGAACTATATATATTCACAATGTGTTTCCCTACTTTGTGTGTTGCTCTTTGTTAATCTCGAACTCGTATTGTGTCCAGTTTGGATCGTATTTCGTTTTATCAGTGAAATATATATATATATATATATATATATATATATATATATATACAATTAAAATAAATGGTCCAGCGGACTCTTTTACAATAAAATAAAAAACGAAGGAAACACACAGAAAGACACAGACATAACTCACATCGATATTTCGACAATCGTCGTCATCAGGAGGTGCGAAGAGCGAAGAGCGAAGAGTCCCGCAGGAAGACAGGGCGGTACTGAACTCGGAAACCGCAGCCAGTACCCCACCACTTACCACCAAGCGGGGGAAGGGAGGGAAGGAAATGAAGAGCCAAATTAAGACGTAAAAGGAACGAGTAAAAATTATAACTATAAAAAATTATAAAAAAGTAGATAAATCAAATTAAAATTAATAAAAATAATAAATAAAAAGTAAAATAAAAAATAATAAATAAATAAATAAAAAATAATAAATAAATAAATAAATAAAAAATAATAAATAAAACATAAATAAATTATCGGTTGAGGTTGAGTCCGGGGGAAGAGCGAGCATCAAGTAAGCATATGTATGCCTCCTCTGAAGCTCTTAGGGTAACTTTATTGTTGGATTCGGGGATCTGTTTCAGGATCTGAACCCTGAAACAGTCATTGAAACTGAGTCCATGCGAGTTCGCATGGATGGCTACAGGATAGTTACTGCGTTGACCGACTGAAGCCCTATGACCATTCATACGAAGGCTCAACTTATTAGAAGTTAAGCCAACGTAAAAGGAGTCACACTGAGTGCAATCCAGTCGGTAAACACAGTTGCTCGAGGTACAGGAGGAATTGACCTGAACCGGGTAGGAACTATGGTGGAGAGGGGAATCGAAGGAAGGATTAGGATTTACAATCAGGCAAGTTTGACAGCCACGGCGTCCACATTGTTTCATTCCAGGAACAGGATTGGAAGGCTGAGGGGAAATATGAGAGAAAATGCTTTTTAGATTGGCAGGTTTACGGTAGGAAATAGAAGGGGGGTGATTAAAGATGGAAGAAGTAGAAGTAGAAGTAGACAGAATCGGAAAAGACTCCTTAATAACAGCACGAAGCTTATAAGCGCCAGGGAAGTAGGTTGTCAGGAAGAAGGAAGTGTTACTTCTATCCCTCTTGGGTCTGGGTTGGTGGGAGATGTCAGCCGGTAAAACACGACTATCAATGAAGGAGCGAGGATAGCCTCGTTCAGGATTAAGGGGTGCTGTTCTGCCATCAAGAAAGTATCGCAGAGCGTCCAGACCTTCAGAATGAATGATTGAAGTATAGAGAGAAGTGACGTCCATGGCAACCATGAGAAGAGGATGATCAAGGGTAGAGGGAAGAGAAAGATTTTTAAGAATTTGGAGAAAATGGAAAGTGTCTTTGCAGAAAGAAGGTTGGTTCCGAACTAGAGGCTGTAGGAAGTGATCAATGAAGGCGGAAAGTCTTTCTGTAAGGCAGCCATAACTGGAAACGATAGGTCTACCGGCGGGAGGGGAGTCAGGCATGTTGAAGGGCTTGTGGACTTTAGGGAGCAGGTAGAAAACAGGACATCGGGGATTTGAGGGAATGAGGGTGTCAATATCCTGGGGAGAAAGTTATTAAACAGCTCTTAATAACAGTGCTGTGTGTGAGGGCCTTTCTCCCCAGGATATTGACACCCTCATTCCCTCAAATCCCCGATGTCCTGTTTTCTACCTGCTCCCTAAAGTCCACAAGCCCTTCAACATGCCTGACTCCCCTCCCGCCGGTAGACCTATCGTTTCCAGTTATGGCTGCCTTACAGAAAGACTTTCCGCCTTCATTGATCACTTCCTACAGCCTCTAGTTCGGAACCAACCTTCTTTCTGCAAAGACACTTTCCATTTTCTCCAAATTCTTAAAAATCTTTCTCTTCCCTCTACCCTTGATCATCCTCTTCTCATGGTTGCCATGGACGTCACTTCTCTCTATACTTCAATCATTCATTCTGAAGGTCTGGACGCTCTGCGATACTTTCTTGATGGCAGAACAGCACCTCTTAATCCTTCCACATCCTTTCTAGTCTCTTTGGCTGATTTCGTGCTACAGCATAATGTCTTTCAGTTTGAGGGTCGTTATTACCTTCAAACCAGAGGCACAGCTATGGGTACGATTATGGCCCCTTCTTACGCTAATCTTTTCATGGCCAAATTAGAGCAGGATTTCCTGGCCACCTGTCAACTTCTTCCACTCCTTTATCTCCGTTTTATTGATGATATTTTCTTCATTTGGCCCCATGGCAAACATAACTTAGAACTTTTCCTACACTCCTTTCAAAATTTCTGCCCCTCCATCACTTTCACTTACGACATCTCCGACAGACTTATCACCTTTCTTGACGTTGACGTTACCTTAGACAATGGACACTTCTTGACTTCCGTACATATAAAACCCACCAACTCCCAACAGTACCTCCATTATAATAGTTGCCATCCATCCCATGTTAAAAAGTCTATACCTCGATCCTTGTCCCTCCGTATTCACAATATCTGCAATAATCTCCAAGACCGCAGACATCACCTTAACCTCTTAAAGGACAAATTTTCTGAACGAGGCTATCCTCGCTCCTTCATTGATAGTCGTGTTTTACCGGCTGACATCTCCCACCAACCCAGACCCAAGAGGGATAGAAGTAACACTTCCTTCTTCCTGACAACCTACTTCCCTGGCGCTTATAAGCTTCGTGCTGTTATTAAGGAGTCTTTTCCGATTCTGTCTACTTCTACTTCTACTTCTTCCATCTTTAATCACCCCCCTTCTATTTCCTACCGTAAACCTGCCAATCTAAAAAGCATTTTCTCTCATATTTCCCCTCAGCCTTCCAATCCTGTTCCTGGAATGAAACAATGTGGACGCCGTGGCTGTCAAACTTGCCTGATTGTAAATCCTAATCCTTCCTTCGATTCCCCTCTCCACCATAGTTCCTACCCGGTTCAGGTCAATTCCTCCTGTACCTCGAGCAACTGTGTTTACCGACTGGATTGCACTCAGTGTGACTCCTTTTACGTTGGCTTAACTTCTAATAAGTTGAGCCTTCGTATGAATGGTCATAGGGCTTCAGTCGGTCAACGCAGTAACTATCCTGTAGCCATCCATGCGAACTCGCATGGACTCAGTTTCAATGACTGTTTCAGGGTTCAGATCCTGAAACAGATCCCCGAATCCAACAATAAAGTTACCCTAAGAGCTTCAGAGGAGGCATACATATGCTTACTTGATGCTCGCTCTTCCCCCGGACTCAACCTCAACCGATAATTTATTTATGTTTTATTTATTATTTTTATTTATTTATTTATTTATTATTTTTTATTTATTTATTTATTATTTTTTATTTTACTTTTTATTTATTATTTTTATTAATTTTAATTTGATTTATCTACTTTTTTATAATTTTTTATAGTTATAATTTTTACTCGTTCCTTTTACGTCTTAATTTGGCTCTTCATTTCCTTCCCTCCCTTCCCCCGCTTGGTGGTAAGTGGTAGGGTACTGGCTGCGGTTTCCGAGTTCAGTACCGCCCTGTCTTCCTGCGGGACTCTTCGCTCTTCGCTCTTCGCACCTCCTGATGACGACGATTGTCGAAATATCGATGTGAGTTATGTCTGTGTCTTTCTGTGTGTTTCCTTCGTTTTTTATTTTATTATATATATATATATATTTATATATATGAATTAAACACCACAATAAACAAATATATATTAATTACAATACTCTAAGACCTTTTGTTACAACAAAATCAGAGAGGTAAATGAACCAAACAAAAAATATAATAACAAGTTAACCTAGTTGATTGAAGTATTCAGGATTGCTGGCATCCCTATCTGAATTTAATGTTCCTAAAATTGAAGGAGTCTTGATCTACATACTTATTTCTTTTATTAATATTTCATCTAGTTTGTAAATTACCGAACTATTGTTCATTACATTTCCATAGAAGTTCTTTATAAGTGCACTTTCAATAATATTTCTCCTCCTTTCTGAAGGTAAGGAAAAAAATTTCTGAAGTAAAAAACTGAGTTGGGTTTTTGACTCTGACGAAGACCACTTGTTACGGTTGAAAGATCTTATTCTTGTTTTCCCATTCTTATTGTGGTTTAATCATTGATTGTTGTTTCACGTGTTTATGTGAAATCTTTTTATATATGTATATATATACAAAACTAAAGTTTATCGGGACTTGGTCAGTTCTTCAGGTTCAAATTAAACTCTCATTGCCAACGTTTCAGTCTTTATTTAATACCTTTTTCATAGGCAGAAGTATAAATTTTGAAACAGAAAAACTAAGCATTACATAACAAATTATTTTACAAAAAAAATAGTATGTGGATTTTAACAAATACTGTAGTAGTAACACGTCAGACTGTAGTAATACTTAGTTTTTCTGTTTCAAAATTTGTACTTCTGCCTATGAAAAGGTTTTAAAGAAAGACCGAAACGTTGGCAATGAGAGTTTAATTTAAACCTGAAGAACTGACCGAGTCCCGATAAATTTTCTTTTGTTTATGTTCCACGGGCCATACTTTTATCAATATTTATATATATATATTAGTGATCTAACCACAATATGAAATGGGAAAACAAGACTGATTAAAAACTGACAGTCTTGTTTTTTCATTTCATATTGTGGTTCGATCATTGATTCTTATTTCACGTGTTTATGTGAAAGCTTTATATATATATATATATATATATATATATATATATATAAATGATCAACAAGACTTGTTTTCCCATTTCTTATTGTGGTTTGATCATTGATTGTTGTTTCACGTGTTTATGTGAAATCTTTTTATTTATATATATATATATATATATATTCGATGCGATGTTGACCAATGGGAGTAGAGTTACAGGTCCAAGCGTAAGGTCCCAGTTGCCCGCTGCTCAGCAAAAAGCCTTTGCGTTCTGCCAATAGGTATAGAGGTTGCACAGTCCCTCTGTGTTAAATGATGTTTGGCAGAAAACATTAGCCTCACTTTACAGTGAACTCCTGTTCCCTTTCTATTTTTGATTTTTGTGGTGGTTGGGTGTTGTTGTTGTTGTTTACTATTTTCTGTTACGGATATTGCTGGATATTTAAATGATACTCTCGGTTGTTTACTGCGAAAAGCCGCCTTCATCTTCATGCCAACAGGGGTAGAGGTTGCACAGTCCCTCTTGATTATTAAGAGATGTTGACACTGGAATCCAACTTCTTCTCGTAGAAACATCTTCAAGTTGTAGGTTTTGTATATTGTTCTCTTCGGTTTCTTATGTTCATGTTTTTTCTTCAGTTGAATGTTATTGCTGCTATTGATGGGTGGCTGGTAGGTGATGAAATGCCCGCTGCTCAGCAAAAAGCCTTTGCGTTCTGCCAATAGGTATAGAGGTTGCACAGTCCCTCTGTGTTAAATGATGTTTGGCAGAAAACATTAGCCTCACTTTACAGTGAACTCCTGTTCCCTTTCTATTTTTGATTTTTGTGGTGGTTGGGTGTTGTTGTTGTTGTTTACTATTTTCTGTTACGGATATTGCTGGATATTTAAATGATACTCTCGGTTGTTTACTGCGAAAAGCCGCCTTCATCTTCATGCCAACAGGGGTAGAGGTTGCACAGTCCCTCTTGATTATTAAGAGATGTTGACACTGGAATCCAACTTCTTCTCGTAGAAACATCTTCAAGTTGTAGGTTTTGTATATTGTTCTCTTCGGTTTCTTATGTTCATGTTTTTTCTTCAGTTGAATGTTATTGCTGCTATTGATGGGTGGCTGGTAGGTGATGAAATGCCCGCTGCTCAGCAAAAAGCCTTTGCGTTCTGCCAATAGGTATAGAGGTTGCACAGTCCCTCTGTGTTAAATGATGTTTGGCAGAAAACATTAGCCTCACTTTACAGTGAACTCCTGTT
Organism: Hermatobates lingyangjiaoensis; assembly: GCA_026182355.1. Lineage (NCBI taxonomy): Eukaryota > Metazoa > Arthropoda > Insecta > Hemiptera > Hermatobatidae > Hermatobates > Hermatobates lingyangjiaoensis. The sequence continues at coordinate 1,455,801 of JAPFBL010000048.1, read as the reverse complement.
CCCTTTCTATTTTTGATTTTTGTGGTGGTTGGGTGTTGTTGTTGTTGTTTACTATTTTCTGTTACGGATATTGCTGGATATTTAAATGATACTCTCGGTTGTTTACTGCGAAAAGCCGCCTTCATCTTCATGCCAACAGGGGTAGAGGTTGCACAGTCCCTCTTGATTATTAAGAGATGTTGACACTGGAATCCAACTTCTTCTCGTAGAAACATCTTCAAGTTGTAGGTTTTAATTCAAGTAGGTTTTAGCCCCCCGGACAACCCATAGAAAACTATATATATATATATATATATATATATCTTTAAATTACACAAAGCACGACACAGAAAATGAATAAAGAGAACACTTACAGAATACAATATTTCGAACTGTTGTTCGTCATCAGGAGTAGACTAGAAGAGAGGACGAAGTGAGAGAGATCTCCCCACGTCGAAGAACGGAGCGCGAATCAATATATATATATGAGCCGCTTATTTTGAAAGTGGCCTAATTCCATTTATGATAAAATCGAGATATTTAAGGGTTTGAATTTTACAAAATTTAAAAATATTGTCATTTTATTTATCAACTAATTTATGTTATAAAAAACTTAGTAATTTTAAATAAATTTTGTACAATTTGCTGCAAAAGGTAAAGATAACGTAAAAATGTAATTATTTAAATAGCTAGCTAAATTTTTTTGAAAAATGGAATTAGGCCACTTTCAAAATAAACGGCTCATATACAATTAAAAGAAATGGTCCAGCCGACCTTTTAAAATAAATTAAAAACGAAGGAAACACACAGAAAGACACAGACATAACTCACATCGATATTTCGACCATCGTCGTCATCAGAAGGTGTGAAGAACGAAGAGTCCCGCAGGAAGGCCGCAAAAACGGCTGCATTTTGCAAATAAGAAAATGCTGTTCCATCAAGACAATCCACGTGTACACACTTGTCTAGTCATGATGGCCAAAATCCACGAATTGGGATACGAACTGCTACCCCATCGAGCATATTCCCCTGATTTAGCCCCCATCGACTATATTCTGTTTCCAAACCTAAAAAAATGGCTGAGCGGTAAGAGATTTCAGTTGAATGAACAAGTCATTACCGAAACAAACGCTTATTTTGAGAGCTTTGAAAAAACGTATTATTTGGAGGGAACAAAAAAATTAGAAAAAACGCTGGACTAAATATATCGTGCTAAAAGGTGGCTATGTAGAAAAATAAAATATTTCTTTGTCGAAAAAATTTTGTTTTATTCAAAAAGTCATGGACTTATCAAACTGCTCTCGTATATAAGTCTTTCTTACTACCAAATTTTACCATAAGACATTCAATTGGTAATTACTACGAGGAATTTGCTCTGACTCCTTTGAAGATGATTAGCTTGATGACGAAGGGCGTGGCATACTTGTTTAACATGAATCCCTAATGGTCAAGTGTTGCATTTTACCTTTAATAACTGCTTAATGTAAACAATTGCTTCTTATCCATTTAATCATATTCATCTTTAGCCTTTCCATGTTGCAAATATTCCTTTTAATGGCCTTAAAACACGCATATTAGTGTTCTAATTATTTATTAATTAATATGTTAGTTATGTCAATAACTCATTTCAATTCTTTCAGTAATTAACTTTAACTACTCTTCAATTATACAGAATTTATTGGTAATGGAAATGACAATAAATATTAGTTTACTGGAATCTACGTACACCATCATCTAAACTGTAGTTACATGGCTTTTGTAGAAGTTCCATTCAGTTGTTACTGTAATTTATTGTTCGAACAATAATCTAAAAAGGAAAGGTAACCTGGAGTAGGCTATACTCAATATTACTGTAGATAAACATGTCATCAAACTGTCAGATAATCAATCTATTCATCTCATTATCTAAATCGTAATCTCCATCTATTTATCTAATTACAGCAGCTACATCTACATTTTTCAATCACAAAAAAATGTTAATCATTGTTATAGCAAAATAATAAATTTTTACAGATAATAGTTAATAGTAAATTGTCATCGTAAATTATTCATCTAACGCAATACAATTTATAGAATGTACAATCTACAGTAGAGTGGAGTCCAGTTAGTATCCACATTTTGCAGAATGTACCGTAATAGTACAAATATACTTTGAATTTACCTTAAAACACATGTGTCATGTTTGAGAATACTCTAATGACAATATGATTTTTTCCAACACTAAGAACTATTTAACTTCTTAATGTCACTTATACTCGTATATCTCATATATTTGTACAAATTGATAAAAATCGTATGAGAGGCAACTACCCAGTAGCACGCAGTAGACATCTTAGAAAATGGATTCAAACGACTTAGAAATTTGTGTAACCATCAATAACTAAAAATATATCCCTTCAAAGTCACTTTATTTTACAGGAAGTGGTTAAATTAATGAACATGGATTTTAATAGCATTAATCGTTATAATGCAACATATGCTCTGACAATATATCACACTATTTATATTACAATTATAACCATATACCAATTCAATAATTGGTTAACCACATCAGATCGATAACTTTTCATCGAAGAAAAACACATGAAACTACCAAAAATTATACGTCTGCAAGATATTTTTTCAACTTTTTAAACATGATTAAGAAAATATTTCAGGTCTGATAAACTTGCTTTTTTTGAGAATTATAATTAATTTTGTTAATAACATATGAAGTGGCATACATTCAACTTTAATGTTTGTAATAAAATATCAATCTTCTGAAGGGAAGAAAGTCGAAGATACCTTCTAAGAACATAAGTACTCTCCGCAAATGAACACGGTACGTTTATAACTCTCTCTCTGGCTGAACCATGAGTTTGGTATATTCGGTTCCAGCAAACTCCAAACTCCTGAAGGTGAACCAGCCTCTTTACCCTAAAAAGTAAAGTTCTTCTGTACTGAATCCATCCCTCCGACTTTAATTTATGTTTATATTTAAAAATATATTAAACTTCGTTCAGCCCATTTTTAAAATCTCGAATTCCAAATAATTTTTGTATTTTAGATCTATTCCCAAGTGCACCAAAATGTTATATAGTTACTACTATTGGATAGTGAAAACATTGAGCAGTGTATCGGTATATCAAGCACTAAATATTTTGTTGGCAACAAAGAATGACCGACAAAACGTAAATGTACTCTCAGCAGCTCCTTCACGTGATTATCAGTTCACCTCCTATCTATAAGCAGAGGCAGTCACTGATCTGAAGCAGTCCTATGAAAACTATAGGCAGGCTGTGAGTATACTGCCAACTTGCAAAAAATATGCAGCAAACTCAAGCATGTGTTCTAAATGAAACTGAGAAGGAACTTTGAAAAAATCAAGAGTCCTTCTTGAAAGATGGAAGAGATAATGATCTTAATTAGGAGATCTTGCAGTCTTTAAAATGAAAAAAACAAGTTATTGATTGTATGGTATTATTATTTAACTGTTTAATAAACTGTTCAAAATATTACTTTTTTTTCGGAATCAATATCCACTCATAATAAAATGAAATGTACAAACTAAGTAATTGTTATGTTCAACAAGAGTTGAAATTAATAAAACTTTATTATTCTCCTCTGATTGAAGTTGTTCAAACAATTATCTCTAAAATTTATCTTATTTAGCGAATTGTCTTTTAAAAAAGTTTGAAGTTTTTTCAGCAATATAATAAGTGCATCAACTTGGTAAAAGTTTTACTCGTTGGAATCTCTTTTCAAGATGACGATCAATTTTTTATTTGATAAACTTTCAGTTTCAATCAGAATTGTAAAAAAAAATACGCTTTCTCACAAAAACCTTAAATTATAATTATTATTGATTGGGCGAATGAATTTATTCATTTTTTTATCTATATTTTTTCCCAATCTGTAGTATCCAGTTTCAGACTTTTTTAGAAATTTACCCTATACTGTAACTTACGAGGTTGAAACTACCAATTGTTAAGTATTTATATTAAGCAACCATGTTCTAAACAAAAAGTAATTTATACTCAGTAATCAAAATGGAATCCTTTCTTACTTGAACAGTGCTTTTATCAATTACACAAGTTACTCTAACAAGCACTTAGTGTCTCAGTCAATCAGCCTTGTAGAACTAAGTCAGTTATACTTGGAGCTAGGTTTTGAGTATGTTGTTTTTCAAAATGTTACCGATGATCAGGAGATTGTTGATGTCAGTGTAACCTTCTCTGATGTGCCTTCTGTCTCAATCACACACCCTCCACTCTCTTGCGTCCCTCCCGTCATCCCTCTACACTCTCTCTCATACTTCATCCCACTCTCTTTCCCTTTCCATGTCTCCCTATCCCTCTTCCTTTCCATCACCTATTTCTCTCTCCCACACTCTCATCCTCTATCTAGTCCTCTCTCTCTCTCTCTCTTTCTCTACTCACTTATACCATTACCTGAGTGATATATTATAAAAATTCAGACATCATAAAGTAGACAAATGGATAGAAAATCAGAGAAAAACTACAGAGATGAATAGTGATGTTATTTTAACTTTTACTTTGACGAGGCTCAACTGAAGCACTGATAGAACACCCACCCAGACAGCGTTCATTTTATTATAAATAAAAGCCTGTTCCATTTCCGTTTTTCTAACTGCATTGTAAAATAGTCTTTTCAATTTACGAGAATATTGTGCTTTGGTGTTTATGGTGAATAACTGCAAATTGGTGTGAACCAGGCAATTTGCATGCCTCCGCTCAATTCCTCATACGGAGTTTGCTGGTGCTGTCTTAGTAATACATTTTACCCATTTCACCAGAATATAAACCCCCTCAGTCATGCAAAATGACTATTCTGAATTTCACTTAAAGTACACGGATGGAAATAGGTTCCATTATTTATGGTAATTTTCATTTTGGTTCAGTGTAATTTATTAATTTAGGTTGCTAATTACCGACACATCGTTTTCCTTACATATAGGCTTAAGTTCATTTCATTTCAATGATACTTATTAAAAGAGCATACGTGTGTAATCACTACACAATGAAATATTTAAAGTTTTAAAGAAATATAAACTTTTAAGGAAAAACAAGGAAGATGACTTGATAAATATTGAAAACAAGAAAACATTTCAATGTAAACATTATTTGGTAACCTTGTCAGACTAATTTATCTGAACTCATTAGCCTCAATGAATTCTCACTTATATTGAATATATCCCCTGATTCTGAGAGCTGACCTACTTCGTGAGAAGTGTAGGTGGGACACCGTATTGTGGCGGGGGCAAGAATATTAAACTGTGGCGAGGGTAGTTCTTATGGACTACCTCCTATTAAAAGCATTAGGTTTAATAAGTCATGGCAACAACAGTTAAAATTTAAAAAAGCTCGACAAAACTCGGGGTACTCTCCGAATTCACACCGGCTTGATTAGTGGCATCGCCTCTTTTGCACTTCTAAAAAACTTTTGTTTCGCCTCTAAAACCACTTTTGCATGTGGTTTTAGCTTCGCGGTGGCTGTGGTACCTAACGCAAGGCTACGTAAGGTTTCGTCACTGTGCAAGAAATATATCTTCTCCTTAATGATGATAGGCTAGAGTACCCAGCCTCTACAGTAGGAATAAATGATCTGGTGGGGTGACTTTGAGGAGAGTTACCCTTGGCGAGCCTTGTAACTGACGATTCACATCCTTTTTAAGAACGATCTAATTATCCAGGTCGTATAGTCTTCTAAAACTGACGGCTATGTATATGAATAGAGAGAAATAGTTAATGTTATAAAAATCATCATAAATGATTTCAAAAAACTTTCAAATAAAAAATTATCAAAATCTACACTTGTTCTTTACTATGTACTTGATTAATGTAAAATATATTTTAGATCGCTATCCACTTGATACACAGCTCAAAGAGGTTATCATTTCATTATTGGCATCATATTAAAATTAAAAGAATAATTATTTTCTGTTGTGACATAACGTTTTAAGCTGAAATATTTATAGCCAATTAAATCCATAAAAGGTGCAGGTGTTGGATGCTTTTATTGTTTAAGATCCATTTGTTTTAGAAAATATTCTATATACTCGTGTATTTATTGAAGTGAGTATATGAAAATATTCTATATACTAACTAGATTGAAGTGAGGGTTATAAATTAATTATGTTTCAGTAAAAAATAATAATTTTTTGATAAACAAATAACTTGTTTGTTATTATCTGCAAAAAAACAGCATTGTTATGCAAATGACTTGCCATTATTGCCAATTGTTGTAATCAGTTAATAAATAAAATAATCAGAGTGTCTTCGTTCCTACCAAGATGAAAATTTAATCAAAAGTTGAAGAAGGCTTTGTCACAACACTCACAAAACTTCTTAACACATTGAAATACTGGACATTTCTCTTATGGACAGATCTATGAAAGTTATAAGAAATTTTACTGAAATGAGAAGAACAAAACTCTCTTTAAGTTCATCTCTGCTATTTCTTGTTTCATCAACCTTACTATCACAGTTAACATAATAACTCCTATATATTAGTATGTATGTCCAAACCACAATAAGATATGGGAAAAAGACTAAGATCTTTCAATTGTATCAAGCGGTCTTCCAACTGAGACAGAAACAATTTTGTAAAATCGTGTTATAACTATGTATATATTATTATAACTAAATCTTATATATTTATATTACTACAATAATTTGTGATACCTATATTATTTCTAAAGCATTTTAACTTCAGTGTTTGCTAATAAAAAACTGCAAAATAAAGGTAGATGTAATTATGCGAGTAGTATTATGAACTTTTGCTATGAAAACTAAAACCTTTTTAATATTAATGTATATATGAATATGTGTAATTATGTCTGGAATTATAACAATCGCAATAAACTTTAATTTTTGAAATAATAACATAACATTTAATCATAATAAAATTAACATGGCTATAATTTGAATAAAACTTAATTTTATCACTGAATAGAATCAGTATTAAGTTTGTTGTGTTTAATTATATTTATATAGCTTGCATTAACATTAAAAACCGGGTGCTTTTAATGAAATTTTGATTTAAAATCAAGCTAGATCTCTGAGCTGTTGATCGTGGCTCTGTTTATCAGTTAGTTGCTTAACTACTGGTGCAGTTCATTTGGCCTCTATTTCAACTCATTTTATTTAGTATCATGTAGAGCTACATTATCGTATTAATGTGGTTATGGAGGATTAGGTCAAAAATTAATAACTTCTGATTATCAGCTGACATTTTACCGAAATTTGTTCGGCATTTTCAAGGCTAAAAACAAATTAATCAAAAAATTAGTAATACTACAAAGAAACTCTGAAAATAAACACAACAATAGAATATCAACTCACAGAAAACAATAAGAAAAAACAAAGACAAACAAAGTAAAATAAAACAAAAATGAACAGTGTTATCGTTTTTATAGATAGATATGTTTAGAACATAATTATTATTATTAGAGCCAGAACAATTTAAAAGATTAGTAATACTGCAAAACAACTGCGAGGTTACCTACATAGAATACTCAGAAAAACAGAAAAGAAAAAACAATAAGCAAGAATACGTATAAACAAACATAAGGCAAAACAAAAATCTACAAAGTAATTACTTTTTGTAATATATTATATCTTAAACGAATTGAATTGACATGGTAATCATCTTGTGTTTTTAGTTGCAAAATTTCTGCACAACATTGGCTTGCAATCAAGAAGTTATTAATTTTGGACATAATCCTCAATAACCAAATTAATATTTTAAGAATCAGTGGTCGTAAAGCTGTATTAATATATAAAACTAGCAGAAGTACCCGACGTTGCTCGGGAATAAAGAGAAGAAATGATAGACAGAATAGTAATTTTTATTTCTAACATATATTTCTTCATAATTAGACAAAGATATACAATATCATATTTAAGACAACTGTATGAGACATTCATATTTTCAATTATCTTGAAAGCAAATCGTACATTTCACAATCCTTTACAATACTTTACAATACTTCTCTGTAAACTATATTCTTAGTTTTGCCTTGTGGTACATATATGAACAGATTTGATTTAATTCCAACTCTTGAGCAGCCAACATAAAGTTGACCATGTGAGAAACAATGTTCTTTCAAGTGTAAGCCTGCTACTTTCAGAGTCTGACCTTGAGACTTATTAATAGTCATGGCAAAACATAACTTTATTGGAAATTGCAGCCTCTTGAATTGAATTACAGAATCAGTTGGTGATATTGGTATCCTGGGTATGAAAACTGATTCTCCTGCTGCACATCCAGATAGAATTATTGCTGCAATAACATGAGGCATCATTTTTCTAAGTAACATTATTGGGGCACCAATTTTAAGTTCTAATTTATGAGAAGGCAGACCAGACATCTCCAAAGAATTCAAAAATTCAACTGGATAATTCACTGCTTCATTTGGATCAATAACAGTGTCAATAGATTTGTAATTCATGGTGCCTCCCTCCAGGGAATTAATTAGCTGAGAATTGATTGAATTCACTGTAGAATTTTGAGGTGCTAGAATAGCCCTTTCACACAACCACTTCTCAGACTTGAAATTTTCTTGTAGATTTGGAAACACATTACAAATCAGATCAGTTTCTGTTTTCACTATTGTACTTATTCTTGATGGATCTAATAAACCATCATTATCCAATGGTGCAGTTCCTCCTCCAAGGGCCAATAAATCTTCTGCAAATTGCTTAGACAATCGGTCTCTTTGCAAATATTCTCTCATATTTGTTTGGAGTTTAAGATTCTTCACATTCCTCTACAATCTTGAAGACTTTAAGCAAGCTTTTATTTCATCTGCTTTTGTACCTTTTGGGATCACTGGGAGAGTTTGTCTAAAATCACCAGACAAAACTAAAGTTATTCTTCCCATTGGCAAGTCATTTTCTCTGATATCTTTCAAAGTTCTATCAACAGCTTCCAGAGCTTTCTTGTGTGCCATAGTACATTCATCCCAGATGATAAGACTACATTTTTTGAGAACTTGGGCAATATTTGAACTTTTAGTAATATTGCAAAAAGGATTTTCATTACTGGACAAATCTATGGGAAGCTTGAATGTAGAGTGGGCTGTTCTTCCATTAGGCAAAAGTGTAGCTGCTATTCCTGAAGATGTTTAGTCACAAAAGTTTTCCCAGTACCACCTGGAGCATCCAAGAAAAAAATGCCTCCATGATTCTTTTGAACTGAATCTAAAATTTCCACATAAACTCTATTTTGCTCTGGTAAGAGCTTTGGCTCATTTTCATTAATGAATCTGGTTAGAGCTTCTATGTCATAAGAGGTTTCTCTTAACATTTCTCTGCTTAATCCACTTTCATTGTTTCTGATGGGTTTAGGAATTTGAAGTTCATTCCCTCCCATAGTGAGAACTTTATTTTCTATGTCAATCAATGACTTATTGTAGATTTGATCATTGTAGGTAATTTCAATTTCTGGAAATTGTAACTGCATTTGATAATGATAATCTTCTGTTAAATCATCCTTGTACTTTGTCCAAAGTCTGACAGGATCACTAACATTGCATGCATTGAGAAGCATTGCAAAAAGTGTTCTTAGTCCAGAAGGAGAAGTTGATACTGAGGCCTCTGAAAGTGTAGTATCCCATTGAGCATCATCTTCAAGCAATCCTCTCTGCAAGCAAGCTTCTCTGTAAGTTGGATACACAATCCCATTCACTGTTGTAAGGTCATTAAATGAGGTTGGACCTTTCACTTCAAATAATAACATTCTGAGGAAAAAGCATTGTAAAGTAGACTCTGTCCATTTTCTAGATGGACAGAGAGGTGAACAACTGTTGGATAATGATCATGCATAAGAAATCCAAATATTCTCCAGCATGCCTCAAAAATTAAATGGTTAACACAATAAAAAGGTTTAAAGATATTTGGAATGACGCGGAGAACTAAACTAGGAGTATAATTGGCGCCTTTTTAGAATGATTCAGCTCTACTGTTCCTCTAATCAATGCCATCTGAATTAATTCATTTTAAAATAGTCCCCTTCTCTCAGTGTTGCTAATATAAGCATTAATTTAAAGAAAGGGTAACGTATTTAATTATTTACATTTTTCTGCTTAAATACAATGTGAAACTACTTATTGTGTGTGTGTGTGTGTGTTTAGTGTGTGTTGTGTTTTGTTAGCAAAACACACACACACTTTTCGTTTTAGGCTTGTACTAAGGGAATGTGGTTAGTGTAAGCCAGGGATGCGCAAAGGTTTTTGTCTATGGTTGATGTGGGATCCCCCCACTGGGAGCCCTTAGTGTAAGCCAGGGATGCGCAAAGGTTTTTGTCTATGGTTGATGTGGGCTCCCAGTGGGGGGATGGTGCTTTGCAAAGTGGCCTAAAACCTTCCTTATTACCACATGTGGCCACATGTAAAATTTCAGAAAGATTCGTCAAGTCTGTGAGGAATGCATAGAGGACAAACGGACATACAAACATACAGACGAACAAAATTATTGGTGCTTTGCAAAGTGGCCTAAAACCTTCCTTATTACCACATGTGGCCACATGTAAAATTTCAGAAAGATTCGTCAAGTCTGTGAGGAATGCATAGAGGACAAACGGACATACAAACATACAGACGAACAAAATTATTGGTGCTTTGCAAAGTGGCCTAAAACCTTCCTTATTACCACATGTGGCCACATGTAAAATTTCAGAAAGATTCGTCAAGTCTGTGAGGAATGCATAGAGGACAAACGGACATACAAACATACAGACGAACAAAATTATATATTAGATGTCTCACAAGGTTTCAACATTTCCCAAATGACGGCCAGTTTGAACAAACTTTCCCACTTATTATAGGAATTTCCGTAAAACATACAAATAGATATCATTATGAACAACACTGCTTTTTCAGAAATATTTCACACAAAAAAATTATATTTTATTTATCCGAGGTACTGTATTTACTTTTGAATTATATATTCCTTCTTGACAAACAATTTATACTTGTAAGCTATTTTTGTTTGTTTTGAATTCATTTCATGGTTTTTTCTACATTGATTTATTGTATAGATATAGTCTTTTCTATGTTCATGTGACATGATGTTTCCTCATCGCTTCAAACATAATCAAAGTTACATTCTAGAAAGAAATACAGTAACCGCTGACTCCACATTCAGATCAACTGCCAATATGCATAACAAATCATTTTGTGTCTTCTTTTACTGAAGTGTTATCTTTTTGTGAAATTGAAATTAATTGATTGCATATGACTTTATGTAGCTGTTAGAATAGAAAAAACTGTTTTACATTTGTGTTTATCATACAGAGTCACCTATGGTAGTCCGGGCAAATAAGGTTCGCGTCTAAAACGAGCAAAAAAAATGACTTGCTCTAAAGACCACTTCTTTTCTCTTATTTCAAAATATGAAGATATGATATTCTTTGTTTCAAATTATACTGAAACATTTATTGTGGAAAGTAGTTAATATAAGGTATTGTATGGCACTAGAAGTTGTAAGATTAAATCCATGTTAGCTGACAGCCACCTTGATTTCTCTGGGGTAAGCGAGTCAGGTGTATTAAGAGAAGTAGCAGACGCACTCCTTAATGTCCACCATGCATTCTTAATCAAACCCATTTCATTTATTAGTAACTCAAGCATGAGACACAATGTATCTTTGCAGAAAAATATAAAACATATGTTTATTATTATATTACAATTATAAAAGTCTTTATAAAAGACTAGGTCAAAGAATTAATCTGTTCTGATTCACCAACATATACCCCAACTTTTCGCCTATTCCATGGACTCTAAAAATTCATCTATTCACCTAAATAGCATTAGTATATCTGCCAGACGACAATAACTGGATCACAAAACTGGAATACCTGCAAATATCTGGGTGCGTCATAGTAATCCAGTGGGTTACCACTGGATACTGCATATTATATTACCACTAGTCATATTAGATTAGAGAGGAACGAAACGACAGATAAACTGGCTAAACATGGTACAAACCTGCAACAACCAGTCGCTCAGCAATTTTATAAATCTGCAAAGTCGAATATTCAAGAGTGTATAAAATCTCACATTGACTCACATTTCGTCTAGTCATTGCTCAATGTAATTTTTGAGGATTTTCCTATTTAATCTTTCAACTAAAATTACTCCAGGATGATTTCTTTTATAATACTAGTATTTTTATAAAATCATCTTTGATATTTACATCATTTTTAATTGAGAAAGACTGTTTTAACAAGATTCATATCTAGATCCTTATCCTTGTCTATCTTCTAACAATTTGGAGAGCGTGCAGCATAAACACATAGGCAGTGCCTTAAAGCACGCCACATATTATAATAAAAATTTTACCGAATAATTATCCGAGTGTACAGCAAAGTTAATTACCTAGTATCTAGTAGGCCATCTATAAATAATCTGGACAATCGTGGAGTCGGGAATCAGCCTTAAGGAAAGCCTTTGATAGTGACAATTCCAGATCTCGGAGATCCAACGATTGCATTTTTTTAATCAGTAAAAGAATTTAAGCGAATCAAAAAATCAGCCTATTAAAACTCAAAACATTAAAACTTTTGCTGCTTAAAAAAAATATACACATTTTTAACTCACTTAAATGTAATTGTAAAATAAAGTAAATATTTTAAGACTTTTTCGGCCTCAATTTTGAAAAAAATTTTACGACAAAACTACAGGCACTGTCGTCTAATTTCAATAATTTTTATAGGTATGGGAGTTATTTTGTCTGCACAGGACTAGGCGCAGATTTTCCTTCTGCAAAACAGAGTTGTGACAAAGCACCTAATTATTACAATTACGCTTAATGAAGTTTCTAAACTTGTTATATAAGAAAGTTATTAAAATAAATTCTGAATATATTAGTCAATAGAGATAAAGCATTATCTATTAGTGTACCATCTTGTCATGCAATCTTTCTGAAACTGTAGGTGTCACAATGAAAAGAAGTCATGTTTTCCTTTTTACTTTACTATAAGTAAAGTATAGTAATCGCGAAAAAATTTGATCTCGATATTTTGACGGAAATATATGTTTTGAGGACCCAAAAGTCCATTTATGAAGTTTTTTCGATGATGTCTGTGTGTGTGTGGGTGGGTGGGTGAGTGTGTTAACATTGCTTGTTACCACGCTATGGTCCAGAATCTTTGATGGATCAAGTTGATATTTTACGCAAAAATGGGCCTCATAGTGCAAAAGATCCCTATTGTTTGGGAAGAATTATGCATGACGAAAAGTCACTTTTCTTGCCAAAAACCGTTTTTTAAAAAACATTTTTTTCTCCTAAACTAATAACCCTTTGGTTTTGAAATTTTGGCATTATCTTTGCAGTTACAAACGGAACAAATGAAAAATATTTTCAGAATTTTGAAACGACGAGAAATATTTTTTTTTTTCAATAAAATATTAACACTTTGACTTATAATTCAATCTCAAAGCTTGTGAGAGCGATACAAACCATACCGTTTGACGGAACAAAATGAAACTATGCTTAAAAATAGAACATTATATGGAAAATGATTTGAGATGATTTTTTTCAAAATTACATTCACCAAAGAGGCGTTAAAGTACGATTTCTGTTTTTAGAAAATGTTTTTTGACGCTAAACGGCTCATTAAAAATTCATGAAAATTTGACCAAAAATGGAACAAAAAACTATCAATTCATAAAAAAAATTCATGAAATTTCAAGTACGGCAAAGAGCAATAAAGCTATAAAAACTGTTTGTTTATCCCAGACTAAGGTATCACCTGCTACACTTGTCTAATTTTTGATATTTTTTTACAATGTTTACATTGACTTAGGAATTTTTTGAGCAAAAACACTGAGATAAAATCAGACTATTCTAGCCTAATAGTTCATATTTAATATTTTCAAAAATTAGAAGCTCCCAGCTATATAAGATTTAAATTATATTGAATATCTGGCTTCGACTTTGAGTTGAGTATGTAAACTGGCTAATTACTAATATATTTTATCTCAGTATACATTCATAGCAAGCTTATAACAGAGCACAACAGACAGGAAAAAGATAACACTTGATCAGAAAAATTGGTATATATGATTTTTGATAAAGGGGAAGGAAAATGTTTTTTTTAAATACTAAGGAGCCATAAAATTTCCAGTATAATAATTCTATAAAAGACCAAAAATGTTCAACATAATTCAAAATTGAAATCTTTTGTTTGAAGATTAATAAATGTAATTTTTGTACATCCTGAATTATAAGTTATCTTAAAACGACATATTTCTTCGATGTTTGTGATGTTTTTCAGAGAAAATAAAGTATTTTCCTGTTTTAAATTTGAAAATTGCACTTAAATATTCAATGAAGAAGGAGGTCAAGTAAAAGATGTAAGAAATCCACTGGCTATTTGAACAAAGGCTATGTTCTATTGTAGAAGATTATTTCGTATCAAGAAATTTTCACTTTGACTTATTTGCTGTAATTAGCTACACATTGGACTATGATGAGTGAAATAATAAAGAAATAATTAGTGCATTAATTTACACTCGAGTATGAAATTATAGTGGCTCAACTAAATTCTGGTAAATTAGATAATAATGAACCATAATCGCCCTTCGAGAAATTGTATTTATTATTATGAAATTCAAGAGGTAGATGTTAAGGATGTATCGAATCTACATATGCAGTAAGAGAAGGTTGGTGTTATTTGTTATATGCTATTTGATAATATAATATCAAATTCAATATTTCTATTAACGGACTTATTTTTACACTATTGTGACTATTTATAAAAAATTAAAAGGAAACCTCATAATACAGAGTTTATCATATTAAATAATGCCAGTAAAACAAAGTTACTTTTAGTTGTTATGTTATAATAATATGAAATTCAATACCTGTAGTAACTTATTTATATTTGACATTATTATGATCACTTATAATAAAAAAAAAGGAATTTTTATAATATGGAGTTTATATATTCAATAAAGCTAGTAAAGCCAAGTTATTCATATCAAAGTATAAAATGGATTAGAAATGATTTTTAAAATGTTGAATTGAATTCAATTCAGGTTGATAGGTCTGCATTGAGTGTATAAATTAATTACTATCCAGCCAGAATATAGTTAGTCCCTTCATTTCCCGCCAACGTGACATAATGCGCATGTCTTTTATATCGTATGATTATTTCAACCAATCAGAGCTCTCATTTTCCAAGACCTTTTCATTTCTAATAGCGTCACTTTTATTTGTAATAGTTTTAAATGAATTCAAATGTGTTCTGATTGAAAAGTTTAGTTTAGTACATCTGTGTTCAATTAGTTTTTACGTTGATTGAATGACAATGCAAGAATACGGAAGATATTGATCATAGTTACGGTCAGTGAAAACATTATATTAATTTTCTTTTCTATATTACGAGTTGGATTGATATTTCTTTGAACTTTTCACTTTTATGTACAGTAATATATTATTAGTAATGGTATATTTGGTCACCATTACACCTCACCAAGAAAATAGAATATTGAATATAATTACCACCGTATATATCATGCAAAAAATCACGTTGTAATCGTTTTCAAGGCTCAGGGAACTTGTCAACTGAATCAAAATGGTTTCTTCTATAACAATATTTAAAAAGTGTGTTTTAGTATCATTGAAAACAGTTATTTAGTGTATTAGTTGTACCTATTTTCCAAACTTCCCTTAGTAATTTTGGATCTTAAACAATGTTACTCTCATATATTTTTCTCTATGCTGTATTGTTACATTTAAATTTATTTAGTTCTAAAATATTATTTTATTTTGCCTAATCTATATTTTATTAAAAAATCCTTCTAACAGTGATTCAATTACTTTACTATATTGTTTTACTATATTCGTACTATTATTACTACTTTTATTGTACCATTGTAGTTTCTAAGGACTAAGGATGCCTAAGGACTGTTAGAGCCGGGGTTCAGTGCCCACTCTGGCACTCGATTTATTTACGTGGCATGTGAAAAAAAATCTGTACATCGTCCCTGGGAGTGGGCGTTAATTGGTTGGTCCCGAGCCTGTACTATGTCAAGTATACGTTATAGGCCCCTACTCTAAATAACACACTTCAGTTAGGACTCCCATGTAGAATCATTGAATAGTATCTCAAAGGGCCAAAGTTAGGCCTATGTCTGTTCTCTTGTGAGACTGCCACTGCAACATAATCTAATTTAAAATAATCCAAGTTTAATTTAAAATATTCCAAGTCTAAATTAAAATAATTCATTTCAACATTGTTCAAATTTATTCATATTATTTTTATATTATATTATAATTTATACGTTTATATTTATAGTTTATCAACTTGAATAAATATATATACTACATTCAAGTTCAAATAACTCTTTGATTATTTTAAATTAACCCGAAAAAGTGGAATGTTGAGGCAAAAAATATATTCCTAGTAGTTATTATTACTCCAATCGTAAATACATTAAGTTTATTGTTAATTGTACGAAACGTTTCCACACAAAATTGTCTTGAAAACGACAACAAAACTTGTTAGTTTACTATAAGTATAGTAAAACATTCCATCTCGATATTTTGACCAATTTACATGTTTTGAGGTCCCAAAGTTATTTATGACGTTTTTCCGATGATGTCTGTGTGTGTGCGTGCGTATCTAAAGTTTGTGTAGACGTTACAATCCATAATCTTTCACAAAAGAGGTTAATATTTTCCATAAAAATGGGCTTCAAAGTGTAGATTTGTACATTTGATTGCCGAATATAAATAGAAATGCATTAAACAGTTTGATTTTGTAAATTAATATCTTTACTTAAGTAATGCAATTTTTCCTCATTGAAATTTTTAAATAGTGATAATAATGAATTAAAACAAGATTTAGAGAATAAGATGCAATGATTTGGAACACCACTACATTGGATAAACAGATAGAACTTTAAGACACCAAAACTTGTATAAAACTTGTATAAACTTGTATAAAGTACACATTCATGATCTAATCAGAAAAACATAAGGGGAAGAATTTTTAAAACGACAAAAAAGTTTTTTTTTCAACAGATATTGAAATTTTGACTTATGATTGAATGTGTGAGCTATTAAGAAGACAAAAATCTTTATGTTGTTAACCGGTTGATACTTTTTTACTTATAGTAAAGTTGAGTGTAGGCCACTCCAGATTTTTTTCTTTGAATTTGTAGTTTCATAAATATTTTAAATGAATGTTGTATGAAAAAATAATTAAATTCACATTGTAAATATAAACCACATTTTTTAATTGAATCACAGATAAAAAGTGTGATTGTTTTATAAAAATGACACAGTTGCTGTTGAGATGTGGAAGAGTGAGTAGAATTGCAGCAGTGCTCTTGAGCAGCTGTAAGAGACCTCATTACGTGCTTTAAGTTAGTTTTGGAAAGCCTGCCGTCCATGCCAACAGTGTCAGCAGCCAGTCAACCCTCCTCAGCATGGATTACTCATAATCAGACGCCTCAAATAGACAGTTCACCTACTCATTCTTCTCAGGGCCTTTACTATTAAAACAGTGTTTCTCCCTTTTTGGCCCTCTGGATACATACCGACGAGATTTTTATTTGGGCACTTCTTAAGTTGCTAATTGTTCATAACACAACACAGATACATAATAGATAATGTCTCATTTCAGCATAATCTAAACATCTAAATGCGAGATGTTCATTAGTCTTTCATTCCTAAGGTAGTACAGATAGTGATTGATCGACTTATCAATATAGTATATAAGCTTAATTTTGTATATCACACCACTGATGCACATAATTTTATTAGTATTAGCTACAGAATGTAAATAAAAAGTTTTTGCATCCGAAAATTTATAAATGTTGATATACTTTGAAGCTGTTAATTTGACATGTAAAAATTGAACAATTCTGAAAATTATTTATGGTAAATATGATGTGGATCTACAATTTTCTGTAATTTAAAATAATTCCGTGAGTGCTACTAGTTGTTATGTATATCGTGTATTGATTTATCTAATGATTTTCCTTAAGTAAATACAGTATACCATAGGTATGCATATGTATAGGATTATAAATTTGTAATGTAAGTACGTATGATAAATAATCATAGTTCATATTATATTTTCACATTACAATGAACTATTTACATGAGTATTTATAATAAAATTAAATGTATTCCACTCCAGATATATTTTTTAAAGAAGTGTTCGATAATTATAACTTGAAGAGTTGAAAAAGTTTTTCGTGAAGATCATTAATTTATGTAAGCCCTAATGCACAAGTTGCAGTGAATTCAAACATTACTTGAGCTGTTTCTTTAGTTCAATCATAGCTAACGAGTAATATATACTGAATTTAATGACTAGCAATTTGCGAAAGAAATATTTAAATCATTGATATAAAAAGGCATCATAAAAAGTGATCTCACTCTCACTAGGCATACGCTAAATTATAGCTCCACCATGAAAAATTTCATAACCTTATTACTTCAGGACTGCTTGCACTATATAATTGGGTTTTATAACAAAAACTTTAAAAAGTGACAAATTGAGGTAGGCAGATGAAAGATAAGAAATATTATGTTCCTGAAAAAAGTTGCTTTATGTGTTTCACGGACCTTTTGAAAAGATATCTTCTTTCAAGTAGCTCAAAATGCAGTGATTTCATAACTCAAAAAATATCATTATTTTGAACTATTGACCTGCACCATAAATATATGTATATAATTCAATGTTCTTATCTCGACCACATATATTCAACACTATTATTTTCCAGCCTCGAATAGTAAAAAACAGCTTTAAGCTTACGTTTCGTCCATATTTGTAGACATCTTTAGTCAATGCAGAAATTAATTACAGTTACATAAAAAACATAAAATTTACATGACTTTCTTGGTAGTTTTCAGCAAAAAACCTTTTAATTACCCGTTAATAAACTATACATTTTACTTAGGTTATCAGTATTTGTTTTTTTATTCATTTTTGGTTTTATGGAATGTGAATCATTTGTTTTGTAAGCCCCTTAGTTGTCTCCATAAGCTATAACCTTTGTGCCATCTAGATTATGCTTATTGTTAGTTGAGTAATGAGCTGCTGCACGAAACGTTTTTTTTTTTTTTTTTTTTTTAATAAATGGCATTCTTATGTGGAGCTAACTTTTTCTTTAAATATTCCTTTCTTTGACCTATATAAATAGCATCACAATTGTCACACTGAGATGAATATATAACATTATTACAGAGCAATTTATTAATACGTGATTTGATCTTCGGAAAAATACTCGAATTTAAACATTTTTTTTACCTTATAAAACAATTTTTATGTTGGTACTTTTAAATATCTTACTAAGTTGTTCAGACAACATACGAAGAAAGTGCTAATATTAATAATATCTTGAGGATTTTATTATCAGCTACACTCAACTATGCTATAAGTAAAATCTTTTAAAATTAATTGACCTATTTTATTTATTTGAATATAAGAATTATGTAAACAGTATCGACAGTATACCGCTTGATGAATCATAATAAGTTAGTTCCTAAAATAGATCTATTTGAAGGTAAGAACTGAATATTTTTTTCTTAAATTATATTGAAGAAATGTAATTATTGAAATAGGTATATTAGGTATAGTTTTATTTCATTTTATATTTTATTATTTTAGAAATTGTGTTTTTTTTTTACTTTAAACAGTTTGGAGTAGAACAATAATTTTCGTCAAACAAAATTAATTCACAACTAAAAGTGGATTAAAAAAATTAATAAATTTCGATTATAGCAAAATGTATTAACTCCATAAAAACTGAAAACTCATCTTGAAATAATGGATAACTTGCTGAACTTGTTAATTTTGTTTCATACAAATAAGAAATTTTGAACAGAACTGAATCAAACAAATTATTCTTTACAGTTTGAAACAAAATATTGAAGTTCTTTTCAACACATAATTTTATGTGTAAAGGAATTATAGTTTTGTACAACATATTAATCAACTATATATTTTTCAAGCGTCGTATGGATGGTTGTCTAACCAAAATTTTGTAATCAACTTGTATGTGCCGTTTAAAGAATGGTTATACAAGGTACATAATTCTGGCTTCTTGAATGACCAGAGAAGTTACTCCTTTAAGATGGAAAAGTTACTTCTTTGCAGTTTATAAATACACTTTTCGATTAGAGCCGTAATTTTATTTAAATAATGGTATTTATAACATCATTGTATACCAATCAATTTGTACTACAAAAATAATTCTCAGTAATACTTAATTATTCAGTAATTCTGAGGTAAAATGGATAAACCAACAAAAGTCTCCACACAAATGAAGTTTTATTCAACGCGTTCCGAACACTTTGTGTTCATCATCAGGAAGACACCATAATACAAATTATA
Source organism: Hermatobates lingyangjiaoensis (assembly GCA_026182355.1). Classification (NCBI taxonomy): domain Eukaryota; kingdom Metazoa; phylum Arthropoda; class Insecta; order Hemiptera; family Hermatobatidae; genus Hermatobates; species Hermatobates lingyangjiaoensis. The sequence continues at coordinate 1,435,464 of JAPFBL010000048.1, read as the reverse complement.
TCTAATTAGTTACAAAAATTAGAGTGAAATAATAAATTAGAGTGAGAGAATTCAAGACATACCCAAAGATGTGGTACTGGTGGGTTGGTCCAGCGAAAACAACTTGTAGGAAACAGATCCGTTGCGAAAGAGTGGGGATAGGCATTTAGGAGATAAGGTGACAAAGGCTTCGGGTATGCTTGAAAACCGTTAACTGAAATAGAGAAGGCCAGAACCACCAATTTAGAGGAAAGAAACTTTTTTTTTAATTTATTTTTTAATTTATTCTTTGTGATTCTAGGAACAGCTTAAGAAATTTTGGACACCCTGGAATTTGATCATTAAGACATAGAGAGGCAGAAGGATTATTAATGACGGCATTGTTTATTTGAAAAGCTTCCAAATGACAAATTTCTTTAAACTTTCTATTCATTTGTGTGGAGGCTTTTGTTGGTTTATCCATTTACCTCAGAATGAGTAAATACCACACAATTACGGATTGCACAACTAATGATTTAATTATTCAGATATAAATGAATTACACCTCCTAGTATAATGCACGTATATTAGTGCATATTCTATGTAAATTGATTTATTATGGGATATAAAAAATAAATTTAAATATCTTTGAACTTTAAATCCTACAAATTACGACCATAACATGGATTATTAACAATCCTGCAATTTGTTAGACTAAATTACAAATAATGCTTCAAAGTACGTTGCTAACTCTATATAGGACTAGTATTGTTACCCCTTCGCATGGATTACCACTATAATTAATATGGCCCTCGCCCACCAGTACATCCTATTCTGGTTTGATAATTATTCATATTGTCTCCACCCCATTTATAAACCCCAGGTACTTGACAAACACACCACCCTCAAATCCAGTAATTAATGGAAAATCCTTTCATACTGTATATTAATTTTTGTAAGCTCATTAATTAATGTTATACCTGTTGGGATAAAGCAAAATAAAATAATATAAGAATATTAAATAAATAAATTAATATCAGAAGTATAATGATACTCAAAATTATATTTATGAAAAATCCGAATAGTTCACCTTAAACAAAATTAAAATTGGTCCGAAGCTGATAATATTCTAACTCAAGAATGGACAAAACTTTTACTCAATCAAATTAACTCAGCTTTGATCAACCTAAAACCCCAGACCTTCAAATAGATCAAAGTGAAACCAAATGGAGAGAAACTTCATTGACATGAGTCCGTAAAAAAATTTATAATGACTAAAAATTAAGTTCCTATTGAAATAGGCTATTATTTTAAATTATTTATTCAACTAAAAAAAGCAATTGAAATTATTATTCCAATATAAATTTGTATTAAATTAGAATAATAGATATTAAGATTAGTATAAAAACAATTAGTAATTCTAGACTGCATAATTTTATTAAATCGACAAAAATATAAATGCATTAAAATTATATTAAACTCGTTTTTGCATTTGTAAAGAACCTGTATTATTATTTGTGTATTTGTGGTATTTGTTTTAGTAAGCAACAAGTATCGAGATCTGAGCTTGCATTATGAAAAAAATAAAAAAATAATTTGATTACTGTTTTTGGTTAAAATAGTACGATACCTATTTTGTCATTGTTTACAGTTTTATTGATTCAGTGATAATGCTATGTCATTTGTTCATATTTTTTCATATTCCGCTATCAGTGAAAGAGGTAGTCCGAGGGAGAAGCTGTATGTCCATTTTTCTTAATATTTAAATTTGTTCATTCGTTTGCAGTTCAATATATTGGTGAATTTAAAAGCCATAGTTAAATTATACCTAAAAAAATATCACTAAAATCGTTATCATACAAATATTGCTAAAATTACAAATGCAAATTTACAAAATGTGTGACATACAAATTATACAAAAATTATAAAGAATATAATTAATATTATCATATGTTAATATTAATATTGTCAGTGATTTTTTTTAGTACTTTTTCCAAACTTTGACTTTAAGTTTATTGTATTTAAAGATAATTTAGTTCAAACCTTTTAAATTATTTTGAATTCAAGGATATTTGTGAGGTTCATTCTTAAAACAGCATTTTTTTTCGTGTTAATAGATAACATGTACTGATCGTTCTTTGTGCAAGTTGAATGGTTAAATGATGTTTTAGGGACTGATGAGTCCAAGGCAAATCGCTTGTTACAGGTAGGGACTAAGGATGGTGTCATTATATTATAAAAAAGTATAAAAGGATTAGTGAAGGATTGGAAATAATAAACCATAAATTTTATTAATGGATTTATTTCTATGTGTTCTACAATTCCAGCAATTATAATCAAGAAAAAATTAAAAGTTTTTTCCCACGAATTAATACCTAGTAACAGCAGTTGAGATCCTTATTCCTAAAGATAGACATGTCTTTGAAATCTTTCCTCACATAAAAAAAATTACAGTTTTTTTATTGGGTTTCTTTAACCTTTGTTTGTTAAAATTTAAAGTCATAGAAATACTAATTGTATTGGTTGTCCCAGATTTTATAACTTTTTTTTTTATAAAAGAATTATTCGTACAAGTATTATACACAGTTCTACCTTAACTCACGAATTTAATTCGTTCCGGGACCGACTTTGTTTATCGGCATTGTCGTATGTTGAGACTAATTTTCCTATACGAATACATAATACTTTGATTAGTCTGTTTGACATTCCAAAAGCTTACGATAAATGCTTAAAAAATAGTGCAATTACTGGCTATAATTAACAATTACAAATGCATATAAATAAAAAATTAATTAAATTAGACAGATTTAAAACAAATAAATTAAAAATAAAGAAAAAATTAAACATATACATTGCCTTACCTTAGAGACTGGCGGATAAAGGACTCGGAGAGACGGAGGATGTAGAGGTAGAGAAGGAAACGATGGGACGTGGAAAAGTATATTACTTTCTGGCTCTGATTCTGTTGTGTCGATAACGGAACCCGACAAGTACAGAAGATGGCTGTTGCTTGCCTGCTGTCAGTTTTTATATATTCTAAAGTGAGTCAGTTTTTTTATATTGCCTTTTATTCTAAACAAAAATTTTTTTTTCTGTTATATATTGACAATATTAGTTTATATTTTTTTGATAATATTTCATTTTTCTACAGTTACTTGTTTGGAACAAAAAAGACATTATCTGAAATCACAAAATGTCCCGCAACACCCATTTAGGTCGGTGTAATTCTTTAAAAAGTGTGTTCCATCCATCTACTCCGTACATTTTTTGCATACCATTTCATTACAATCAGTAAAGAAATAATCTGTATCCCAAATTTGATCCGTAATTATAAGTAAAAAATTAACATTGTATAGCTAAAATTCTATTTTTCTTTGTTTTAAAAATGTGAGGTTTTTTTCAATTATAGCTTCTGACAGTTTCATAATAACTCCGAAATTTCAACGCTTATGGACTTAGCAGAGTAGGAGGGAAAGAAATGTCCAAAATGACATTTTGACTTTTCTATGATGCATGAGTACAGCTTTAAGTAATACATAAATTAGATATGTGAATTGTAGCTTGTAGAGTGTCCACAAACTTTTGGATATAAAACCACTCACATTGATACAAGTATCATCGGAAACACATCAAATAACAACTTTAGAGATCTCAACACATTTAAATACTCCATAATATTTTTTTAAAATTTATTTTTCTTGATAATGATACTTAACTTGTAGTAAAATAATACTTAAAGTCAAGTAAAACCATGAGTTTAATATACTATGCATTATTATCTATAATTTCTTATCTTAAAGTAAAATTAAGTGTAAACTGAAAAAAATTATACAGCACTGAAAAAAAAAGTTTCTTCACAATTCTTTACCATTTTTCACATGACATTACAATTTCATATTAATGGTGATGTCATATACTGTATTGGATTTTTATAATCCTTAAAAGAGTGAAAAAACAGTTCTGTTTTCGTGATATCTACGAGTTCCATAGAATACCTCTACCATTATCTGTTGTCACCCAACAGCTATACATTTTTTACCATAACCATAACTATTTATTCGGCTTATTTCCCAATTTTCTGTCTGCTACTGTGACTTTTAGTGTGTTCATAAAACATTTTGAATGCATTCCCTCCCATATACACTTAGACATCAAAGAAGAAAAAAATTAAAAATCAATTTAAGATACTATAAAACGTGTAAATACATCAACATCTTCAAATCAAATTTTATTTTTTTAAAATTAATTTATAGTTATTGAGCAATTCCTAATTGTTGTAAAAACTAAAATTTATTATAAATTAACATAGCTATGGATTTATATAAATTGATAAGTCACTTATAAATATTGCAAAAATAAAAAAAAAGCAATTATAACTCGCTTGGAACAAACTGTAAATGATTGTTTCATAAAATTGCTACTTGAAATATTATGAGATATTTGTTTGCTCTCGTCATAAAGCAAGACTAGATTGTTAAGTCATAGTGGGGGTAAGAGGGTGAGGGTAAGCGAACTTTTGGACTCTTGTAAAGGTTGGTTTCAGGTCTGAACCAGTCTGAAGTAGCACTTCGTCTGAACCAGACCGACAAGCCAACAATAGTATATGTCTCAACTTGCTTAGGTAATATCTATTTGTCCAAAAATAGTATTCTTTGATGTAGTTTTCAATATTATTCTTACTATATACTTTGATATGTATTGTATATAATGATTTATTGTAATACTTGTATTAAAAGTCAAATAGAAGTTATTTTACTTCTTTTAATCTAGCAATATCAAAACAATAATGTATAGATTTATAATTTAAAAATAAGAATTTATGATTCTTATTATGGAAATAATTATTATGGAATTAACAATACATGATTAAATAATGAATTTTTTTTTTAGCTATGTTCAACCAGTTTATCTCCCTAACATATTTATATGACATATTTTAACTACTCCCTAATTAGAATTCACTTCCAGTAGTCATGATTTGTAACATTCTGCAAATGGCGCTTGCAATTTTGTATCAGGAGTCCTACAGTTTGTCTTACTAGACTTTATTTAATGTATATATTTTCAAATTAGGAGATATTCATTTCATTTCTCTTCGGTGATCTTCCTCTTTCTTCTCTTGCTTGCACTCACACTCTATATTACACTATTCTCTCACGTTTCACCCTTGACATATATAAACATAACAATGTATAAATTGCAATTTCTTTTTCTTGTTTCAGTTTCCTCTAAATCAGAAGTATTAACTCTTTTATAACTCTGCATATAGAGTTATATGCAGAATTATTATTAATTCTATATAGAATCTATTATATTATATTATTATATTTTATTATATTATTATTATATTATAATATTATAATCTATTATATTATTATCTATTATATTATAGATTCATTCTATAGATATTAATTCTATTATAATATCTATAGAGAATAACTTTTATTAACTCTAACTAAATCTGCAGTTTATTATTCACCTTTTTCCTTACACAAATTAAATATATCAAATTTAAGTTTATGCAATAAAAGATATTTACAACATAAATTGTAATTATACTTTCTATTTTACAATAGAAAATAGAACTATGAGCTTGTAAAGAATTTGTCATAGTTATTGAAACTATGTATCAACAATTTCGTTTTTAAAAAAATTAGAATCATTAAAATTGAGTTTCTCCGTATTAGGAAGCACTAAAAACACTTAACATTAACTTATACTTTTACAGACTTATTTCATTTATTTACCTGTATCATTTTAAAAAACAATTGAAGTGCTTTACTCTTATGATGATGGTAGAAGGAATAACTAATTAGACAGGCTATTATGTTTAGATTACTCTTATACTTGTTGTAATTTCTGTATTGTAGAGAATTTGCTCTAAATTTCAAATGAATCAAAATATGTTAGACTTAACCAAACAAATAAAAATGAATACGATTTATACTAATGAATATAATGTTAATTATGAAATAATAGTTATTCACTCAGTAAAGATACTTCTCACGCACTCTCTCTTTATTTTTTCACTCACTCAATATTCCTCACTCTTAGTTCTTAACGGACTCAACACACAGAACTCATACATTGTTAGCATGGGGACAAGTTTCAAATTACAATCGCTTTTATTAACAACAATTGTTCTATTTATATTTCTAAAATGATTAATTAGAATTATAAATGAATACATATATTCAAACATACTTTGTTTAGTCATCAGTTAGTTAAACCGCTTAGTCAGTTTACTTTATTCAACATTAAAGGTTTAATAGTGATATTTTTATCCAGTATAATAGAAGCAGAAGAAACGACTGCACGGATTTTAAGTTGTGTCACTCACGTTAGTAGAATTAATATCAGTCTTATTAATGTGGGAAACTGGGTCAGGAGGGATAAGATTCTTTAACTTTGTGGCCTAGGAATACCATTAGTGACATGGTAATGAATATTTGTTTGCAGTTACAGGTGTATTGTGTATTAGCACTTGACAAAACCAACTTCATTTCAATTTTTAGATCAGACATTAGTATGTATTAAGCGTTAAAATATTTTCTTTGGTATCTATTCATAACATAGACCAGCAATGAGTGTTACATAAATTTAAATTATAATTTTGTTAATACTGATGTGTTTATTGTTACAGGTACAGACGAAAGGATACACCTGTACACAGGTATGCGAGTTTACTATTATTATAACACAATTGGTTGTGGTACCTGTAACCAGATTTCTATATTGTTTTTATTTTTGTAATAATTTTATATAAGCTCCACTTAGTTTAAGAAGAAAGTACCTGTGTTGACCTATACGTGTCCCTGAGCCTCCCGGACATACCACAGCATGAAAGTACCATCAACAATAGATTATAGCACGCGTGTAGACATATGTGAGATTTTCTCTTTTAAATTCTTTATAGAATATATGGCTGTTAAAACTTTAAAAATTTAGCTTTATATAAAACAATATTTTACAACAAACACGTGGAATAAGAACCAATCACTTGTTACGATTGAAAGATCTAAATCTTTTTTCCCCATTTCTTACTGTGGTGTGTGCATTAGCCTTATATATTTCGTAATTGTATTACTTTATATTGCTTCAATTTTGGCATGTTGTTTGCCATCACGAGTGATTGAAAGTGTGCCAAAAAATCACACACTTATATAGAGTAGTGTTACTTTATATATTCTACACTACTTTAGAGTAGAATTTTGTTTTACTCTAAACTTCCATTACCTGTTCTTATAAGTTTTGTTCCTCTGTATTCCTTCGTGTCCAGATACTCTCCAAAGAATGAACTTCTTTTACTAGCTATACTTTTAATTTGTGAGCTGTCAGTATAGTTGATAGAATCCCAAAGCTTAAAACTAGAAAGTTTGTAATCTAGCTTATAATTTGTGGTCAATAAAACGCCCTTGTACATTCTATGAGAAGCAGTATGTAGGGCAACATATGGTTCAATAGTAATGTTTTGTTCTATTAAATATATGTACATTTTATCTCAAAAACAAGAACTTCTATTGCACAACAATCTTAATAAACTTAAAAATTGCTTTTTCTTATATAGAGCATGTTGCATAAACCAAAAGATAATACCATCTAGCGTTGCAATCTTTGTACAAACAATTTCACCTACCTATCGTTGTACATTGAAGTATCAATTGGTTATTTGTGGTATTAAGTTGGTCTTGTGTCATAGGACACCTGACTGAGGAAAGCCTTTGGTGGTCACACTGCCAGCTGTGGCAGATTCAACTATAAATTAATTGCAGTTATAGTATTCGATTGCTGTAAATCATTATGTAGTTCCCGGATTAATATATCTATACATTGAGGTATGAGTTTAGAAGAAAAAAAAACTCTGAAAACACATTTGCCTATAAAATTGATTTTTCCAACATGCAGCATTTCTCAAAGACAATAAAGAAATGTTTTAATATAGTGCCAGTGTAAAGTATAGTGCCAATTTTGTGTAAATTATGAAGTTGATCTATCAAACGTTATGTCCTGTAGCGTGCCCATAAATTTTCGAATAAGCAAGTTAAACACTAATCCAGATACAGACAGACATAATTATAAAATCGTCAAAAATGGACTTTGGGCACCACAAAACATGTAAATTTGTCAAAACCTGAGATCAAATTGTTTTTACGATTAAAATATTTTATTCCTAATAAATTAAAAATATGAAAAGTAATTGCAGGTAAAACTTAATAACTTAGTTGCTGTTCTTAATTCCATATCTAATATTTATACAATTTCCACGTAAATTGGTATATTAATTTACACGAAGATGTCATAAAATGCTAGTTGTAGGTTTATAGAAAAACCAGAAGTACAATAAAGTCCTATAAGTTTTCATAATTCAATACTTTCAAAAACAACATTTTTTGAAAATAGTTCAGACATGAAAAACTATACTTTATCACATTTCACGAAGATTTGTTAAATTTAACGGGTATGACATAAATTAATGGTTTAATGTTGTATAGTAAAATTCTAATTTAGCAAACATAAAGGAAAAATATTTGTTGTGAAATTCAAAAAGAGTAATATACTGAGAAAAAGCGGTTTTGTTCAGTTGTATTGACCGACCAATGAGAGTCGTATATCTGTTTCAATTATTTCCTGGCAGCTACAGAGTCCTGAAATTTCACACTAAAGCTTTTTGTATAGAACAGAGGTATATAGGTTAATTAAGCGAAATTCTCATTTTAGAGAGTTCTTCAATCTATCATTGTTTGTTTATTTTGTTGACAATTTTTATATCAATTGAGAATGACCTTAAATCACTATTGTAATAACATTTAAACTTTATCAATTCCATGTCTGCATATATAGACCTCCAAGTCATTGTAGGAAATTAAAAAACATGACCAAGACTTTTCATTCAAAATGGTCTACGAGTGAGGCTTTGGCAAAGACACCTGTTTGGGTGGAAGATCTCCTAGTCAGCTTTCTCAATTCCTGGAAGTAAAATAATGTTTACTACCTTTTATTAATTTTTGAACCTTTAGTTCTCAATGTTTGCAATCATATTTTACAAAAAATGATTGGGGTACTATTTCTTGAATTCATGGATATTACCCTAGAGTCTACCATATTATACTGTTATACCAATCTGTCTTATCTTGTGAATCCGTTATTGTACGTGTATGCCCATCCGGTTTCGTTCGAAGAACATCTTCAAGTAAACGTTTACATACCGAATGACTATTTTTGAAGATGCACTGCATACAAATTCGGCCAGATGTTTACAACCATACACAAGGTATGACGAATTCATATAATAATATAATATTTATTGAATCTGTACCACTTTTCTGTTGAAAAAGCAGAGTTCAACGTGGGTGTATTGCGGTTTTTTGGCTGATGCATTTTTTTCAAAAACCAAATTAATATCTCAACTATACTTCACTAAAAATATTAGTAAAATATGTTTTTTTTTCTAAAATACTCTACTAGGATGGAGTGTATTGCACTTTATACATGCTCCATTTTCATAAAATAAAATCAAACATAGTAAATATAAAAAAAATTACGTTGTTTTTTAACGGATTCGCACGTTTTGAAATCCTTTGAGTCTATTTTTGACGTTTCTACGATGGTATTTGTGTGCATGTGTAAGTAGTTGGGTAGGTAGTGTGTATTAATAATATTGCCGATTAACTTCAGGTTACATCACTTGAGAGATCACTTTAATATTACACTCAATAATAGCTCTTATAATATAATCTGCTATGTAGTTCTCGAAAATATTGTCTTATCATAAATTGGGAGACCAAGCACGTTGTAGACGCAACGGCAAGTAACCCATTCTCTTTTCTCCTGAAGACGGATTACCCGAAAATTTGAGTCTGTAAGTGTGTTTCCCTACTTTGTGTGTTGCTCTTTGTTAATCTCGAACTCGTATTCTGTCCAGTTTGGATCGTATTTCGTTTTATCAGTGATATATATATATATATATATATATATCATTTTATCTATTTCATTAGCAATAACCAACTAAAAACATTAATTTAGAAAAATATAAAACGTTATTTTTACTTTACTATAAGTAAAGTATAGTGATCGTGAAAAAATTCGATTTCGAGATTTTGACGGAATTACATGTTTTGAGGTCCCAGAAGTCGTTTTATGACGTTTTTACGATGATGTCTGTGTGTGTGTGTGTGGGTGGGTGGGTGGGTGGTGTGTTAGCATTGCTTGTTACCACGCTACGGTCCAGAATCTTTGATGGATCAAGTTGATATTTTACACAAAAATGGGTCTCAGAAAGACGCAGATCCCTATTGTTTGGGAAGAATTATGCATGATGGGAAAGTCACTTTTTTTGCCAAAAACCGTTTTTTCTAAAACATTTATTTCTCCTAAACTGATAACCCTAGAGTTTTGAAATTTTCATATTATCTTTGAGGTTACAAATGGAACAAACAAAAAATATATTCAGAATTTTCAAACAACAGGAAATATTTTTTTTTCAATAAAATGTAAAAATTTTGACTTATAATTCAATCTCAAACCTTGTGAGAGCGATACAAGCCATACTGTTTGATGGATCAAAATGAAACTATGCCTAAAAATAGAACATTATGTGGAGAATGAGTTGAGATATTATTTTCTAAAATTACATTCGCTAAAGGGGCGTTACAGTACGATTTGTGTTTTCAGAAAATGTTTTTTTGACCCTAAAGGGCTCGTTAAAAAATAATGAAAATTTGTCCAAAAATGGAACAAAAAATTAGCAATTAAAAAAAAAAAAACCATGAAGTTTCAATTACGGGAAAGAGCAATAACGATATAAAAACTCTTTGTTTACCCTAGACTAAGAGATCACCTGCTATACTTGTCGAATTTTTTGTATTTTTTTACATTGTTTACATTGACTTAGAAATTTTTTGAGCGAATCTTCTGAGATAAAATTGATGTTTCTAATGGAAAAATGAAAATATATTATTGACTTATAAGAGATGTAAGAGGAATAATATTGTGCAGGTAAATGATAACACTCAGTAAAAAAAATTCGTATATATGTTATTTATTTAAATACTAAGAAGCTTATTATTATTATTATTTTAAGGATTGAAATTCCCAGTATAATAATTGTATAGAAGACCAAAAATGTAAATGATAATTCATAATTGGAATCTTTTGTTTAGAGAATAATAAATGTAATTATCGTATATCTTTAATTAACAAAGCACCTTAAAATAACATTTTCTTCACTGTTTAAGATGTTTTTCAGAGAAAAAAAGGGTATTTTTCTGTTTTAAATTTTAAAATTTTACTTTAATATTCAATGTAGAAGGATGTTAAGTAAACGATGTAAGAAATCCACTGGCTGTTTGAACGAAAGCCATTCTCTTGTAGGAGAAGAAATCGTTTCAAGAAATGTTCACTTTGGTTTTTCAAAAATGTTACTACTGCTGTAGTTATACCAATGAAATTATTTGCATCAACTGTGTGATGTACAAAAATAAGCTCATATATTGATATGTCCTTCAATCACTATCTGTACTACCTCAGGAATGAAAGGCTAATAATTATATCCCATTTAGATGTTTACGTTATGCTTAAATGAGACGTTATATTTTATATACTCAAGAAATTTGACATTAAGTTACTTATAGTAAAGTAGAGTGTAGGCCACTCCAGATTTTTATTATTATTATAGCTCTCAAGGTGTGAGCAATGAACTTGTGCTCACAGTGATCAAATCTGTCCTACTAGGGCTTCACTTTGTCTTTTTAAAATCAGTATCAGATTTTATGTAACTTACTGAACTTTATAACTATTCATGAAGAAATACCTTTTCCTTTACTACTTTCGGGTATGATTTTTCAGATAGTGTTAGTATTGTTGTTGACTGCATCATGTATGCATTGTAGTTCGGAGGGCAATATTTGGTTAGATAGCTTACCAATTTTTAAATTCTTCATCTGAATATTTATTATTTTCTTTACAAATATATGTTCAGTTGGAATAAACATTTCATACTACATTATAACCGGATGTTCTGAAACCCTTTTATCTGCTTCCTGCTTCATCCATAAATCAATTGCATTCTTAAGAAAGCATGGGTTCGTTATGCAAAAAGCTTCGGGCAGAAAGTTTGTTTGTATTCAACCTTATCCAATAGCTTTAATGCATCGTTCCTCTATTGTCAAATTACTCAGATGAGCGTTAACTTAGTTTTCTGGTTTTTATTATTAATTTTGGACACCACAGTATAACTGATAAGAACTTCTTTCTTAATTAGAAGTCATAAAACTTTACAATCCAATGGTTATTTGTGAATACATCCAAAGCTCTTATAAAATATTCTAACAGGAACAATTATATGTAAGAATAATAAAATGACTAAATGTAAAAACCTCAACACCAAACAAACATATATTCTGATACAGTTCATATTTCTTATGATGGCTGTCTAACAAACTTATGGATGGATGTTGTAATCAAAATATGTTGAATTCTGAATAAAACGCAATGTCAGATATAGTTCTTGGTGAGTTTATGAAACCCATTGTCTTTGGGTTATATTGAAGCATGTGAAATGTGCTTCCATTCTTTGGAAAATAAAATGTACTGATTCATTTTTTATTACAAAATAGATAGTATTTCCATCCTACTTTTTCACTGATTCCATAAACCTACATTTTTCTTACAAAATATATACAACCGTATATTATAAATCTAATAATAAGTATATTATATTTTAATAATTGTTATAATATAATATTATAATAATATTCACAATTATTACAATAATATATAATAATATTATTGTAACCGATCCGCTAAGGGAGCAAAAGCAATCTTCCGCTGAAAGAGATTATTTCAAATAACATGTGGACTTGACACGAAATCTTAACATTGACTATAAAAAAGTATTATCATTGCATTCGTAAACCAATGATATATGCATGGGGTGTGTGATAAACAAAAAAACATGCGTGTATAGGTATAACTGGATCAATCACAATCTGTACTACCTCCAGGATTGAAAGACTAGTAAACAATTAATCATCTCCTGTTCAGACATTTGTTTCACTCATGAATATTTTTGGTTCAATTTATAAAGTGGAAAAACCTCTATGTCATTTGAAAAATAAAAAAAACATAATATAATCAGACATTAATAATTTCAATTTATGTCTGCAAAATATAGTAATGCCTTTCATAGATTATTTTATAGGGTTTTGATCAGGAATATGCTTATGTTATGGTTGCTTATAGTAAACTTGAATGAAGACTTTTCGAGATTTATTTAATTTTTTAAATACTTGTCAACAATAATATAATAACGAAAAAAGACATGGACATAATGCATGTAAGGACAATAACTCTACAAGTTCATTACAAGATGTGAGGATATCATACTAAAGTGAAGTGTGATAAATGTAGAGTTATTGTTATATATATATATTAGAAATAGGTAAAACCGTCATATCTCGTAAGATGATCCTGGAGTTGGAGCTCTTTCGGACGTTGTCCATCTTCGATCGCAACAAACCTACGTCCAAAGATGGACAACGTCCGAAAGCGCTCCAACTCCGGGATCATCTTACGAGGTATGACGGTTTTACCTATTTCTAATACAAATCATAATAACCTCAGTGGTATTAACAATATGCATGTATTGTTAGATAGTATTCACAATGATGGCATCATTATTCCTTAAGTTCATTCTCACTTCTGACTACATTATTTGTGATACAGACTGGTAAGAACTTCAAAGCGTTTTAATTAGATAATTGTATTGATCTACAAGATCGGTTATAAGAATAAGTAAGAATTACTTAAACTATTATGAACATTGACCTATTGTATTCGATATGACAAGGAGGTGGAGACAGAATATTATTGAGGGAACATGAATCAATAGCAACATGAGGAGAAGCCTAAGTTTGCTCTGAATTGGGTTATTTGCGGCAAACAGTTTCCTACTGACTGCAGACAAACAATCAACAGGTGTCTTCGACACCCATACATCTCTTCGCAGCTAGTTCTCACGTCTCTTACCAATAGCTTTACTGTTTAACTTAATGCTAGAAAAGGCATTATTCACTGATTCTATTTAAACTTTAGGTATGCACTTATATTTATTCCATTGCAAACAAATATTTATAGTTTTTTTGATTAATTTAAACAAAAAACATTATTTGTGGAATAAGTTACTATGTCTTTTTATTGCGTTTATTATTTCAACATGTCTTTATTGTTTTTGTTCATTACTGATAAAATTTTAAAAGAAGTTCTTTAATTCTATCAAGAATTGTATATGATGTTTGTTTTTTTACGATGCTCAATTAACTTGTATTATTACGACATAGATTATATTGTTTAAATTACTAATTTTTTAGTTATACATAGAAATACAAAGTGTATATGATATTAAAATATATAATATTTAATATTATAATATAAAATTCAATTAATGTATTGATAGAAACTAATATAAGAAAATATGGTCAAAATAATTCTGTAGTCATCCATAAGCAAAATTATATGACTGAAAGTTATTTCCTTATAAGTAATTTAGTGTTTTAAATCTACTTTTCTATTGATGCCAGTTTGTTTTCTTGCTGGAAACAATCGACTGTAATATTGGAATTTAAAATCTGAAGTTAAAATCTGCATTATTTTCTACTAATGAATATCAAATTCAATGGAAGTGAAAAATAAAACGAGGATGCAAAAAAAATTATCGTGTTAGAAATACATTTAATTTTTACTCTTAGATAACATTTGAAAAACAATGTGTGCTGAGTGTCAGAGACCAGTCTCTACATTAGTTGCCCAAGAGTTTGATTTTTTTTTTCATGTTTTATAAAGTAAGAACATTACATGTATTTTGTCGAGTATGGATGCTGAATTATGGCAATAGGTGTAGTGCATAACTGTCTACAAGTACAACAAAAAGGAAATTTTTTATACACCCCCGAACATCAAAACATCTAGTTTACTCCAAAAAAAGACTAAGTAGATGATAACTGCTTTAGAATAATAGAAAGATTTGTTACACTGCACAGACTTTTCAGTGATAGTAAGTCGATTTACAAAAGTTACCATCTCACTTTCGACTAAAGGAAACGATCAGAAGATAAAATAGAAAAGCAAACAGTGAATTCTCTTTTGCTTTCGAAATGTAAAAGTTCTGCTAAATCTTGTTCAAGAAATCTGGAATAGCCTATAATCACCTTTACTATAAGTTAACATAATGTGAAACTCAATTTTGATTTATTTTAATTTGGCTCTTTTGTGAAGTTAATATCACACTTTTTGTTAAATTTTATCAAAATATTTAATGATTTTCTTTGTTCTTTATGGCAATATTCATATTATTGGTTATAACAAACTTGAAATCATTGATCTAGAACAATTTGACAATTGACAATTGACAATTTGAAAATTTTACAATTTGACAGTTTATTAACATTAAACTGAGGACATGAGTTAATCGGTCTCGTTCACACATCTATATATCTGTCCTATTGTGCTATTATAGTTTCTAAAATCAAATTTAAATTTCAAGTTCTTCAATGAACTTCATGATTATTTTCCAAGACTTATATCCTATTTCTTTTGATTTCCAAAACTATGCAACCTCTTAAAGGCAATGGCTTTGCATTAGTATTAAAGGTGTTCACAAATTTCCGCCTTTACCAGATAGACACTCCACCGGTTTAGATAGACACCACTTGCTCATAAATATAACACTGTCAAAACCGGTTAATTCTTAAAATTCGTTTCTTAAAAATATTTAAAAACAAAAGAATTGTTGAAGTATTTCTTCACGTTACTATTTAAAACACCTGTTGAGTTTAGTTATTTATCGTTTTTATTTTTCAATAATTTAGTAGATTTTAATTAGTAAATTTTTGGCAATACTGTAAAATAGATTAATGAAAAATAAAATATTTTCTTAATTTATATATTATTATATGGTGTACATAAAAAATAAAGGAATCCACTAAGTTTTAAAGGTTTAAAAAAAGTATAAAAATATTAACAACTTTCAATAATATTATTATTTTAATAATAAAAAGAATATAATATAAACTTGTTAAATTAATCAAGTAATTTTATAAAGCACAAAAGTTAAAAGTCTTTTCCGAGAGGCAACAGGAAGTTATAGCCCGATGAGTTACATTATTGATTGGTTAACTCTGTTAAAGGATTTCTTCCCGAATATAGACTTCCTAAGTCTGCTAAAATAATTAATTACAGTTATTACTGTTTTCTAACAGAATTAGTTATCATCATCTAATCTTAGATTATTAGTAAAATTCCTTAGTGTGCTGTTTTGTAAAAATATATTTTACTGAATATATTTTAAAATGTGTTACAAGATGATAAAGAATAGAAGTATTGCACTGGGGGCAAAATTTGGAAACCCACTTTTAAATAGAAGCATTTTTTTTTTAATATTTCCAGTAAAATATGTTTGATTAATTTGTGTTTATATATTTTATTTGTGTGTATATGTGTGTACATGCTTGAAATTTATCTTAGACGTTCTATAATAAATGAATGATCAAACCACAATAAGAAATGGGAAAACAAGACTAAGATCTTTCAACCGTAACAAGCGGTCTTCGTCAGAGTCAAAAACCCAACTGTTCTATAATAAAGACATGCAAAATGACTATACCATTATTGAAATCAAACAAGCCAGTTTAATCGAGTATTATTATCTTTATTGGCTTATACTTGTAAAGTTGAGAAAAGCTAATACTATTAATTCTTTAAGATAAAATTATGAACTGTAATACAGTTATTGAATCTTGGTGTGGAGTCCTTCTAGTGGAAACTTCTCTACTGGACTGTTATTAGACTAGTCCACGTAAATACGTTGACTGTAGCTACAGTTAACTTTAGGTACCTGTATTTATTGATAATTTATTCTTATCTTTAGGTGATAATTATTCTTAACTGTCATCTAAGATATTATCTTATTATTCTTATTATCTTATTATTCTTATTAAGTTATTATTCTTAACTTAATCAGCTAAATAAAGAGCGACCCTGCGTAACCTCTCAGCATGCTGGATTGAGTCGGTTCCCACGTGTTCGGATTATTGCTTTTCTACTTTGTTACTTGTTGTGTACTATTGCTTGTTTACTTTGCGTTGTAAATAGATTCTTTAAGTTGAATAAAGCCTAATTCTTTCTAGGTGTTTTATAAGTCTATTTTTCATATCAGTATTTAACAGGACCGTTAAATGAATGGATGAAATATTTATTTACTGTGATATGGGACCATTACATACAATATAAGAAAAATATATAGTATATTGGAAATACAATGTACCAGTAAATGCCCCTCTACTGAGCTTTTTCCCCCCAAAGTATTGTTTATAGACAACATGTCAAAGTCAGCAGTTCTAAATCTTGAATATTCTGTTGTTTGTCAATCAAAAGTATGATAACAGGTCAGTATTTGAGGTTAATTTGTTAGATTATTTGTGATAAGTCTACTTCTTCTAAACACTATCTTTACTTTTACCAAGAAGCAAATTTTAAATTACAATCCGTCATTTCTTCCATCTAGTTTGTTTTCCATTGTATAAAATGATTTCAGTAGTAAGAGGTTGTGGTCGTACTAGTATAATAACAGTCGAAAGGCAAGTAGATTTTAAATTCTTGTAAAGTTGTGATAATATAAATTCATTTTCTCTTCATTTAATGGCCAATAGTTCTCATAAGTAGACTAAGATGATGTATATTTGGTGTCATTATTCGTACTCAACTGTTTGATGTAATTTTGCACCGTTTCCAATTATAATAAAGGAACAAATTACACAAGACATGCACATTTATTCTGCAGGTCTAGAGAAAATATTGATTGTTTTAACATTGTAAGTTTGGTCCGTTTGTTATAATTAGATTATATGCATACTCTAAACCAGACTTTTAGCATTTGTAACTCATGATTGATGTCTTACTATGTGTACATAAACTCCTTCAACTCTCTGAGGAGTTAATCTAAGAATTGGAAATAACTTCCTAACAAATCTGAGACTCACAACTATTGTTAATATCACTCCACTGCTAAGTACTTATTTTCATGTTTTATTCTACCATCATTCTATCTCCATGAGAATCATGTGTTGAGTTTACTTTGCAAACCTAGCTTACCTACTTTTTCTTTACTGCATTAACTGCAGACCCCCCACTCTTGAATGCCTTCCTCAACACTCTACTACAAGGAGCCACAATGCCAACGTTACAGAAATCCACATACTACAAGGAGCCACAATGCCAACGTTGCAGAAATCCACAAATTCTCGTATTTCCATAGGAGTGGTTGGATATAAAACAGCAGAGGTTTAGTTGGCACCGGATAGATTATTCGTTACCAACTCTTTCCCATAAACAATGCCGACTTTATATTTAGTCTATGTATAATTTATGTTAAACAAATATACGTTTAGTTCAAACTGTTATATAATATAAAAATTTAATAACTTATAACATAAAAAAATATCAATAATAATAAAAACACCAATAAAAATAATTTAGCTACTTTTTATACAAATGTTTTAAAAGCTCAAACTCGAGGAGTGTAGCAACTATCAAATTCGTATGATGTTCAAAAATTCACAGAGTGCGAGTATAAAGAACACGACAGATAAAACATGAGTTTATTGGGTTTATTATTGATTAAATAATTAATATAACAACGATTGGTATAAGAAAAAATATTTAGTCTTATGAACAGTTGCTTCACATTTTCATACAATGAATGTTTTCCGTTACTTTCAAACACAGTCTGTTTGATGTTTATTCCACCTGCATAATTTATAGTTAAAAAAACAATGTTTAGTTAGACTTCTACATATAGTTTTAAATCCTTCCATGGAAATTGATTATTGTCATTAGAGATTTAAGTTCAATGCTATGGAATGTAAAACTAAATCAGACCCGATTGTTTTAGCAAAACCTTTCATCTACTTCTCTTTCGGTACATTTAATAAGATGATTAATAACGTTTTCCGCACTAGGAAAAATCAGATGGCTATATTTCTCGTTATTTCTAGACATGTTTGACTTTATAGTTTATTAAAGCTCATTTATGTACCTTCTTATTTACTATAGAATAATACACAACCGATGAAAATGATAATATTGGATATTTCACAGCAATAATAAGAATTTTGTAGTGCAGAATATGTAGATTTTGGGTCAAGACTTCATGTTCTACTAAACAACCCTTATAGCTAGACGTTGAATTTGTCATCATAGCAAGTGGGTCTACTTTAAATATTTTCCATTTTAACATTTATCTAAGGAAAAATGTTCATGTAATTCAGCGATATCAAGTTTAGTATTTTTAATAAAGATGTCTTTGATATCTACTTTTTTTTTGTTGAAAAAAAGTGTAAGGATTATCTGGATTTAGATTAAATAGTTTTCGTTTACTCATCATCCAACTATTTAAAAAGTATAATGAATAGGCTATCAAGTAGTGTTCTGCTAATAATAATAATAAAGATTACACCTGCAAGTGCGTGTGTGTGTCTGTTTTGTGTAGCACAAAATAATTTAAATGAAAAAAACTGTGACCCCCTAACAGTAAAAAAGTTACAAGAGGATGTCTGTTCATTGATTTCTACATTTCAGAATGTATCATTCCTTTCAACAGAATTACCAATGTATAGTTTGAATTATCGTTAAAAACGTTGTTATCACGGCTAGAGTTGTGGAAAGATGAAAGAATAATTAAACCGTAATGTCAGTGACAGAAGTGAATGCCGGAAACAATCATGCTAAGTCTTATGTTTTGTTATGCATTCTGTGGTTTGCAAAAAAGAAAGCAGAGATAATTGAACCAGAATGTAGAATTCTTTTTTAAGACGAGGGGTAACATATAGGGGAGAAGTTGTGTATGTGGCGCTCTTAAAGAAACATTATTCCTGTAAAATTTAAGAGAAATTTTGCAGGAGTAAGGGAAATTACCATCCCCTTCTATTATAACCGGCTTAGCCTGGTTGCAGATGAAAAATTAGTTAGTACCTACTTGTTCTGGCTAAAAACAGCAACGCATAGTTTCACTTTCATCAACTCACGAATCTTCCTTAAAATTTCATCACAATCTTCTGAAATCCTTCAAGCTCTCAAAATCAAATTAACTGTAGCATAAAATATTTAATTTTGTTCAAAAGTTGCATGAGATTAAATGTCATATTATATTAAGGAATCAGAATAATATACTCTCTGTTAAATAAGATATTGTTTGTGTTTGTTAGTGTATCATAATGACCAAAACATTTGGGTGATTTATCGATTTACTCGCTATGAATAAGAGAATGCTGCAATTCAATTCAAAACTTATAGTCATATATGATAAATGAGTTGCTATAGGTATTTTTTATGAATGATTTACATATTGAAATAATAAATTAAATATTCACAATAAAAACAGTTATGTCAAATGCAATAATGAGTGTCAGCAAAGGGCTTCTGGCTCTCTTGCTAAACATTATAATTCATTAATAGTATTTTTAATTAACTTATATTATTATATATCTATCTTATGCCAGCTATGCGTTTTCAGCGTAATGGTAGACCTACACAAATTTTTTTTCATTTTTGAGATAGGCAATAATGGGTAAGGTTGAACTAGGTAAAAACGATTTTCAAATAATGTATATGATATTTCAAACATTTTTGATATTATTCCTAATCTTTACTTCAAATATAAATCATTGCGATAATGTAAAAGAAACATTTGTAAAATAATTAGAAAAAGAGTTAGTTTCACATAAAGATAATTGGTGAAATCTCTGATTTTTCTAACATTTTTATATGATTTTCCTCTTTAAAAATGAAGCTAATACACAGTGTGGTACAAATGAGAGATAAGTGCTGAGACCCCTGTCAAAGCAATTCTGTATTGAAATTAATAGGATTAATAAACTACAACCAACCAATTCAAGTTCATCTACAACAACAACTCAGTGGTAGAACATGACTATGAAAATCAATTATTATAACTATCTGTTACAGCCGCTATGTATGTATGAACAGTAATCAAAACAACACTTGACATAATGGATCAATGACATAATTTACAACAAAGAAAATAATTTTGAAACAATGCTCTAAAGCCTTTGTCAACAGATTTGTTTGACAATGCTTAGAGAATTGTTATCAAATTATTTTCATTGTGGTAAAGTAATCCATATATATATATATATATATTATATATATATATATATAAAGATTTCACATAAACACGTGAAACAACAATCAATGATCAAACCACAATAAGAAATGGGAAAACAAGACTAAGATCTTTCAACCGCAACAAGCGGTCTTCGTCAGAGTCAAAAACCCAACTGAACACTAGATGCAGAAAACATCTGGTGAGGAGTTGAGAAGAGTGGGAGGGAAGTAAATTCTTCTTCGTTATTCTTCTTCATAATGAAGTCGTGGTCATTCCTATATATGAGCTTTTGCGGGCCTCGCAGCTCCCGATATTACAAGAGTACTCATATACAAGTTTTCTTTCTTTTGATTATTTTTCATTATTAAACGGCTTATTGAAGGGCTTTGGTAGTAGTTTATCAGGGTTAAACTATCCTCAGGCTTAATATATTTAACATGGCTTTTTATAATACTTTTCAAGACACGTTCATCAGTTTATATTCATCTGTATACTGGATCTTGTAGAATATTTTGTGGTTTGTTCCTTTCTTTAGGCTCTTATTGTCTGAGGTGAATCTATTCTCCAAATAGATAGTCTTGAAAAGTGTTATCAAATACTTTTATAAGTTATAATTGGAATTTTCACAGGACATCGCCCTGGGTCACAGGGCATTATGGGGGATTAAGGCAGGGTGGTTGGACTCACTTACTACCTGTCTAATCTTGTGTAACTTAAAATATAGGCTCTGAATTGATTAGAAATTTAACGTAGAAGTGAAGTTATTGACTTTTAAAGCATAAACGTTTGTTACAAGTGAACTAAGCCACCATGAGATACAGCAAACTGAAACTTTGACCCTATTTCTGTATGCCTAACTTAAAATAGAGGCTCTGAATAAATTGATAATTCAGTGATTATTTGTGAATATTCAGTGAACAGCTTGCATCACGCTGTTCTTATTCACATAAATTAATATTTAAGAATTCAAGATCAATTCTATTGTTTTCCTCAGAAAATGTCTGCCTTAACTCATTGTCACATAGATATGGATGAAAGTTGAACGAAATGGACATCTATAAAGTTTCAAAAAATAGGTTCACCGCTCATCATGTTTGTCTAATGGGGATATTTAGACATTTAGGACCTCTTGCATTATCTCCAAAAATTATTTCTTATGGATAATATATTGTTTAAATATTATACCAACGGGATGGTTATGAAGTTTCAAGTGAAGAACCAAGCAATGTAGTTATCTAAAGGAATATTTGCAGCTTGAACCACTAGTATAACCTTCCTTGTGTAATGTTAATAATTTACATATGGTTAACTGTAATCATTATCACTTATAATTATGTCGTCCTGGCTTCGCTAAGAAAAAATACTAAATCAATTACATTGGTGTTTTTCTTAAATGCTATTTTAAAAACATAATGTCATTTTTAAATTTTACTAATTTTAGCTAAAACGAAGTTAAAACAAAATTAAAATTTCAAGTTTTTTAAATTGTAATATAATTTAAACTAATATAAAAAACGCTATGTTTTTTATTCATGAATTTATAAATAAAGACTGTTTTAGTGCTTTTATTAATCCGGTAATGTGGCTTCCCATAAACTAAAAGGATGCCAAAAACAAACTTGCCAAACTTTCCACCCTACAAGAGCATTAAAGAGAAAGCCTATAAGTGTAGAATGAGAATGAATTAATTAAAGTTCCTATGTTTGCAATGAAATAAAATACAAATGAATAAATCATTATCAAACTTCAAATTAAAAACGAAGTTATGAGTATCCTTCTTTCAATTTTGCTATAAGTAAGCATCATATCAATTAATTGTTTACAGTAATAATTGTTTACAAACAAAAGTAGTTTTGGGTTTCTTTTAACAAAATTATCATGTAAGCATACTATCAAACTCCCTGTTAGATTGTTATCAAACAAAAAGCTAACTAATTTAGTGGCTTCAATTTTTTTTATGGCTAAATCCATTTTATCAGTAGTGGCACAATTAAGTTGGCTTAATTAAGTTGGCACTGGAATAAGTTGGCATTTTACTGCATATGGAATGCAATAGTTGTATTTAGTTTGATGTTCCTCTTCCAATACTGTAGGCTCATGAAATATTCATAGAAACACAATAGTGAATATCAATTTTTAAGATTCTTCTATCAAACGAGAATTTTCTTAAAATTAGTAGCTCTTTTTTCATGAAGAAAAAAATAATCACCATTGACTTTTTAAACAAAATAAGAACTATATGTCTGATACTAAGATATGTCATTCATTACAACACTGAGCTTAAAGAATTGTTCATCATAAGCTGGAGAACATCGAAAAACGTATGGTTCATTTGAGTTTGCATTTATAGTTTAAAGTATTATATTCGTCCAACTTATAACCCTTTAAAAACTTAAACAGCAATGCTGTTTTACGGAGATTCGTTCAAATATTTCTAAAGCCATGTAAACAAACTCTACAAGTCAGAAGATTGTTACTTTACTAAGTTGGCTTTTGAGTTTTTAGAGGTATATTAACTTTTGCAGTAATGAGAAGTTCTTGAAATGTCTTTACTTCATAATAATGTTTGAAGCTTGTTTTTTATTCAATATATATATATATATAATATATATGGCTTCTACAGTTAGGTATTTAAAAAAGAAAGAAATATATTTTGAATTTTATAAAATAGTTTACCTCTTATTATCTGATATAATTTTAATTATGAGTGACGTTTAAAATTTCTGTTGATGGGAATTCGTTGAAATTAATTTGTGAAATAAAAACTAATATAATTCATGCTATCGAACGAATCTTTTTTTGTGAATTAACTTTTATATGCCTCAATATATAAAGGACTAAATTTCAATGATTAACATTAATCCGGGAATGTGGTTCACCCAAAACTTAAATGGCAGGGATATAAAGGCATAGCCTAAGGTGAAAACAATTACTATTAATTAATAGCAGAAATAAGTAATTAATGTTTAGTAATAGTTAATTAAAAACTTGCAACTGTTAATTTCACTCACATAAAATAATTGCAAATAAATGAAATATTAGAATTTAAAGGAGATAGGAATTTAATGTAAAAATTGATAGGAAATAGTATTATTGTGTCATATTTTTATTTTTATGCTCTGTTATATATTTATTCTCTCCTTCAGTCTGTATGACGTCATACGTCAAAAATATTTTAAATATGTGCTTAGTGACAATCTGGTTTTCATCACTACAATATGATCTGATCCAGTAAATAAATATTAAAAGTATAATGATTATACTGTCAGTATTATAGAAGCTACTGTCAATATCGCTTTGGATTGATCTATTCTTCCATTTAAGATTCAAAGTTCAAATGTAATCTTTTTTCGATGAATCATTTAGTTTTTGATGCGTTTCAATGGAAAAACCTAAAATAGGAGTTGTCGATAGCGTGACTTGTGGAATGACAATGAGCGCGGGGAATTGACCAGCGGTGGCACAATGACTAAGATATTTGTTGGTCGCGGGAGGTCGCCCGTCACTCATGTTGCTGCCTCTATCGCTTCGGCCATTAGTCTTATCCCAGTCTCAATCCTTTCGGTCACTCATTGCTATTCAATCCCTTCATCTGCCATTCACCACAGTCAATTGCTCATCTATACTCCCGTAATAATTGTCCATTATTTGGTTTCAACTTTGTTTTGTAATTCCACATCCACAAATTTGAAAATCATACATTTTGTATGAGTTGTACTCGTATTTGCATAAATTCTTTAATCAGTATAAATAGTCAAGTTCAATCGAACAGTGACCCTAAGCTCACAATACTTTTTTGAACACTAGAGGAACAATAAATGGTAATTTTTATTCTTAAAAAAATTGTTTTCAAGAAATGAGCAATAAATACTCGTATTTACTGAACATACTAGGACTACACTTCTTTTGAAGGTAAATACAAGTAGATCCAGAAAAAAATTGAATGTTATTCTAAAACTAATAAACTTGAAGTAACTTAATTATTTTGTAGGAAAATATTTTTGATACTTAATTTCCTAAAGAATTTAATTAATTCAAGCTTCATACATTTTGCAAAAAAACGTCAAATAAAAAAAGTGTTTTCAGATGTTGTAATTCCTACAGATCAAGAGATATTATTTTCTAGATCACTTTGTTTGGCATATTTTGTTGAAAACAGGATTGCATCCATTGGTGTCAGTAGTATGTTGCCCGTACAGTCAGAGTGAACAGAAAAAATATTGTTCTACCACATGGCTCCAGAATGGAAATACACTTTTTTTTAAATTTCCTGAATAAACTTGTAAGTTTGAATTTACAATTAGAACTAATTTAATAGCAATTCCCTCTTTTTCGTTGAAAATGAATGATGACCGATTACATTTAGTATTTATAATAAGCCAACACATACAATCACAAGTGTTCAGTACCCTCAGCACATACGTGTAGCATGCCTATTGAAATAGCTCCTCCTGGAGAAGACATTCTTCTAGATCTTTAATGATAAATTCTAAACCTGTAGCAGATAGCCTTTATCTCACAGGTATGTAGTCAAAATGAAAATGTTGAATACTTTTTTGTTTTTAGTCAATATAGATCTGTTAAAATTTCAAAAAAAATATTTTTTTGAAAAAGCATTATTAATTAGTTGTTTTAATGTACTTTTATTGATTGTTCTCTTTTCAGATCGATACTGCCATGAAGCTACTTATATTATAACATTGGCACCAACTTCAAACTTAATCCGGATATTAAGTTTAAAAGTTGATTTTTAATGAAAGCATGTTGACACAATTCGTCAATTAAAACTGTTAAACATTCATAACCTCCTGAATCAAGTGACAAGCTACTCTGACGGTCTCAAATCAAGGCCTGCCAAACGAAACTCTGCGAATATTTGGATGAGCGTTTGACTGCTATTTCTTAATACTTACAGGCTTGTTTAACGATCTTTCAATGCATATAATATTATTTCAACTATATCAATAAATTTACGAAACAGATAAATAAACAAAAATATAATGTTGGAAAACATTTAACAAAATAAGAAACACTGGAAAACAAAATAATAAAAAAAAACCTGCATTTATGCAATTCTTCAATTAGTTTTTTTTAAAAATGCATATGCACTTTTCAAAACACATTTATTTGGGATTAATTTACCTTGAGTTTTTTAGAAATGTAAAAAAATAAATTATTCATTACAAAAAATATTTAGATACAAATATCTCAGATGAACAAAATAAATTCTTACAAAATTTAATTGGATTTTTATTAGTTAAACAATTCTGTTCCACGCAAACCACATCAGTTTTACTTAAATAATGTGCATAATGTTGTTGTCATCAGATTTGCAAGCTATTAATAATTAGAAGGTAACCGACGGCGAAAAAAAGAAAACCACTTTTATATTCATACCAGAAACATGGCTCTCTCACAGGTTTATAAAAACCAAATTGCTCGTCTTTTATTGAACCAGTTAAGTGGCCAGGGAGACGCCACTCTAACCCTGTCAACGTTTTTTTTCTAAGTACGGTAGAATAAAGTCCATTACATTTTACAAAAAACAGAGTTTCAAGTTTTATAAATCGTTTACGCCAGTTTTGTTTTATTATAAAATAATATTTAAAAAAGTTATGAATCAAATAATAACACAATTTAAACAATAACGACTGTTATATTAAACACCAATAATGTAATATTAAACCCTCTGTAGAAGTATGTATAATAACTAAATTGAATAAATGGTCCAGATGGATTATAAAACTTTGAATTACACAAAACACGTCACAGAAAAATATAAAATGCACAGTTACTAAATTCAGTATTTTGAACTGTTGTTCTTCATCAGGAGAAGACTAGAAGAGAGGACGAAGTGAGAGAGATCTCCCGACGTCGAAGGGCGAAACGCGAGTGAAGCAATGAAGAGTCAATTAAGTGTTATTTTTTTAATTTTATTTATTATATTTCAATAATACTTTGGCATTGCTCTTTCCGTTCTCCTACCTTTGGTGCCTAGTTCTTTTATTTTACGCTAGTGCTGCCCTCATCGGTTGATTCTTCATTACTTCACTCGAGTTACATCTATCGACGTTGGGAGATCTCTCTCACTTCGTCCTCTCATCTAGTCTTCTCCTGAAGAAGAACAACAGCTCGAAATACGGAATTTAGTAAGTGTTGTGAATTTTATCTTTTTCCTGTGTGTTGAAGTATGTTTAATCATAGGTATATCACACATTTAAAAATTATAGATAATCAGTTCAATGATTTCATTTGTTATAATGTAGATATACCTACGTTAATAGTTATTACAAACTTGAAGTCATTAGATTTAAAACAATCTGACATGTAAATATTATTATTACTAAAGTAAAAATGTTAAGTCTCTGAATCCATCCTATTGTACTTCAATTATGATTTTTTTCTTTCAGTTAGCTTTATTCTTTAATCAACAATAAACTATACTTAGAAGAGCAAGTCCCACTTGCATTTTTCTAGCTATAATTTACCAAGGGTTATTAGGCCGATTGTATCTTATTCACGAACAAAATTTTCATAATTTCTCTTTCTTAATAACTATAAGTGATAGTCACGAGAGCAATGTCCGGCTGAAATATTCTATATACATTTTAAGTCATTCTTTTGAAGATTCATTATTATTGTTCTTCAAATTTAATGTTGGCTGAATTGAACTTACTTGACTGAATAAGACTTTGTTGTTCGAGCAAACTTTTATTTGCCCTCTTCTTACCTTGTCATTAATTGGATCCTTGAGACAGCTAGTGGTGTTCCTTATAAAGCACCAGACTGCGCTTTCTTTGAGCACAACCTTTACCGATCAGTCCACAGATGCTTTAAATCCTCTGAATTCCAATATGTCTGACCTATATAACATTATACTGGTTTTACACAACCTACACTGATTCAGTAGTTCATACATCTTCCTTCCACTACGTGACTTACAAATAAAATCCCCCCTATCAAATAAGAAAAGCAAAAAAGAAATAGAACCAATTAAATTAATAGCAAAAACAACGATTACCATAAACCTTTACCATATTTAGGAAATCCCGCAATAAAAATCGAAAAAAAAATTAAAAATCAGAACTTCAGAGTCAGTTTTAGAACACCCAGAAATTTAAGAACATTAATAAACTCCAACACTATAGACAACCATATTGGTATGACCATTCAAAATTTTGAGATAGAGATAAAAGAACATCATAAATAGTTTATTCAAAAACAAGGATCAAATGAAAATAGTAATCGTTTTGTTTCCACTTTGCCAAACACCTACTAACTAAAAAACTTAGTTTTGATCTAAATAATGGTTTAAAAATTTCAATAATTCGAGCATGTTTAAATGCATTCGATATCAAGAAATCCTATAGAATGAATTCCTCTCTTTGTCTAAACGAACAAATACCAAGTTGTTATATTGAAATTTCTTAACCTTTTTATATAATTTGAAAAATGTGATTTTTCTTGCGAAACAAGAATGTTTCAGTGTACAGTTAGGTAAATACGTATACCTGCCGAGACTTCCCTCATCCCTCCGATCACCACCCCTCTCCTACCAACACATCTTCAACCATTCTTCAGTTCTTCCTAAGTAATTCCCGTATATCGATCCTCAACAATGAAGATGATTCAAATTCTTTGTTACTTTTAAATTGGATCATGTTTTATTAAGGTTAAGGATTAAATAAGTCATATACTTCCTTATACTTCCTTGTTAAAAACCTTAACAGTTCATTTCAACATTCATATATTGTTTTCAATTTCAAATAATTTACTCTGATGTTCTTAAAGGTCACAGATATGTATATTATTTAGATGTTAACCTGAAGAAGAACACTAAGTGTTCAAAACACGTTGTTAGAATCATATTAAACTTTTTTTGTGTGGAGATGTAATGCGTAAAATCCCCAAAAATCAATTAGGTATGTATATCTATATTCAAGTGCATATTACAGTAGTATCTCTTCATGTAAAAGTCTCTTCTTACGAAATTTCCATCTTATGAAAGGTCGTTCCGGAAAAAAAATGCCTCAGCTTACGAATTTTGTTTCATCATACGAAAGGTATGATTACGAGAGGTAAACATACCTCTGAAATATAAAGTTTTTTTTTTTCTTTTGGCATTTTCCTAAGATCTCAGGATTTTTCGTAACACTTTAGCATCGTTTTATCTTGTTTGAGAGTGACTCTCTCTAATTATTGTAGCATTGGCTGACCTCTTACCTTCCGCATGAAAAAACTTACCTCGGACAAGGAAACATTTATCTCAGACGATAGCAGTTAAATCAAGTAAAAAATGAAATGCAACAATAATGTAAAAGAAAAATATGAAATATATAAAATACAGTAATTACTACAACTTATTATTTTATTCATTCACGCGTAATGTTGCTTATTTAAAGATAGGCTTTTATCAATTAGTATAAGAAGCTTTCTTAATAAACACGTTAAATAAGATGAACAACCAAACACAGTAAGAAAATAAGAAAAATGACTAAGGTCATTCAATTAATTCATGTAGCTACTTCTTTTGGTTGAAAGATTTTCTTACCATCGTTTAGCTTTGATTAATAATTATGAATAATAAGAAATGAGTCTTACAAAATGGAAAAATAAAGAAATTAATCTTTATAATTTAAATAAAGTTTATAAAAAAACAGCAACAACAATGTATTTCTAAGACTAAGAATAATTTACCTCTCAATATAACAGGAGATGAAAATTGGCATGTTCAAAACATGTTGTTTTTCTTCATATTTTTTTATGTTCAGACTAATTTTTATAAAGTCAACGATTTGAAAAAATACCATACAGAGATTTCATGCACAACTAATACATTAGTAAGGTTTACATTCGGTTTATTTGATCCTTCTTCTAACTCTATACAATATATTCTGTAAATACAGAAATGACTAAATAGTTATAGTGTTATTTTTAAAAAAACTGTCAAATAAATTATTGTTCTTATTTTTCACCTCGATGATTAAAGGGAGGGCTACTACTTCTAAATGTTTATTTATTTTAATATGGTGTTATTCAATCATTTATTTTTAATTTTGGCATATTTTTCTTATGTTTGTGGTTACATTTATTATTTAAATGTTCTTAAAATTTATTTTAATATTACATTTTTTTTATTTTCTTGAAATATTTGTTCTTGATGATTTTTTTTTGCACCATGCCCTGGAAGTCATATTGCTTTGAAATCGTTGAAGGTGATAGGTAAACCTGAAGTAGCATTTCTGACACAAGCCTGCCTTGACACATACCAGTGATCGAAGGCGTCAAGCCTTACTCAACATCATTGAGATTCTCTGCCTAATATTTGTCTCTAATATTTTTCAACTTTTTTCTCGAAAGTTTGAGATTTAGCTGATTCACTGATTTAAAAAAAAAAAAAAAAAAAAAAAACAGGACGTCAATACAGTCATAATCACACAGATACCAAGGCAAATAGAACCAGTTGATCTAATGTTCTACACTAACTTTTAAAGTTGTTTTTCTTATTTCAAATAAAACTATTGCATTGTGAAAGTAATTTTTCAAATAATACAATATTATAGGTATTTAATTGTTTCAATTTTTTGCAAAATTTCTATAGATTTACTATTTTTCTCAAAGAATTAATATTTAGTAGGAATTTAATAAAACAAAAGTAATGCTTTAATTTCATCTAATTAACTTAACTAATTAACTAATTTCATCATGAGCCAATACCAAAGTAATGTACGAGTAAACATATAGTAAAAATTCAATTTATTAAATTAAGGTTTTCCTACCCTGTCACCTCACTCGATTATTCATTTACCTTTAATATTTCTCCAAATATTTCTCCTATTTTATTATTAGCAGTTATCTAGAAATGTAATATAATATTTCCAAAAATATATGTTGTTTTTATTTTGTTACTTTTGTTAACCACAAAATAATATGTCATCCTTAGGAAGTTTTTATAATTTATTTAAGCTTCCTTTTAAAAAAATAATTAGTTATGCACTATTTAAACTCGGGGAAATGGTGTGTTTGGGTTTTTAAGTTTGCTTAGTAATTTTTTTCTGCTTCGAGACTTAATGCTGCTAGTTTTACATCATTATATTATTTAAAATGAAACCATAGTTTTGGTACTTGAGATTTGCAAATGTTGGTATGACCAAATTTCTTTGCTATTTATGATTTTTATCTGAATTCACTTTTACATATCTTTGAAAGTATAAGACAGTTTTAAAATATGTACTTTTTTTAAAAAAGACTCACCATATAATATTTTAATAGTGAAGAACATATACATAAATTGAACAGAATTAATATATTTTGCTTCATTATATCAGTTAAAAGATAAATTGTTGCCTCTATTTATATAATGAAAAATTCTTTGACTTTAAACCTTATCGCTGTTTAGAGTTAAAAAACTGAAATCGAGAATTACGTTAGAATTTAATTTTTTTTAATTATAAATGTTATAAGAAAGCTATAACATATCAAAAACATGTTTTAACTAATTGAAGATCTTAAAACAATTTCTTATATTTCTTTTGTGTTTATTATTTGTAAACGATATATATATACATTTTCTATTAATAAAGAATTGTTATGGAAAGAATATATGATAACTATATATACTGAATGATGTAAAGATGGAGTATTAAATTTCCATGAAGTCAAAAGTGTTAAGACATTGATATCAAAGGATTGAATTAAGAAGAGATATTTTGTTTCAAAGCAGTAATATTATTATAAAAACATAAAAGCATGCGAAATGAGTGTAAAAGTGTTAAAAAAAGGGGTAAAAAAAGTATATTTGAAAAAAAAAAGTTTGTTTTCGTTGACTTACAGATGAGAAGGAGTTTGCAAAGAGTGATTATGCTAGTGGAGAGTGTAGCGGGGATTGTTTGTTAGGTGTCGTTTAGACGGTGGCGAAGTGAGGAGGGTTGTAGACCGTGCTGACCAGAGGGGATGAAGGCGCGAGCCGCACTGGGGCCGGCTGATGCAGCCCTGCAGCGCCACCCTCCCGTCACTACGCATCCCTAGAGAGGGGTGCTACGGCTCACTGTCGAGGGTCCTAACCAAACTGCACCACTCTCCGTAATAAACAATGCATATTCTTATAAAAAATAATTAACAGGAAACAACTTGATTTTTTTTAATACTGCTACAGCCTAATTATCAGGAACATGTAATGACATGTTTGTTTAGAACAGTTGGTGAGTACTTGAGTGTTTGTTGCATTTGAAAGCCTGAGAAAAAAAAAACCAAACCGTAACATTATCATTGACTTACATACATGATTAGTTGATTTAAACTGTTCATCGTAATATCAAACAAGTGACAATTAATCAAAGTGACAAGTAATGTAATTCCATGTATTATCCCTCAGATAGTGAATAACTTAAGCGATTGTGAGAGGTAAGTAATTTTTGGTGTTTCGTTATTCTCAAAAATAATTAGTTTAAATTAAAATTTTCTAGTTTTAACATTGAACTTTTTTTTTATACATTAATTCTTTTAAATTATAATAAAACAGTAGTAAACTTATTCAATAAGTGAATTATCACATAATCACACAGATACCAAGGCAATCATGTAGTTTTTCATTTACATATAGCATTGTCTCTTGAATTTTTACCATTCACAAATTATAATGTCAAATAATCATTTACTATTAATGATCATTATTATTATATTAATTACCATGCTCAGATGGATTAGTTAGAATACGATCTGCTGCTATGGGTCGATACTTTCTTTTCATATCTTCGACATCCAGCCTTGTCCACCATTTTTTAAGTAGCTCTTCCCAGTTCCTGTGTACCATGACATAACAGATATGTTTCTGAAAGTTTTTCTGTAAATAAACACAAATAATAGATTGTTCTTTTTACTTAGTAAAGTCTGGTTTACTTAATGAATTCATGTATTATTCTAATTAAAATTGGTATTACTTTAATTCCTACACCTGTTTGGTTGCATTTAAATTACTGACTGGACACTCTTTATACAAAGCATTAAGAGGACTCCAATCACTGTTGTTGACTAAACGCATAGTTGATTGTACTATCAAGCTTCCAATGACACTGTCAGCCCAAGAAAGTGATCCACATCTTCCACATCATTGAATGAAGTGTTACTCTTAAAGTAGAAGTTTTGTATCCATTTAGTTTATTATAAGACTCTCTTATGGGATTTTCCTCTTCAATTTATTGAAGGCAGATGCTAATATTAGATGCAAATTAAAGTCAATTTATTTGTGTTTTTTACTTAACCCAATTTAGATGTGCGTATTTTCATTCCACGTTAAACCCTCATTTCTCAGTCCTCCGAGGCTGGATTTTATACCGGTGTACTTCAATTTCAGTAGTTGTGCTTGACATGGCATTATCAAAGCTATGTTAACCAGTTTGGCACTATTCAAGTTCTGATTCAGAAACGACATCAGTGATTCAGCTAAAATTAAAACTAAAATAATTTGAAAAATGTTGAAATTGGCAACATTGAGTTAATAAAAGGTAAAAATGAACATCTTTCTAAATGAGGAATTTCTGAAGATGAGTTTTTTGCTATGGCTGTTCAATCTGGAGAGTTTATTAGTGCTTGTGAAGTCGACCAAACCCAACCCAATCAAGTGACCATTCATAATATTAATCAAGTCAAACCAAATTTTAATCAGTACTTTTCAATTGAACTCCTAGAAATTAAGTTAAGCATTTTGATGTTAGTTATGAAGATGATCTCAAGCTCATAGCACTTCTGAGCCATTAATACATAACAGAAACAATTGGGCTCAAATTTATAGGCAATAAATGAGTTATATGATGTTCCGCTACTCCTGATGATGATGGAATTCAAAATATCAAACCAAGCTTTCTTTACTTTCTCTCTGTGAATTTATTTAGTTTTTCTGCATCGTTTCTCATACTTTCTTAGACATGTTTAGAAGCGAGGTGTAAAACAAGTCTGCAATAATATAACCACACAGATATGCTTGAATCAATATCTGGGTGCAGCCTTCATTTGAAAAGAAGTCAGCAAGTAGAAGGATTAAATAGTTAAGGATGGTAATTTATCAGGTTGTTGTATTAAGGAAGCCAATAAGAAGGAGTTAGGAGTCATCAATCTTGCGGCTACAAAACAATCAGGGCTCAATCCTAGTCGACGCAGCCTTCCCGAACCCTTGCTCGGCAACCAATCCATCTGTTTGCCATCAGACCGGATTCACAATCTACAACTCAGTTCGTCAAGTGGATTTCACTTACTTGTACGACTGTTTTTCCATTTTTTGTTTGAATAAACGAGGACAGTTTTATACCAACATAATGTTGTAATTATGGTCTATAAGTAATTTGAAACTAATGCTCTTTGATTAACTATTCCACAATAACTTTATGTACCAATCAAAATTTCAGTTATCATTTACAGTCAGCCATTTTTTCACAATAAATAAATATATAATTATTAATAAAACCAGAAGTATCAAGTAAATCATTTTACATGACAAACAACGAGACAGAGTAGCGTAGAGGCTCGTGTTCTCACCTCTGGACTAGTAGATCCCGGGTTCTTGTTCTCATTCTGGTTTTCGATTTTTTCACGTAGACGTATACGTGAATACGTATCTTAAATATGGACGCAGTCGAAATAAATACTCCTTAAACATTTTATTTTTATGTTATTTCAATATTATATATTCCAATATTAATGATGAGTAAAACATTCTGAGTTTTAGGTTCTTTAGTAAACATAATATCAAACTTGATAACCACCAACTGATGTTTTGTGTTGTTTATATTTAAATCAATATGTATCATTTATTACATTTGGCTGTCATTATTTTTTTTAGTTATAAGATTCTTCAAATAAATGATGAATCTGACATTTTATTAAAATTATTAAACAGATGTTTTGAAACTCATCGGACTCGTACGCTCCCCTGGCAAACTGTCCATGCATACCAATGTTGTAACTAAATTCCACTTCAGATTTTAAGTTCATTAAGGACTTTCATAAATTGTAGATAGAGAAATATCCCTAATTTACATAGTTTGAAGTATGATTTGACAGAAATCTTTACCATTCCAACATTATTAGCTTGAATTCTTTTGAAATAGATATATCAAAAAAATAAAATATAGGCATTATGACAAAGTGTTTTTTGATTAAGGACATAATTGTATGCTTTTAATATTTTTTTCTTTTAATGATTTGATAATTTCAAAAATATCCTTTAACTATAATAAATATTATTTGCTGGTATATTATATAA
Organism: Hermatobates lingyangjiaoensis; assembly: GCA_026182355.1. Lineage (NCBI taxonomy): Eukaryota > Metazoa > Arthropoda > Insecta > Hemiptera > Hermatobatidae > Hermatobates > Hermatobates lingyangjiaoensis. The sequence goes on along the minus strand of JAPFBL010000048.1, from coordinate 1,400,074 downwards.
TCAATTCATATTCTCATTAATATTAATCATTAAATTTCCTCTTTCAAAATTTATTATAGTTAAGTCATTAAATATAAATTGAAAAAAATAATATTATTTATCTGTTTGGTGTTCATAATCACTTTGTGATAATAAAGTAACTAAAGCTTCATCTTTAGTTAACTTATACGAACGAAACGTCATATGATTTCATTATATATATCATTTATTTCTGTTTTATAGTATGTCATTTTATATCAGGATTTGAGGCCACATTTCAAAAAGGTCCCTTTGGTGCAGAGGACAGAGCGTTGGGACTTCTATCGCAAAAGTAGTTTGTTCAATCCTCACGAAACATAGGGTATCTTATTATTTGATCAATTCAGAGTGTATGCAAAAAACAAGCAATCAAGATCAACAGAGTTTTATAAGAATATATATTTTCAAATATTAATATTGTTAATACGTTGAATTATTCATTAAATAACAAAACATACTTTATTCAGTATGTTGTATAAAAATATATATATCATTATGTTTGCGAGAATATTTAATATATTTTGCTATGATCTAAGTGACTGCGAAGAGAGAAGTTGTAGTCAATACATGAAATACTTGATAGTTCTTATTGCATACTTGTTGCGTTTGAATTTTCTGTCTTCCAATGCAGGACTCGCCGGCCAACAGTAGTGGGTGCACAAAGACAGGTGACCTAAATAGACAGAAACCTCTTCGGGGCACCTTTCAGCTTTAATGGAGACCCGCTTTACCTCTGTAATGGGTCCTCCACCATGCCAGTCTCCTCCCTTAGACCTTCCTCAACACTTTCCACACAGAACCACTCCCTGTGCACATTAATAAAGCGAATGTTTATGTCGTTTTCTCAAAAATCATTTTAAATATCAATTAAAAAAAAAATAAAAATTACAGCTTTGTCTGGAAAAATTATTTCCTTGATAATTTAATTTTTGATGAAAGTATATCATTTAGAACAAACAGTATGTTGAGTATCGGTGTAATCTTTAATATTACCAAACGACACTGTGGTTACTAAACACACCTAGAGCTGTACATATCTGATTGAGTTTCGTTCAAGGGTGCACTATGTAGTCCGTAACATTTGCATGGACCATCATCCACCATACCCTGAATGCATGATAAAGTATGGTTTCACTGGTGTTGATTTTGTACATTTAATAATTTTATTATTTCTCAATATCATAATAACTCATTAAAATATCTCAACTCTCTTTTATTAATCTTTTAAATAGCAACTTTATAGAACTTGATTCTCCTAAAAAAATCTTAAAGCAATTTTGCAAAATCTACTAGTACTCGTATAACGGACAATCTATTATTCCAAGATACATTTTCAGTTTTTATATCGTTGTTGCTCTTTGTTATTGAAATTTCTTGAACTTTTTTGTAGAATACTACAATTTGTTTGATTTTAATAATACAATTTCATTTTTCTAGAGATGGCGTAAAAAAACATTTTTGAAACCTTAAATATACAAAAACACCACTTCATGTCCTTGTAATTTTTACAAAAAAGTTATTACCACATCTTCGAAGATAGGACTATTTTTTCGTACAATTTTATTACAATTTGTTATGCTGTTTTAAGGGTATCGTATCAACAATATTTCAAAATTACTTCTAATTCAAAAATGTCAAATGTTATTGTAAAACATACCTTTCTGATTATTGAAAAATTCTAATTTTCTTCTCCCTTATTACTCTTATTAGTATCATAATGGTCACAATAATTAAACACTCTATGGTTAGAAGACAAGAATGAAAGAAGTTCTCCCTAAAATAACATTTTGGCCGTAAAATTGTCTATATAAAAGTGTGCACTATAATGCAAAGTTGCCTAAAAAATACAGGGATCGTTTACATTATAGTGCTTATTTTTGTGTAGATATGACTTAGATACATCAAACGGTTTGTCCTTTAGTGAACTTCCAAACTTTTGATGCACACCCACCAATACGTACACATACACATATATGCACACACAAAACATGTAAAAGACTATTAACAAGTAAAAGTATATACAAAAGACTTGTACAAGTAAAAGTATTTACAAGTAAAAAAAACTTTTGAAAACTCAAAACATGTAAAATTGTCAAAATCTCGAGTATTTTTTTTTTATTATCACTATACATTACAGTTATATACTGTACATTATAGAAAACTAGTTGGGTATGAAACTTATAAAAATTAAGAGCATTAACCCTTTGTCTTTATGTTCTAATACATAAATTAAATGTTACAAAATTTATTTGTTATTTCATATAATAGTAAAATAATACATGTTATCATGGTTGACGTTTCAAAATTAGAAAAATATATAGAAATTTCTACAGATACTCAAAATATTCAACAAAAGGCCATAAAATATAAAAGTAGTTACTCAGGAAATTTTATTCATGTATTGATTAAATTTTGTTCCAGAGTTAAAATCTGTTAAAAGTTCCGATATCATTTTTTGGCATATAAATATAAAACAGACATGAAACAGGAAACCGTTTTGAAAAACTAACATGCTAGTTGCCAATCCACTTTATGGGACAATGAATTTAACTTCACCTTAATAAATGGATTAACTTACTTTAAAATACAAAATCAATACTTAATTGTTTTACCTTTCAGTAATTGACTTATCATTTATTAAGGTAATTTTATGTACACTGTGTTTTATTTGTGAAAGAAATTGAAATTTTAATACAGTCATCTGTCAAATTGATCTAAATATCATCTGTCAATAATTGATTTAAAATTTATTAAATGAATTGCTAAAAGCTCTGATGATGTTGAAAGAAAATTGAATTTTAAGTTTTCTCAGTTAAAGTCTCTGTCGGTTAATCATCATTATTTTTTGGGATAACGGATTTAAGTTGACTTTGATCTTAAATACAACTCTGTAGTCCAATTATTTTCATGAATAATGAACTTATGAAGTCATAATAAAATGCTATGTCCTCAGTAAAAGCAAACAAATGAATAAGAAAAAACTGCTTCAAGTCTGTCTCAAATTTTGTATCATAGCGACGCTTGTATGGGTCAAAGTGATTTATTCATGAACCATATAAATGACGGTATTAACCTAATTTTATTTAGAAATTAACTTGAAATTCATTATTTAAAAATTAATTTAGCTTTAGTTAAATTAAAGTCAACAGCTTTTGCTCTGCATCGACTATATCAAGCTTCAACTACCTCATATTTAGTTTTTGGAGTCATAAACCGATCATGTTTCTAAAGCCTGCAATAATACTCTTTCATCTTCAGCAAGTGCGGTTCATTTGTTCCGTGACAACAATTTGAATAACAGTCGAGTAACATCATCAGATTCATTCCTCATAAAGTGGCACTCAATTTTGTCTTACTCTAGTTTATTATATATTAACATTCCTCAATAAGTACTTGACATCTTACAGGCTCAAAACCCACAGCTTTACTTCTACGAGGTACAATATGCACAATGCTTGCCATCTTCCGTATGAAAAATACTAGAGTCATGTCGGAAATTAACTTCAAATCCTTAGTTCTAAATGCAAACCAAAATCCGCAATGCCTAGGGGATTTCGAGCTTTGCATGAAATATGCATACTAATTACTGCAAAGTACTTTGATTTTTTGTTTCAGATCTTTAGTCCCAAAGTCATAGGTCAAATACCTTAGCGTTGGTTCTAATCCCTCGCTAGTTTGTGTTGTATAGAATGTGTATGATTAAATTTTTTAGAAGGTCTTAATAATCTTATTTGTTGATATGTATATCTAACCAAAACAGAGTAGTATAAAATATTTTAAACAGACAAATAAAAGCAGTTATATGGTAAAAAAGTTTACGTAGCTAAACCATGTTTGGTTGACTACTGATGTTAAGAAAGTTTAACTGAATATTCAGTTAGAATGAATTAATTTAGCGCACAGGCTAGAAGGGTTTAGCAATAAAGCTTCAAAAACAAGTTTAATTAATCAAATTAACCTTTTGGAGAGGCATGCTAGATATATTTGTGTTGGAGGTTTAAGGAAAACAGCGCTCTGGTGGACAACCTTTACCTGCACAGTGTCCCGAGTACATATTGCACAACCGATTCCTTAAAACAACACTCCATTCAACCAACTGTCTCTGATTAAAGTTAGTAAAACTCCTGCACTTCTAAATGAAATTAACACACGTTACCATATATAGATTATATATATATATATTTTATATATATATATATATAATCTGAACATATATATTAATAATTTGAACTTTAAATATTAAGGACATTTGAAAATTTTACATAATTCAGAAAGTAATACAACTTAAGAAATAAAAATAAATTTATTATGTAAAAGAATTTCATAATTATAAGCAGTTTTATGACGATTGTATCTTAATTAAGTTAAAATTTTATATTCTTTAAAAATAAAAAAAATAATATTTATCGTAATAATAGAGCGTTACTAGATTACAACCAAAAGTGATGCATGTTCAATAAATAGGTTTTCTGATGAATACAGGTAGTTCAACATATTGTAATTACTCTGGAATAATGTAGAAATTATGAAGTGAACGTCTACGTTATCTGAATGCAGTATACTTCAGGCAGCTTTTTGCTATGAATTATAAAACTTATTTTTTCTGCTTCATAAAGAGTGAAGCTTGCTTAAAGTATGAGCCGGCAGAAAATTCGATCATCTCTCTAATCTGTTGAGCTCGAATATTTTTAAAGATTTTAGGAATAAACTTAGTGTTAATCATTTTTAGATTTATGTAAATTTCGTTAATCTTTGTAAGATTTGAGATCATTGGTAGCTAAGGTCAGATTTTATGTCTTCTTTGTTGTTTACTAATTCAATTTTCGAATACTAGTAGACTCAGATTAAGATTACTCTAAAATATAATTACTCTATGTAGTATTATATCATAAATTTAATTTTTCATTGCTGACAGAGTACAGAGCTGACGTGAATAGTTAACGAGTGACCAGTAATGCGTGAGGTCAAGAATTGACACCGTATTATTCCAGAGAAGTTCTCATGCTTGACAATAGAAAATTCACTGCACTTACAACTACATCGAACCCACATCTCCAAGCCATTCATGTTATACTCTAAACACTCCATACATTCAAAAGTCAGATATGACGCATTTAGTCATAGATTCAGTAAATGCATTAATAAATGAAGTATTAATGCATACAATATATTGTGAATATTTGTTCATTTCTTTTACATTCACGTATATTGATTGAAATTCAAATCTTAAACATAGCTTGATGTAATTTTTTTTCAAATTTTGTTTCACCTTATGATTGAATCATATTACCAGCCTCATATCGAAATATTTTAATATTTTATTTTTCATTATATTGTTGCAACATTACCAGAATAATAATTTGAGATAATATCAATATAATTACAGATATATTAAGTTTGGGAATAAAAAATACGATAATCTTGTATAAAAATTTTATTTAGTGGAATCTTTAAACTAATAAAATACAATGCATGGACTTGCAAAATAAATAGAGATACTATAAAAAAATAATCAATTCGTAACCCAACAGTGTACTTCTTTGTACGATAAAGTCCTCTTATTTAAAAAACAACAAATATTATTACACTTAGATTGTTAATTCAACCTCAAAGTCTACAAACCAAGTCTACCAACAGAGTATACTGATATGCTACATTTAGGTCTCTCAAATAAACAAGGTATTTTTCATTTTGTTTATAAACGTTTCCTCCAAATAAAAGACCAATTTATTTACATATTTTATTTAATAAAATAATATATTACCGACTAAAGTGAAAGAAAATTTAAAAATTGCATTCAATATCCACCTTGACAGATCTTGAAAATTACTTCCTGTTTTATTTATTTAATATTATACTTAAGAATCGCACAATCAAAGAAAAAACTAATCCATAATATTATATTTGAAATATAATTAATTGAATTATATTTTAGGTACTCGTAGTTTGAAGCAAATATACAAGTTCTGTCAAAGCGGTAAAGAGAATCTAAACATTGCAGATATCTACATGATGATTAAATGCATTAAATTTACTATAACGTTTACATCGCCAATGCCTTTCCAATTGGCAAAAAAATACAATTTTTTTATCACTATATAAATGCATTTTGGAACGGAATGCAGTATTAGATATAATAAGAGTATATGTAAGTTCTATTTTTAAGCAAAGTCATCTTTCCGTTACAATTAAACGATGTTGTAAACAAATCATTCTAACGTAGTCATGAATTTTATATTTGAAATGTATATTTATCAAATTCTTATTATTTTTTGGGCCTTAAATATTTGTATGGTCATACCCATGACTTCTTGACTTCTAGTATGACACCTTGTATATGACTACTTGTCTAAAGTTGGCTCAATCCAAACATGTTTCTTGCCGAGCGAACAATAGTCAACTTCCCAAAATACAAGAATGAAATATAAATTGTTGGCTATATGAGAGAGTCCTTAAATGAATGTAATTAAAAGTGACTTGGAAGAGGAATATGAAGGCTACAGTATGACAGAGATCACAGAAGTGTTGTGGTGGGCGAGTCTATGAAACAAGGTTAAAAGGGGAGCTGGAGGTGGCCGTAGCTAGCACCACTTCTCTTGCTTCTTCTGGCGAACACCTGCAACACAAGACCTTTTCAAATACGTGAAAAACAAACATCTTATTCACTTTCACAAAATGCCATTGTTATAATAAAATTCATATATTATTTTTTAGGTCGTCATAAATCATGCAGTAATTGAATTAGATAATTTTTACTTTATCTTTAATAAACGATACTGTGGTTTTGATACATGTATCAGATGCAGGTTATAAAACGATTAATCATTATTTTAAATATGACTACATACTCTCCTAATATAATTATCCTTATTTAATACTTTTTACCCTATCCCAACTATTTTCAATTTTTTATTCTGAGTGATACATAAATTTTAGGCTGTGCATTTTACAAATTTATTCCAGCTGACAGTATTCACTAAAAATGTTAAAAACAATAACAATAAGGAAAACTTAATTTAAATAAAACTATTTAGAACAATTCCAATTAACATTCAATTTGATTAACAATAATGATTTAAAACCTTTCTTATAACTTTATTAAAAAAAAAACAAAAAAAGTTTGAAAAGTAGCCTAAAACTTAACAAAATTTTCCCAATCTTTTTGGGGAAATAATTTCTTTCTTGAGCAGTCTTAATCTGCTACAAAAAGAACAGATTTTTCCACTTTTATACTATCAGAAGCCATTTGATTTCTACTATTTTTTTATAGCCCAAACCGTAAAACTCTACTTGGACTAAAGGCCACTAATACTTGTTCTGTTTTGTTACAGAAATTTAAAATTTGATGTCAACATCAAAAATTGACTTTACAGACCTCGTCAACTTCTTGATATTTCGAGATTGACGTTTTTCTAATATATCAGTCCATTTTTCAGTTTGTATGAATATATTTTAATACAAGTATAATTACCATCAAATAATTATCATATATTTATAATTATAATTATAATAAATCATTCTAAATTCTAAACTTTAAGCTAATGATTTGACAGAATATCATATTGTTCCATAATTATCCATTTATTGTAAAAAAAAATTTATTGACTGAAAAAAGATACCACAAGCTTCTTTCTGTCCATGTAACTCCAAATCAATATATTCAACACTGCCACTCAAAATGAGCTATTTTTTGTTATAATTTCATTATGATCCGTCAAATTGGATCACCTGTATCCTGTACACAAGCTTTCATAATCAATCAAAGTCCAAAGTCGTACATCCTATTGTAAAAATTACCTTTCCCCTTGTTTAAAATAACTATTTTAGAAATAATCACAAAACTTTAATACACTAGAGTTAGGAGTTTAGAAAAAAAAGTGTTGTTTAAAATCACATGTTGTCCAAAAAAATGTCTTCTTCTTCATGCAGTGTGTATTTTCTAAAGCAATAGGGCACTTCTTCACTATAGAGTTTTGGTAAAGTATGAATTTCATCCATCAAACATTATGGCCTCCCTGTAACGTGCTCACTAAATTTCTGTACACCTTCAAATACATACAAACATACCCACACACACACACACATACACATAATACACACACACACGCACACACACGCACACACACGCACGCACACACACACACGCACACACACACACACACACGCACACACACACATACAATCACATACACACATACATACAAACAACACTTTAAATGCGTCAAAATTTGACTTTGGGTACCTTAAAATATATAAATCCGATTAAATTTCGAAATCAACTTTTTGATTATTACTATACTTTACTTATAGTGAAGTAAAAATAATATCCATTTCCGTATTTATTTTAATGACTTTAATTCTGATTTTCTATCAGACTTCATTCTGATTGAAAATTTCTCAAGTTTATAATTCATCAGTAAAATTCCTAAAATGTGTGCTAGTTATTGTCTTTTAGTAAATTTGGCTGATATTATTATCGGCGAATTTGTTTTATGAATTCTGAAATTATCAATTTACGTTGCACTTTTACTTCGATAAATCTGTTGGCAATCCAAGTAAATAACTACAGTCTTGATATATTTACGTTCTGTGTAAATATTCGACGTTATTTTCTTGTGATAACTTTCTGAGAGACTATCATGTTCATCGTGAAAATTAGAGTAAATTAGTAACTGTAAATTGTAAAACATCACTACTATAGATCACCGAAATAAATGACCTTTAAATTATTACTAGATTTGATTAATTGTATAGCCGATCGGAAATACATTCCATTGAAATTAGTTGTTTTCAGCTGAAAGTACAGTTTATTAACAATATTTATTTTTATTATTATTGCCTGTAATGCTAAGGTTCATCTTAAACCGTAAAATATCTTGTTCAATGTAACATATAAGAACATTTAAAAAACGGAAAACGCAAAAATTTAGGAAATAGTACAACATATTTCCTCAATTCCCGAAGATTAATAACAGGGATTGATAATCGTATTTCTTTTTGACTGAAGTGATTTGAAGTAATTTCTTCTGTGAAGTAATTTAGTAACAATCGATGTTGATGCACCCTTAGTTCAATTACCTTACAAAGACCATCGGAATGGTTTTTATTTATTATTTGTTCTTGGTTCAGCTTATCTCCACGATTCTTTCCTTGTACTGTTTTACTCAAATTAATGCTTTGCAAGTTCAACTTTCTCAGAATGATAGTATTCTGTAACTTTTTTAATACCATTCTTAACCCCATTCTACTGTTACAATCCAAAATATTCAGTTATCATATTCCTCCTCTTCTTCATAGTTCCGACTTATCTCAATTACAATTAACATAGCTTACGACCTACTTCTGAATTGAGCACCCTTAATAACCAGTAGAATATTAACGATATAAGTTCAGTTAGATGGACTTTATTCGTTTCTTTTTCACTTATTCTATCTAAATTGCTGTTTCTGCGTCATTTTGACTTTTTATTTTGAGTTGTCAATTGTGTAATAGTAATCAACCTGATCAATAAATTATAATTTAAAATTTATAGATCCTTTGTAGCCAAACCTTTTACAGATAGCACAAGGATTCACAATAATTTGTATTTGTTTATTCTCTGACTTCTTTTGGTATTCCTTGCTGGTAAATTACTAGATGTTAATCTTCATTTAATCTTACATTTATCTTCCTTAGTTCTTCATAAAAACCACTAATATTAATAACACTCTTAGTACTCGATTAAGCTACCTATCATATATTTATAGTGCATGGTATTTGTAATAGGAGACCGCTGCTTAATGCTATTCTGAATAACTTTTTTCAAGTTAACATACCTCACCATTGAACCTTTTTATACGAAATAAGTCCATTTATTCCCAATATAAGTTACTCAAAATATGGTCTCCTTTATAATCTTCTCACTATCTACTTATTTTCTTTTGAAATTCCACCATACAATTATCACTTTCTATTAAACCTTCTTTGAATATTCTGTTGTTTAATATTTGCATGACCGACATGTGTATTATTCGCTCCCCGGCTTAGTTTTCTGCTCTTCTTTATTCTCATCGTTTATACTCGTAGAACATAATGGTACCCAGATTGTAGGAAGAGGTTAAAATTTGTTTTTATTTCACCGTTCTTACTTTTGTCTCTGTTTTATTCAAACACCATCTCTTTATTTTATTTGTTTTCCAAATTATGATTCTAATAAATAAGAATATTTATTGAGGTATACATCAATATCTCCTTTAGATGATAATTAATTAATAAACTTTTTAGATAAGGAAATATTTGTTCTATATTTCTTCAATTTCAAAGAACAGTTCACCTTAAAATTAAGACAAACAAAAGTGGAAATACGTTCTTGGTTTTAATTGAATATTTAGAAAATTTAGAGTCCAAACAGTGATTGTTAATTACATTAGCTTCCTTGAATATAATTCATTTTATCATTTATTAAACTCCCTCTGGGCAATACTTTATTATGATCATTATTAAAATGAATGGGCATTTGAAAATATTTTCAAATTTATTTTTTAAGTTATAAATCACGAATTTCCTGTTCTAAAGTCTATCTCTATTCAATATAATTTCATGATTTACCTTTTTTTAAAACTTTGAACTTTCTTTTCCCTAAATATATTTTAATTAGAAATATTTCTGTTATTAATTATTTTTAACTTTAATCCATTTACATATTTTTACTCGGAATTATTTTCTTAAATAAATAACTTATATAAAAGCAGATTCATAAATACAATATGTATACATAACATAAGAAAAACAGCACAATCAAAATTATGATCAATATTTTGATATCAGCTGATCTCAGGAGAATAAGTGCTCCTGAGTAGTCTAGTAACACTCAAAAAGTGCTTGGTCTCCCTTTCTCAATTCTCCTGAAGACAGATTGCCCAAAAATTTGAGTTGTTTGTTTCTTTACTTTGTGTAATGCCAAAGTAATATATATGTATATATGATAAAACCACAATAAGAAATGGGAAAACAAGACTAAGATCTTTCAACCGTAACAAGCGGTCTTCGTCAGAGTCAAAAACCCATCAGTTGGGTTTTTGACTCTGACGAAGTGAAAATATATATATATATAATATGTAATATATTATATAATATAATATATAATATGTAAGTAATATATATAAAATTACAATATGTATCCTCAATTTTGAACTGTTATATATATATATATATATATACACTTTTTTTCGTTGGAAATACGATCCAAAACGGACAAATATAGTTCAATATAAACAAAGAAACATAGAGAAATCAGAAGAACACACTTACAGTCTCTAATTTTCGGTTTGAACCGTCTTCAGGAGAGATAAGAGAGGGAAACCAAGCGCACTGGATCAGAGACGGTTGGAGACGGTCTCCAACCGTCTCTGATCCAGTGCGCTTGGTTTCCCTCTCTTATCTCTCCTGAAGACGGTTCAAACCGAAAATTAGAGACTGTAAGTGTGTTCTTCTGATTTATATATATATATTATATATATATATATATATATATTGATAAAAGTATCGACCGGGGAATAGAAACAAAACTAAAGTTTATCGGGACTCGGTCAGTTCTTCAGGTTCAAATTAAACTCTCATTGCAAACGTTTTGGTTTTTATAAAACCAAATTTCATAGGCAGATGTATACATTTTGAAACAGAAAAACTAAGAATTACATTACAAATTATTTTAGAATGAAAATAGTCTGTGGATTTCAACAACAACTGTAGTTTGAATGAACACGTGACACTTTTTTGAATGGAAAGTTATACTATGAAAAAAGTTGTAAATAAAAACTGAAACGTTGGCAATGAGAGTTTAATTTGAACCTGAAAAACTGACCGAGTCCCAAACAACTTTAGTTTTGTTTGTATATATATTTATAAAGTTAACTTTTAAATTACCAGACACCTGATGAAATTAATTTCTCACATTATCATTATGTAGGGTAAAAATCTAATGAAATGGTCTCCACATATAAAAATTTAATGATATAAATAACGTGTTTCGAACACGTAGTGTTCTTCCTCAATCATTAACTAAAAAATACATTGACACCAGAGAGTTATCTATAGTACAAAGTAAATAAGTACAAAAATTAATATAAAATAAAATAAGGCAGAAAGTACGAACCTAAGGATGAGTGCCTCTGAATAAGACTCAGTCTTATTTCTTTATTTGTTACCTTTTACTGCTATTTCTAAAACCCAGAAAATAGTTTTCGTCGTTGCTTGATTCTTAACTCTATGTACTCTTTCCTAGTGATTGGTTTGTATTTTAACTCTCTTAATTAGTTATATGTATCTATTAAGTTTTCATACACCTTGTTAACAAAGCTAAAAAATTATTAACGGTTAATGATTGGTTTTTAGTAGGTTTAGGTTTTGAGCCCCTTTCTCATTAATATTCTAAGTAAATATGTGTTAAAAGTTTGGAAAACTTCATTTCAGAGTTAACTCTTCAAGGAACTAACTCTTTTGGCCTTTATCTCTTTCTTTGTTAATTCAATCAAGTTTTCTGTGTTCGATTTCTTAAGAAACAATTTACCTAAAAATGAAAAATTACTTTTCTCTTAATTATTATCTTCATAATTGGAATTTACGAATGCAAATTTGTAAAATGTGTTTTGCCTAGTAAGGCTGACTGAAGAATGAAAATGTAAACCGTTTTTTTTACGTTCAATAAAGTTAAATGCTCTTTCAAGAATCGGATTGATGTAAAAGATAGAAGCTGAAGGAAATGAAAAAAAAACTGAAAAGGATGACAGAAAACTGAAAGGTATGGTTATTAGATAGAATTTTCTGTTAACTGAATCCAACTTATGTCCCTAAATATATCCATTATTTCCCTTCTACATCCATTAGTACTGAAAGATCTATTTTTACGAGGAATATTTTTAAGAGTTACTGGATTAGGAGGCACTTTTTGCACAAACGGTAAATTGATAATGTCTATCCTATTATTGTAAAGTTGAACTAATTAAAGTTCTTTCCAAACATCCAGTAAAAATTCTCTAAGCAAAACACAAAATATAGTGCAATTTAATCCATTAAACACTACAGTTTTTAAGAATGTGAGTGTAAATTTAATAAGTTAGTTAATTTAAAAAGTTTTTTAATGAATAGTAATGAAGGTTGCATTTCCAAATTCTTCGCATGCGTTGCAATCTCAATTACATTAAAGAATCCGCAAAGTTCTACTCACCAGTCTGGCAAGACCAGTGTATTTTGTAAGAAAAGGAACCAGCTGAACTACATCTCAATATGCTCCATCAGTTTGTTCATTCCATAGCTCAAGATTAGGCAGAGAAATCTCAATATTGACAAAATATCTATACTTTTTTTTATAGCAGTCCTTCCATAATACATAAATTATTGAAAATTACACCAAACTCAGCTGATATCTGTTTTAACAGTGTTATCTAGAAAGATTGAGAACCTTGTAAAGAAACAGGTATCAGCTAAGTTTGCTGTCATTTTCGATAAAAGTCAATAAATAAATGTAACATAAGTCCGCATTAATTAAACCTTAATTTGTATTCTAACGTAGTGCAATCACTTATTATGTGGTATTTACTCATTGCAGGGTAAAAAGTTAATAAAATGGTCTCCACATATAAAAATGTAATGGTATAAACAAAGCGTTTCGAACACGCAGTGTTCTTCCTCAGGCATTAACTAAAAAATACAATGATAACAATAACCAGAGAGTTATCTGTAGTATACAGTAATGAAAAGATTTCACACAAACACGTGAAATAACGATCAATGATCAAACCACAATCAGAAATGGGAAAACAAGACTAAGATCTTTCAACCGTAACAAGCGGTCTTCGTCAGAGTCGAATACCCAACCGTTGGGTTTTTGACTCTGACGAAAACCGCTTAATACGGTTGAAAGATTTTAGTTTGTTTTCCCATTTCTTATTGTGGTTTGGTCATTGAGAGTATACAGTAAATATAGTACAAAATAAAAATAAAATAAAATACGGAAGAGAATAGGAACCTAAGGATGAGTAGTGCCTGTGGTACAACTGACTGGGAATAGGATGGACGTGGGTGAGGGTATGGGGTACATCTGTTTCATATTAGAAGGCAGGTACATTTCATTGTTGTTTTTTTTTTTCTAAAGGTTAGACTGAGCCTTTACATTTGCTCTAGGACTATGTGTAGAGTCCTATTGTAGTGTAGAGACATATTGAAAATATAACACAGAGAACAATAACGAAATATAAAGAAATATAGGAATACGGAGAAAATAGAACCTTTTTTTTTTTTTTAAATAAATAAATTAAGAAAAGTTGTACACTTGGGGATTTGTTCATTGAGGCAAATAGAAGAATTATCACGCACTCATTAATTTGTATTCTTTGATTAATATCAGTTATAGGATGTTTAAATTACATCATTGATGGATAACTCAGAGTAACAGCTCTCCAGATAGGTTGTCTCATCTAGCAGTCCAGTAATTTCGTTGAAGCCACGCACAATATTATTAATTTAACTTTAGTTTTAAAAAGAGATTTTTATTCAAGCAACTTTGTCAATTACCGACAAAACATTGACCAATCAGATAATTAAAAATCCCTTTCATTTAAACATCTGTCATAACAAGAAAACGCAATATTTCATTTATCTATTGTAAAGTTATCAATAACAATCAAAATCCATCGTGCTCTGAAAAGCCCTATTCTTGAGATTCAATAATATTACATTTATAGTTTTTTTTCAATGATAAATATACTACAGCCATTCTATAAATAAATACGCCTCATATAAATAAGATTCTTGGAATATCTCAACGAAGTATTAGCACTTTATTCTCACATATAGTAACAATAATAAAACATTGTAAAGAAAAATACTAGAGTGAGGAAGATAGGCAAAGTCAGGTAATCACATGTGGACCACAACGATGGTGGAGGGTAGGGAGACTCACTCTTATATCACGGCGGAATAGGCAGCTCAAACAAACTAATCCAGATCTATCTGTACTTCAACATATTTAATTTATAACTAAAATGCCAAATATTTGATGATATCACCTTGTTACTTTGTTTCTCTCAACTCTTCCAGTACAATACAGTACAAAGATAATTACCAAAATATTGCCAATTAGGCTCCTAACAGTCTAAATTAACATGCCTTTCCACTCCGCAATAATTTTGGCAAGATGTTTATACATCCAGGTTGTATAAACTTGCACTGTTAACTTATATTAAGTCAAGTATAGGTGATGCTTTAACATTCTTGACAGTGTAACGCACCGCTACATTCAAAAGTGAACTGCCTGATAAAACACGTAGTTTTTTTTTCAGTTTATAAAATATCAGTAAATCAATTAGTGCGTTTAGTTTACTCTCTTATATTGCAAATAAATAAACTTAGAATCTATTTTTGTTAGTGAAAAGTATTATAATTATTAAACACATCATTTCAAAGGTACGAGTATGATGGATTTACTTACTTTACCTGAATCCCCTATTGACGTGTTTGACGGAGCAGAGTATGTTTGTGTGTATGTGTGTGTGTGTGTGTGTGTGTGTGTGTGTGTGTGTGTGTATGTGTGTGTGTGGTGTGTGTATCTGTGTGTTTGTGTGAGTGAGAGAGAGAGAGAGAGTGAGAGAGAGAGTGAGTGTGTATTTATTTATTTATTTGATGTATTTGTGTGAACGCCTTTATGTATGTTAAAAGTCAACTTTTCACTCATTCTTTATTTACCAGAAGAAGTACTAACTTATGTAAGAGTAACAGATATTCAGGTCCCTATAAAAATTCTAATTCTCATAATTTTTATCAAACTTTATTTGTATCTTATTCTTATTCCCATAACCTTCTGACCCTGCAGATGATTTAAAATACCCACTAATGAAACAGGTACCTTCATTTACTTATTTTATTTGTTATTTCAAGATAATTAACCATTAATATTAGCTTTTAATATTTAACAAAATGGTGCTAGCAATAATCATATAAATTACTTAATTTGATAATTTGTTTTTTTATAATGAGGTATATTAATGAAACTGTAAGTCTAAAGATCTTCAAGTTTTTTTACTTTATTTAGCAAGGCATGTTTTTTTTCTTTAATGACTTATAGTTAAATAAATGAACTTAACATTCATTTAACTAAACAATCAAAAGGGGAATTCAAACGAGTAGTACAAATGACTTACTTTGTGTCCTTTAAAGATAATTTGATTATCTCTTTTAATCATCTATAGGGGGATGAATCAGAAAAGCCTTTGTTGAAGGTTGTCCTGAAATAAAACAGAGCCAGTCATGCGTCCAGTCTGCGACACTTGTATTCATTTGCATAATGCTCTAATTTCTTTCAGTTTGGAGTATTTTGTTAAAATTCTTGTTAAAAACACAACCATTTCCTTTGGGATAACAAATAATGAAAAGTCTCCAGAGGTCATGACGTATCTTTTAAAGTTTGACCTCTACTACAGACATGTCATTGTTAAAACTGATTTATTTCAACCCCTGAGTTATTGTTCAGTATATATAATATTTTTCATATTTTTCACAAAATATAAGATGGACTGCACATTTAATTTGTTTTCTTAATTAATTTTTTTTTTTTTGTTGGTTGAAGATATTTAATCTAGAAGTGACGCAGCAGCGAGATGCGATTGCAAGGAAAGCGCGTGCCCAGACAGTGGCAACCTAAATGAAACCCTTTTAATTTACTACTCAGACCTGACTGAAATTAAACGCCAGCCTTAAACCATTTACCTGGCGATTTATTGCACCACCCTGTTCTCTACCGGTTCCCTTTTACATTCACGGTACTCAGACGGTTTACATTTGTTTCAAATAGTCCGCTCCATTTGAAGACATTTATTCTTAGAATGTAACAATACTTTGGTTATGGCAGTTGAGTCCTGGAGGTTGCACACTCAGTGGTACCACTAGCTGTTACAGAACATCTTGATCTGTAATTCATATCATTTAACTTGGGAAATTTTTCAAAATCAAACATAATCATCAATTTTGTATATACCCAAAGTATCAATCATACCCACAGTATCAATCATACCCACAGTATCAATCATACCGAAAGTATCAATCATACCCACAGTTTACAATAATTGTAATCAACTATAACATTAATGGTAGCACCATAGTCGTTGAGAGAGAATTAAAGAAGAAAATACAATCTTAGCCCGTAAATCTCCTGTCCATTTGACCCGTTTCGAGACTATTCCATTCCACATTGCAATAATTCCTATATTTGATGCGGGATATGAACTGTATACATTCTACATATATTTCACATATGAACTGTATATATCTACAGTTCATATGAAACTTATTCCAATTCACGTATCAGGTTTTGTATATGTAAGCTTGCTCATTGATCTTTTATATTTCATTACCTATGAACCGTCTTATTCGGTACTAAGGGACAAGCCTGACAGCACAGGGAACTAAATAGATTTACTACACAAAAAACATAAGCTTTTATACAGACAATAGCTTTAGAAATATTTAAACATAAAATAATGGTCAATGACTTGTATAATATAAGAGATGACTTATATAATCAATAACTAGCGCACTGACTTTAGATAAAATATGAAGGGACACACAAGACTCAAATGGCGATGATAAAAACAATAAAAAATTGAAACTTAAGTGATATTTCTGAAACATAATCAATAAATAAATCTAATTATCATTCTATAATAGTTAGAATTGTAGTATTTGTGGAATAGTAGTATTGAATAGAAAAACTAATAAAAAATTGTTAGCTAGATATAAATATATGACAGCCGAACGAAGACACTCAGTATATTGAAAATTACTTTAAGTAAACATGGAATTACTACCATCCCCTGAAGATGGAAGTAATTTCAAAATCAGTTGTCCGGATAGGAAAACTCTCACATTGCTCCTTGAACATATCTTCTTCATTACAATGGATGTCGAAATATTTAAATAAGGGTTTATCACTTTATATAAGTTTTCTTTCTGTTTTTCTTGTGCTTATTAATTTATGAAGTAATTTCATTTAACTTAACTGTGATAACAACTTTCTAATATAGTTTATACTTTTATATATTTTGTTTATACATATAAACAAAACATATAAAACATATAAACATACATTTGTCCCTCACAGTTGGTAGCGACTTTCCTATTGCAAAAATAATTGTAAGAATGTCTCTTTGTGTGCCTCAGAAGACGGTTACAAAGTAAATTGATAAAGTGAAATGATGAGTTCTTTTAAATATTTCTGTTTATTATTATTTATTTCAAATAACTGATTATTACCAATATCTTGTATATATATATGTATACTTAAAATAAACTGTGACACATAGACTGAAACATAACAAAGACTCACTTTTCAATATTTTGACCGTAATGACGGTCGTCCTCTGGAGAAGAACGAACTGACGGAGAGAGGACAGTCAACTGACTTTGTGTTCAGTTTGTGTGTCACAGTTTATTTTAAGTGGTATCTGTCCTGCCGGACAGTTTTTCGTTTATCATGGTATATGTATAGTATTGAGTAGCTTCAGCTACTCAAAGGGACTACTTCTGCCCGATGACGACGAATGTTGAAATATCGTTTTGAGTTTTTTTGTGTGTGTTTTTATTTTTTTTCTCTTTCCTGTGTGAACTATATATATATACTTCATTAACAACTTTATAATTTTTATTTTCATAAATAGTAATATTTTTATAATAGTAATATCTTCTCGTTCAAACCAAATGTTTGGCTCAAATTCCCAATTAAAAGTATATACCTTTAAAAACGTAAATGTTGTACTCGTATGTACAGCATACACATTAACCATAACGCACCTGTACACTTAATCTAAGTACAAGGTCAGTTTAGAGGAGCTTATATGCTCTCACAGGACATTCTTGCAGTAGACCGACAAACCATACCCTTTTAATGCACCATATCATGACAGCTGGTTCCACAAATACTAGATTGACCATAGCAGGGACTATTCACGAGAGTTTTTGGAGAGGTCATAGCTTAGAGTGGATCCCCAGAGCCAGTTGCAATGAAGGTGACATCCTATTACTTTGGAAAAGGAAAACTTGATTGAACTGTCCTTTGAGCTTCCTCTGTTTATAAAACTTGAAGCCTTATTGATCTCTTAGAATTGATAATGGAGAGGATCGAAGGAATAGTATTTTATTTATAAAACAATAAAATATTTATTACTTTTCTCTAAGGCTGAAGAGACTACGACAGCATTCTCCTCCTATGCGTACATTAAAAATAAATTTTACATTCAGCTGGATTCGTTGCTCATATTATAACAGTCTGTATTTGAATAATTTTAAATTTGATATTTAAAGCTTCAATCACTGAAACAGGTTTCTTATTACAGAAACACAGTGACAGATTCTCACAACTGAACAATTGCTTTTTAGATGAAAGATTAATAATGAGGCTTCCTCATAGTTAATAGGAGTAATATTTATTATAAACCACAATCGTTTGTTTCTATGTGTATGAGCAATGTAAGTTAGACATGCATAAATTTACTGTCAAAGTTTCAGCTCGCTATGATTGAGAGTACCTAAATTTTTTGCTAGTGACATTATTTTGCGGACAAACAAAGGTAGACATTTTTCTAAGGGTGAATTCGTTTTCTATAATCTATAAAACGTAAGAATAACGTAAGTCAGTTCAAAGTAATGTGCAGACAAAAAAATTCTTTTATTTATATAGGTTATTGATATTACTTGTAATTTAAAGGAGTATGAAATTATTTAAAAGCTGTTGACTTAAGAGTTCTTGTGACTTTTGAAAGGAATTTCAAAGGGAATCACTTTCATTTAAAAGGACTGTGGTAAATGTAAAACCTCGTTGAAAAGTGATTCATACGTGATCAGAATTCCCTAGGACCTGTTCGATGTTGTAGAGCCCCGCAGCCCTTATCAAGGTACTCAACAGTTACTTGGCTTTCATTACTGCCTCATTTAGTCACTGTTCCCATGCCACTAAAGCGTCATACCACCTTAACTCCATTGCACCACTGAGCAAATAATCCCAATGAAACCACGCTTATTTCTACTTATTCAGTATCCCTTTTATGCATAATCACTCAATCTTGTTGATGTTTAGTCTTTCTGTAAAATCTAAACCTCCGAAAATTGTGACTCGATAACTTTCCAATACTTCATTAAATGAAATATAATTTATATTTCCTCTAACAAGAACAGTATGTTGCTATGTTCCGTAACTACATGATGTTTATCATTAGATTTTTAAAAAAAACTAATATATTCATTAGTAATTTATTATAGATGACTCCCAAATATTAATTAGTAGGATGGGCAATCCAAAGTAAATTTTTATAACTAAGGAAGAGAAAAGTATAATTTTGACGAGAAAGCATACATAAAGTAAAATCATTGACTAGGTGTAAACCATATGAACAACAACGTTGTGTGATTTAGTGAAATGACCTGTTCATAACATCGGCTTATTGTAACCCAAGACAACCGAAGTAATTTCCGAATTAAATCCACAAATAATAAGTGATAGTTTACTAAGTGAATATTATTGTATAGCTATAACTACATTTTACATCTGAATGTGTCTAAGTTGTTTTACTGTTAACTGCATTTCTCTTTGGGATATCTCTAATTCAATTTATTTAGTTATTATATCATACAAAATTTTATAAAATAATTTTGAACCCTTCATCCCCACAAACTCTTTGAGGCATTTTTATCACTTTTCTTGAATTTTAACATCTTCGTTAGTTAGTCCGTGAGAATTCGTATATTTTAATAAAATAGCAGGGCAAGAAGAAAAATTACCTGATAATCTTAAATAATAGCCAACAATTCTATAGGATAGGAATATTTCAATACTGTGATCTCCACATGAACGTAATAGATGACCTATATTAGATATTGAGATATTTCTATATCTATATGACACGCAATAATTTTAACAAATACTAGAGTTACTTTAAAGTCATATATAGTAGAAACCAGGTGTTTTATATACTCCACCCAAAGATTGCGGTTGATGGGAAGAAGACAATGTCCTCAGTGAAAGCAGTGTGATTGTTGCCTGAGAAAGTGCAATTCTTTTAAGTTTGCAGATGTGAAACAGAGGATGTTAGGATATTCGTTCCACTTGGTTGCTGGTCACTGGGCTGCGGTGCTATTGTTAAGGTTCCTGCGGAATGCCCTCGTGCCCAGAGACTATGCACATGTTACTATTTAGGCTAAGCACTGAATAGATTCGTCATTCTATTCAAGTTACTATGCATTGTTTAAAAAAATGTCCTAGAAAATTTAAACCAGTTGCAAAACAACTAAGAGGTAGAATTTTCACTTTACTGTTATTGGAGTATCATAAAATTGATAATTAAAGATATTTAGATGAGGACAGATAGATATATATACGCGAGTTCAAAACTCAAGAAGAGTAACACAAAGAATAAAGAAACACACTTACAAACTCAAATGTTCTGGCAATCTGTCTTCAGGAGAAAACAGAAAGGAAGACAAAGTACGTTGTAGACGAAACGGCAAGTAACAATTAAGTTACCAATACGTCAATTGCTGTTGCGTCTACAACATGCTTGGCCACTCTGTCTCTTTTCTTCTGAAAACGTATTGCCCGAATATTTGAGTTTGTAAGTGTGTTTCTTTATTCTGTGTGTTACTCTTCTTGAATTCTGAACTCGAATTGTGTCCAGTTTAGATATTATTTCCGTTTATCAAGTGAATTATATATATATATATGTAAATGATCAAGCCACAACATGAAATGGGAAAAAATGACAATGCTCTTTCAACCGTAACAAGCGGTTTTCGTCAGAGTCAAAACCCAACTGTTGGGTTTGGGAGTTGGGTTTTGACTCTGGTGGAAAACGCTTGTTACGGTTGAAAGATCTTAGACTTCTTTTATCAATTTCATATTGTTGTATGATCATTGATTGTAGCCAAAATGATCGATAATAGTAAGCGTTAGTCTCTTTTTTGTTTTTTTATAACTTTAATTATATATATATATATATATCAATGATCAAACCACAATAAGAAAATGGGAAAGCAAGACTAAGATCTTTCAACCGTAACAAGCAGTCTTCGTCAGAGTCTTGCTTTCCCATTTTCTTATTGTGGTTTGATCATTGATTGTTATTATCGTGTTTATGTGAAATCTTTATACGTATATATATATATATATATATATATATATATGGTGCTAACTTAAATAACCATTAGCACACTTTCCAAGGTAAAACTAATTTTCTTTTGTCTGATACTTTGAAATAGATGTGTACTTAACAACTCTGATTATATGTATGAATCTGTAGGTCTCAAAAATTTGTGCTAGATCTCTATGTGAGTGTAGATTGTGTTGGTAAATGTATTATAGTTCTTATTCTAATTTTAGCCCTGAAGATGGTGTACAAATACATCACAACGTTAGCCTAGGAAGGAGTTTATTTTCTTTTATTTGACCTAGGCCTCAATAACAAAACATACAATATATATATATATATATATATATATATATATATATATATATATAGCAAAAAGGTCGTCAATGCAGAAGCTGCTGCATACTTTAATTCCATTTGTCTTCAAGAAGATTTGCTGCCCACTTATACTAATATATATATATATATATATATATATATATATATATATATATATATTATATATATAATATTCAAAGCACAATAAAATGTGGGAAAACATATATTTATATATTATATTACTTTTCTAAATTGTATTAAATTATATATATATATATACCTGTGTGTGTGTGTGTGTGTGTTGTGTGTGTGTGTGTGTGTGTGTGTGTGTGTGTGTGTGTGTGTGTGTGTGTGTGTGTGTGTTTGTGTGTGTGTATGTCTCTAAGTGTGTTATTTGTTATCATAGCCATGATGTGTGTATCATAGATTTGTAATCATAGCGTGAATGTGCTTGTGTCTGTGCATGGATGTGGGTGGGTGAGTGTGTGGCTTGTGTGTGTGGCTTGTGTGTGTGCGTTGTGTGTGTGAGTGTGTGTGTGTTTTTGTATTTTTAATGATATATATATAAAGTAATTCAAGGTAATCATTAAATTTTTACAACTGCTAAGGCACTAAAGTGCCCTTTAATTTAAAGCTAATGCTTTGTCAATCAATATCCTAACATCATTTTACATTTCAAATTCTATAGAACTCAGTTGTTTTCCCAGAAATGAACACAAAAAATCATACAATCAATATTAGTATTAATTTATAATCACACATATTGACACTTTGGGGAATAGGGGATCAGAACGTGTAATGTAAAGTTCTCTATATTGAATTTAAATATCAATTTGATACAGCACTGAAGGCAGACAGATATTCAGCATTTAATAGGACTGCATTAAAGCTTCCCCATTTAGAATAATTGCTCTTTCAATTTAAAAGCCGGAGGCACTATTGTGAGGTTTTCAGATTTTTTTTCCTTAATTTTAATTGTATCTTTAAGGTAGCACTCCAAAGTATTTCTTCCACTTACATTCTCTGCTAAATTTGACAAATATCGTCTAGCAAAAAAAAATTTACTTCTGGGGATAATTATTTTTTCTTATTCCAAGAAAATCCTTTACATTTCAAGAAAAAATAATTTTCCTTGAGATCAAAATGTGTAGAACATTATAAATGGCTCAAAAATTTCCAAAATTTTGTAATTTAATTAAAATATTATTTAATTATTGCTTCAAGTATGTTTATCTTCTTAGACCACAGAGTGTAACATGTGGTTGCTAAGCATAGCTAAACATAAACTAAACATAGCTTTCCGTTTATAACATGATTATTGTTATATATTTTTGAGTAGATTAATAAATTAATAAGGTAAAACGATAGGCTAGAAAACACTCTCATCTACATTTTTTCTATTTTTTTTCTAAATGTAAACATCTCACTCTATAATATGACTCTTCTTAATGTTGTGTTATATATATATATATATATATATATATATATATATATCATACGTATGAATAATCACAGGTCATCCGTTGGCAAACGCAGTGACCTTCCCGTTGCTACTCATGCCAGTTCTCACAGACTCAGTTTCAACGACTGTTTCCGTGTACAGGTCCTGAGGCAGATTGATCAGACTAATTCGAAAGTCACTCTGAGAGCTTCAGAAAAAGCACTTAATTAGTCTTCTGGGCGGTAGATCGGCTCCTGGGCTTAACCTCAATCGTTGACTGTTTTTTTTCCCCTATAAGTTGTTATCAGCTTTTAATTTTATTTTAGTTAAATATTTTCATTCTTTTAATTTTTATTTGACTTTTATCTCTTTATCTTCCTTGTCTACCTTTTCTCCGAAAGTTGACTACACTGTTTGAGCGCTTCGGTTCGAACGCCAATCCAGTCGTTATCAGTCTTTGGAGCGATTCACATCTATTCCTGACGACGAGGAAATCGAAATATAGTAGTGAGATCAGTGACTTCTTTTCTATGTGTTCTTTTGAAAATTCTAGTTTATATATATATATATATATATATATATATATATATATATTGATATATATTTATATATATATATTATATATTATATATATATATATATATATATATATATATATATATATCAATGGAATATTAAATAATGTTTATCAATCGTACTAGTAAACATGCTCATCTTTGACGAGTACTTTTTCAAAAATTAGAATATGATATATGGTATTCCATAATATCATTAATACAATAGAAAAGTAGAAAATATCATTATTACTACAGTGTTAAGCAAATTCATTTGTATGCACCACATTAGTTGTCTGTCCTTCAGGTTCATGGAAGAACTAAGAGTTGGAAGCTTTGACCCTTGAGCAAGTAAAACTACAGCTGACCATGTGAGAAAAGCTCACTCACTTCAACAAATTCTTTCTTTTATTTATATAGATAATCAGAATTAAAATATAATTCAAACTATGTTCATACGCAGAACTCTTGAAGGGAAAACATGCAATTCAACTAACAACAGCTATAACAATAACAATACTTGAAGACTGCAAAATCTGACTTTTCGGTTTCATGACATCAGAGGTGAAGAAAAATCCTCATCCAAAAATCTCCGACTTCTGTGAGAATGGAAAAAAATAAGGCAGACTGCAGAAGCAGTTTGGTATTTACAAATGAATCAGTGCTCAGATGCATAACAACAGATAAAAAAAGAGTAAAAGTTAAAACAAGTGGTCTTTTTCTCATATCAACTATATTGACAAATTTAATTAAAATTTTGTCACACCAAAATCGGGTTGACGATATTTTTGGTATATACCTATACACCACCATACAACCTGACATCATCAAAAAGAAATTTTATTATGAATTCAAGGAACTTTAAAACGTAGTAGTCTTCTGTAGAACATATTTAATTTTTTCGAATTTAGGAAGAAAATAGAAAAATAAATACTACTGTTAAGATTTAATTAAATGATTAAACATTTTAAAATTCACTAGTTGAAACAAAATGGAAAACTAGTCATTATAAAGAAAAGCACCGGAGGAAGCATTAATAGCGCCTGAGTATTTCCTTAATCTCAATGTAACACAGCTGTCTAATTTCTTATAATTTTGGCATTAGAGATCTCAAGGTTTAAATAGCAAAAAAATTAAACTTCTAATTAGAAATAAAAAAATAACTTTAAGTCTCAATTAGTAGTCATATTTTGTTGATTACGTTTACAGTTTACAAAGTTTTGCTCCTAAACAAGCGGCTGCATTTTGGCATTCATTGTCCTCAATTATTTCATTAACTAATTGTTATGACTATCACCTGTTTCAGCGTATCCGTTAATTTTGCATTATTATTTTATTAATTGTATTTACTTCAGTTTAAAAGAGATATTAAGTTCAGTAGCCGAGTAATATATGCATAGGTTTATTTGTCAAGAATAATATCATTAATAGTAAAATAAAGTAATAACTTCAACATAAGTTAGTGAAAATTTTGAATGGCTATTAACCCAAAAAGAGTGTGAAAAAATTATTTTATCATTTAATTGTGTTTATAAAAAAAAGAAATTACTATCCATGTTGCCTTGTAATAAACTAGTTAGTTACTCTGTAATATGACTCTTGTTAATGCTCTGAGATATATATATATATATATATATATATATATATGTATGTATGTATACAAAACTAAAGTTTATCGGGACTCGGTCAGTTGGCAACGTTGGCATTGAGAGTTTAATTTGAACCTGAAGAACTAACCGAGTCCCGAAAAACTTTAGTCTTGTTTCTATTCTATGGTCGATACTTTTATCAATATATATATTTAGGAAACAGTCCTTCCTTAATACATGTCAGATTGAATTTACGGCCTATTGTTTTTTTAATTAATTTTTTGGATAACTTTTCCAAAGCCCTTAATAGTTTTTTTTTTTAAATTCACAAGAAACTAGGCAGATTAACTCACCATACGTTTGGTTTCCGATGGTTATATTTTTTCCAACGTTTCGGTCGTCTTCGACCATCTTCAGGGAGTAAACATATATACAATATCTAAAAAAACCTATTAAGCATTGTTTAAAACACTTAGTTATAACACTCAAAGTCCATAACTACTAAATCAAATATAAACATTTAAACTAGCTGGTTGGCATTTCATTTCATGTCAGCAGGTGTCTTTAAATTATTAAAAAACTAATTAAAAAACAATATGCCGTAAATTCAATCTGACATATATATATATACGAATATTAAAAAATGTTTAAAATATAGATGATATAATCAGATTTTAAAAAAATACCATTCACTCATTGATATTGAAATCATACTATTAAAAACAACGATATCTAAATACGATGTACATTTCTAAATGATGGGTCATTCCTGTTTAGAAATATACTCGTAGATTTATTCCGCCGCGATTATAAACTGCTTCTCTCATTTGTATTATATTTTTCTCTAAAGATGAACTTAAGTTAAAATTACTGACCTCCAAAATTAAAGAGTTTTTTCCTTTGTATTTCTGAAATTTTAAATTATATATGATATACTAGCAAGATTCAGACTTCGCAAGAATCTGTGAGTGTGATGTTAACTTTAGCTCGACTTAATATCGTATTTAATTATTAGCATAACAGCTAATCTGACAGATGTCGTAATGCCTTTCCTATAAAAAAACTGGAATAAGAGTAAAAAGTAAAGTAAAAAAAAATTTTTCTAAAGCATAAAGCTTATTATAAATTAATAGTTTCTCCATTCACCACCTTTTTATTCACAGATTCTTGCCTCCTGGCTATTATTCAAAAAAGGTCGTGAATGTAGAAACTGCGATCATTTTCAATAAAATATGCTTGAGAGAAGATCTGCTGTCAATATATACCAGTATATTTTAATTGTTAGCTTTGATTATGTTAATCATCGACTATTGAGGAGCTGTGATAGATTGATCTGTCGTAGAAGAATGATAATATATATATACCAATATATACCAGTATATTTTAATTGTTAGCTTTGATTATGTTAATCATCGACTATTGAGGAGCTGTGATAGATTGATGTGTCGTAGAAGAATGATAATATATATATATACCAATATATACCAGTATATTTTAATTGTTAGCTTTGATAATGTTAATCATCGACTATTGAGGAGCTGTGATAGATTGATGTGTCGTAGAAGAATGATAATATATATATACCAATATATACCAGTATATTTTAATTGTTAGCTTTGATAATGTTAATCATCGACTATTGAGGAGCTGTGATAGAGTGATGTGTCGTAGAAGAATGATGATATATATATACCAGTATATACCAGTATATTTTAATTGTTAGCTTTGATTATGTTAATCGTCGACTATTGAGGAGCTGTGATAGATTGATGTGTCGTAGAAGAATGATGATATATATATATACCAATATATACCAGTATATTTTAATTGTTACCTTTGATTATGTTAATCATCGACTATTGAGGAGCTGTGCTAGATTGATGTGTCGTAGAAGAATTATGATTATCATCAGTATATTAGATCATCAGTAGCATGCCTGATGAATCAAGTGAATTTATGAATTCAGTAGGATGATGACGGCTTTTTCTTGATTTATTACAGTATTGATGGACTCGCATGTTGTCGTGTCGCCTGGTATTCTCTTTTGAGCCACTTATTTTTACTGTAATTTTCTGCTGTATTTGGGAAAACTTTGTCTATTAACTCATCGATAGTAATGGTGATTTTACAGAAATTTTCCGCCAATGCGATGCTTTGTGTTGATTTATCGATAGCCATTTTCCCTTTGAGAATGTCCGACAATGGTTTTGCAAAATGATGAGCGGATGCATCATTTTCTAGTAGTGTACGCATATTGGTCTTCAAGTTTTTATTTATTTAAACAAACTAAACAGGTTTACAAAGAAAAACATATGGAGAATTACAATTACCTACTACGGTCTTTTAACATCTATTGTTATCAGGGAAGGAAGTAAAGCGGCCTGTATAGTTAGCCAGTAATACTGTTACCACCAAAAATGAAGATAAGATAGATTTTAAAAACAATCTAAAGAATTTTAAAGCACATCTAATCTAGCATTTCTTAAATAGACTCAGGCAACACCACATCTGGAAAGTTCTCAATTTCAATGATTTGATATCATTGAGTAATTAATAAACCTATATAGTAATGAGAATAACAACATGACCATCCAAATATTAAGAAAAAAATCATGGGGAAGAAACGGGGTTAAAAACTGACATAACACATTAATTATGCACATCACAGTCTAATAGTGGGAGTCTTAGACCATTTATTTACTCAATTCTGAAACACTCTTTAATCATATATTTACACTCCTATGTAACCGAGCATATTGATAGCACGTTATCAGAAATATAGATTCGACAATACCTAAGGAAAACTGATTCTTGAAAGGAAAATAATAATCCTCGTAACGTTGAAGAAAGCTATCGAGTGTTGTAAAGATATTTTTCTGCTTTGGCGTTTGTTTGAAAGTAAATGACCGAAATAGAGAGAGAAAGAGATGGGCGAACAGACTCCATGGCCCATGTACTCGTCTCCCGTGGGCATCTTCATTATTTACAGAAATGTCTATTTCCTCCTTACTCGCTGAATCCTCACACCTCACTCACCTTCAACAGATGAATTATATTTTCCATTTATCTTTACTTTATTTTTAATAAATGAAATTTTAAGTAACACACTTTTATTTTAGAAAAAACATTAACGTGTTTTATTATTAATATTATTATATTGGTTAAAACATAAACATTAAGAATTAAAACAATTTAAAAAAAGTTTTAATAGTTCATATTTATTGTAAACAAACAAAAACAAAAATTGATCTCCTTCTACTTTGTTTAATTTTCTACATGTTATACAAGTCACACTACTTGATAAATATATACTGAAAATACTGCCACGTTTACAAAAATATATTTCGTTTCACATTTTATTTAAACATCGTTTGTTTTGTTTTTCTTTGAACTTTTATTTTGAACACAATAGCTTTGTTTTTTGTAACTTTTATTATTTGGTAATTATTAATTATATAACTAATATCCTTTATTTTATAGCTTGAACAATAAAATTATAAGATTTTTATAGTTTATAGAACATTTTTTTTTTGTTACTGTGAAATAAAGGGGCCAGGCTAGCTCAGTAGTTACGTGTTCGCCTATGAACTGATAGGACCGGGGTTCGATCCCCACCTGGGCCTGGATGTATTCACGCATGAGATGAATAAATCTGAGCACGTCGTCTCTCAGATAAGGATGGTAAACCGTCGGTCCCGAGCATCTATGATGTCAGGTACTCGTTAAAGATCCCAACTCTAAATACACTTGAGTTAGGCAAAATTTAGGACTCCCACTAAAATTTCAATCTTCATTGTGTGGTATCATAAAGGGCCAATGCTCGGCTTAAGTGTGTTTCCTTGTGGGACTGCCACTGCAACGTAACCGAACCTACTGTGAAATAATAAGTGTAAACAAATAACGTTTGGCATTAGTTCCTTACACTATTGTTATTCAGAGCTGGGAAAACCATATCCAACTTTATCGGATCAAGATACACCCCTTGTCGACTTGCTAGTACTCAAACTGTCGTTGTGTGCCTCAATGTTGTGAGTCTCTTTACTGACAAGAGTAAAAAAAAATAGTCTAATACATAATGTCTGACGAAAAAATGATTAAAGGCCCACAGTGGGGACATCTTGTCATACAGTGGTAGGGCCGAACTCTCATCGCAATGGGAGTACTTTTTATCCTTCCAATAGTTCTAACGCGTCATTCAGTGCGACTCGTTTGAAGACCGATACGATTATTCACAGGTGCCTTCATACTAGTAATTCAAAGTCATTTTATTGACCTGGGCGGTATCAGTCATCTCAGAAGATTGACCCCTTCTCTTGGCATACCACCTATCATGCAAGCTTATAAATGTATTTAATCCATTCATTTACATTTATAGTATGCCTTTTATATATTTTGTCAAACTATGTTTATATATTTATTCTGTTTTCTTCAAAATTATTCTTTTACTTTCTTCAAAATGTATTCTTATAGCTATAATTATCGTTAGATTATTTTTTATACCACTGATTCGGTGACCAGCACTTACTTTAAGAATGAAGGAGATTCAATATCTCTACAATTTCAAGGTACAAACTAATCATATTCTTTCTTAAACAGCTAATTACTATAAAACACAAAATATATATATATTTTTGAATTTTTCATCGCAATTTCTTCTTAAAAATGAGATTGCACTTCTACCATTTTGATTAAATGTTTATTAGAGATGGTTCCGTTCTGTTTAGTCCTCGGTAGGCGCAGTAGGGCTTCGATCAGCTGAGTAGATTAGTGATTCCAATTGCTGTGATTCCCATAAAAAAACAGTGTAAAGATTGTGTGAGTTTGGTATAATGTAAATGAAGTCGTTGCAGATTAAGCTAGACAAATATAATGGGGTGTGTTGGACAAATAGAGGGGGCGGTGCGCGTGCTAGGCCGTTAATCCGACTCAAGTGTCTCAGTTACGTGCCCAGTCGTTCTGCCTGCAGCTTCTTACGTGACCCTCGACAAATTCGTAACGAAAGAGCTGAATTACGTCCTGCATTCCCTTAATAACTCTCATAATCTGCGCACCAGCCTTTATAACCTGGCCTGGGAATCGTAGCCCATACGGAACACTGAACGGGACACCACTAATCATTGCTCAAAACAAGTTCCTCTAAAATCACGGCTTCTAAAATTAATAAACTAATTAAAAAATAAATATTTTTTGCTAACCAAATATAATGACTATTGTGAAACAAAAAATATATTTCAGTGAATTTTGAAACTATTACTTGGACCCTATGAGTTTTATATAACAAGACACAGTATTCATCATGTGCAAAATTTAAACAAAATAAGACTGTTAACACTAAAAAGCTCATTAAATATCCTGTTAGAATAAAAAATATCAATATTGAAGCTATGCATAGTAATTTCCGTATAACCGGAAACCTAGATTTATGTATTTTTTCACAGATATGTTATCAAAATATAATATTATTGATAGATGCAGTCTGTGCACACTATCCAAATTTAATAAAATCATATTACGTCGTAGACATAAGCATAATCATGTTAAATGAGCGTAGTCATCTAACAATGTTGAAAAAAAACATTGTTTTCAACGTCTTCAAAACATTAACTCAAATTATCAAGACTTATTAAAATAAACAGGCTTGGTTAAGTTAACTTGGTTAAGTATCCAGATTTAAATCAAACTCTCATATACTGACAAGGCTTTTACGTAAAATATTTTTCACGGTCCTACAAAAGAAAGGAAAAAAAAGATACGCACCAAATGTAAATATACTATAAACAAAAATGGATATTTAGAAAACGTTCAGTGAAACAGTTAAAACTAATTTGGTTAAATATAAGGATTTACAGAAGTAATTAATACAAAAAAAAAATTATTTTACATTTACATTACTGGAGAAGTAGCAATGTTAATCCTAACAAAACTTTCAATAGCCAAATGTTAATATAACCACAATTGTCAAAGGTAGCTCTAATGGAGTCCAAGAGCATTAACAACTGATCATAAAAAACAAATATCAACGTAGAAACGTTCTGGCGTATTGTTTGTAAGAAATCCAAGTTATGAACTTTCTAAATATTTAAGAAGTTATCTCAATTATATTGCAATCAAGAATGAATTAAATGTAAAAAGCTCATAGAAATTCAAAGAAGCTCTAACCAGACGAGTATTAATTGGTAATGTCATTATCATTTTGCTAGATGTTCACTCACTTATATTACTGCACTGCTATATATTGCGTTCAACTTAACAAACAATAGCAAAATAAGATTTGAACACACTCTGGAATGAGAAAAAGGATTTCTTCCTATACTAGATCTTAGATGAAGCACGATATTTTATGTTTAATGGAGTCATGTCTAAGGAAAAATTTATATTACCAATGCGATCTCCAATTGTTAATAGTTAAGCTTGAATTGTTAACGAACTAAACACAAAAGTACGATTTATTAAACTGTATGCGGGTGATCTATTTTTAGTTATCAAAAAAGTGAGGAACAATATTTGTTTAATGTTCTCGTTCTTATCATAATTATCTACAATTCATAAATGAAAGAGAAAAAGCCTTCCGCTTTTAGTTCCTCAGGCAAAAGTGGCAATATAACAAACTATCATACAAAATCAGTAACTGTCAAAAAAGTTTTAAATTACGAGTATATTGCTCTCATACTATGCATAAAAAATTAAATCGCATTCAAAATTTCGTTAAAAAATCTGGATTGATCAACACAAAACTTTCCTGTAATGTAAAACTCATTGACAATTAATTTAGTTTTCGTATTATTTTAATCAATAATTCTGCAGAAGTATACCAAATTCCTTGCTAAAGCATTATATACTCCTAGTTATTTAATAAGTTTATTTGCTTGAATGTGACTATATCAATTTTATCAGTTATAACAAACTTGAGATCATTTTTATAAAGCAATCTGTGACATAATTATTATAAAACTGAGAACCCGAGAATCATTAGACTCCTGAGCACTGCAACCATATCTGTCCTATTGTGTTACGCTTTGCAGTTTCTAGAAACAAAATTATATTTTAAGTTCTTTATTGGATATAGTAACTGCCCTTGTAGAAGTATCTCTTACATAAATTGGTTTTATCTATGACTTACCAAAAATAGTAAACCTTTAAAAGATTGCCTGGCTTTCACCTAGAATGTGTTTAAAGGTTTCCACATATTCCAAACAAAGCCTGTATTATTCAAATTATGGTAATTGTAGCTTTAATAAGTGATAATTAAGATAGCAATGTCCAGTTAAATATTCCACATAAATATTTAAATCCTTCCTATCGATTTAGATTATTTCGCTACTAGTTCCAGTAAAGTTGCAATGAGGTTAACAGACAAGATTAGATCCCATTTGTTCTAGTTATTAGACCGTTTCTACTTCCTTCTTCTTTCCTTAATAATTGCATCCTTGAGAAAGCTGGATATGTTGTGAAAAATGGCTCTAGGCTGTAAATAGTTTGTTTGGCTCGAACCATTTCCTACCTGTACAGTACCTCATTCTGCTACATTCTCCAGATACTCGAATGATTTAACTTAATTTTTACAATACGTACAAAAAGGATTTTTAGTAAAATTAAACAGAAAAAACCTCACTACCAGTCTAAAGATGATCGGACAGTTTCAAAAAGGAAACTGTTTTTCCTCTTCAAAAAAGACTCTTCAAAAGTTTTAAAAGAATCTTATTAGTTTCAATGAAATATAGTGTGATCTGTATAAGATTAAATGTCATAGTGAACACACTTGGCACTCCAGTCGAATAAAAAAATAATTTGGTCATAGTGTGTTCTTAAACGCACTAAGAACCATAGGTCTAACTTTTGAGACTTATAACTTTATGGTGAAGACTATTCTCCTCTATAAAACTGTGAGTAACCTAACTGACCCGCAACACCATGTTGAACACTTAAAAGATAAAATCACTGACCACAGTTACTCTACTTATTCAATCAATAGTCTATTCCTGCCTGCTGAAGCTTAGAACTGGTTTTGATCTAAAAATGATCATGTTGATTCAATTTTCTCTATAACTACTTTTTTCCTGGAGCACATAGGTTAAGCTCTCTTAATCACTTTTCCTATTTCCTCTCTTCTTCTTCAATCTTCAATGAACCATCATCACTTTCCTACAGGAAATCTCCTTACCATAGGAGTCTGTTTTCCCATATTTCTCCCAAGTCTCGTTATGAGGGCTTGGTGGAATTCATTGGTGTGGGCTTCGCAACTGCCAGACTTGCCTTGTAATCAATCCTGATTCCTATTACATTTCCTACCCTAACAATTTACCTACCCAATTAATATCAAGACTCACTAAATTTCAAAAAATATGACTACTGACTCAAGTGTATACAGTGCGATGCTTCCTATGTAGCTTTGGCTTCTATTGAGTTGAACCTAAAATAAATTGTCACTAGGTTCTCATTGGTTAGCACAGCAACCTTCACAAACTCTCACGGGTTTGTACCACAATCACAATGATTGTTTCCATTAATCAATGTGAATGTTTGCAGTGTTTTCTATGTGTTATCCCTTTGTATTATATATATATATATATATATATATATATTATATATATCATATATACCATACATACATGATATATGATATATTTATTGTTTTTGTATAAAGTTTATGGATTCAACAATTTCAAAAAATATGTTAAATTTGCAAATTATAATTTATCCATACCTTGGGAAGAGTCGGTTGCAGTCGAGCTTGGTGTTGTTGTTGGTGAACTCAGAGAGTATCCTGTCGAGTGCTCTGTCCATGACGATGTCTCCCATCATGATCTTCAAGCCCAGCCTGGACATAGAGGCACTTTGTAAGTTGATAAGTTATATACCTTTGAAGAAAACAGAATTCATATGGAGTTTAAAGTGACGGATGTTCAATTATGTATGTTTAAATATACATAGAACGTTAAATTTAAAATTGATAACATTTTTACTTATAGAGAGTGTTAAGGTGTATTATAGTATGTCCTTCAACTAGATTCATTTATTGTTGTCTTAACTTATTTGCTATCATCTGAATGTGACCGGTTTCAAAATTATTTCATCATCAAAATCAAACAAATGTTTTTTGTGCATCTATTACATTCTTTGAGTCAACCAAAACTTGCTAGTTTCAAGCAGATCGATATATGATGAATAATAACACAAAAGAACATCAAGTTTCATTTTGATGATGCCCTAAACGAGTCAAGCGATGAATGACAAGTACGATAATAGTTTATGTATACTTGAAACTTTAAACAACTTCAATTTTTGGGAATGGCACATATTCTAGAATTTAAGGAAATAGTATGCTTTTTTTCTTTAGCTCATTTTAGATAGATGAAATGATAACTTTGCAATATAAATTAATAAGTCTCTGGTGAACTATAGCATGAAAAGAAATGTTGTCTGTTCAGTTTAATAATTTAATTTAAATGCTAAAATTATTGCTCATTCAAGAATATCATTAAAGTTAGTCAATTTATGTAGCAATAAATTTGTGTATCTGAGTTTATATGAAATTTATTTTGAAAGTTGAGCTGTCGGGAAACAATGAAGGCTGGAGAAATAAAAGCTAAATTGAACTGGTGGGGTATTTGAGGTGGACTGTCGAGCCGCTGTCCAACTAGTCGGCCTTGGGTTAATAGTCTTCTCAAACATCCTTTTACGCGACGATTTCTTTTTTAGCAATTTTCTCCTTTTTATGGCCAATTCAAACTGTTTGCATATTACTTAGCTTAGTCTAACTTCTTTTTAAAATATATGTAATTTGATTTTTGAACTAATATACAAATTGAATTTAAAAATATAACATCGATATGTATATAACTATTATTTAAAAGTCATAAGCACAAAAAGAGATAAACAGAAAAGCTTTTCAATAATTTCGACAATATTTAGTCTTCAGAAATAATCAATGATAGAGAACAGCGAAGAAAGACGGCCGTTACACAATGACACCCAGTGCAGCCAACGATGGAAAAGAAGAAGAGCGGATGGTAAACAGAAATAACATGAATGAAGAAAAATAGATAAACATATCTATGTTTATGTCATTCAACAAGTACTCACAGAAACTGAAATAGTATTGATAAAAAAAAATTGTCAAAATAAGAACAAATTTAAAAAAAGGTTACATTAAAATAATAGATATGAATCGATAATTCCATGGAAAATAATAAACGTAGCAATGAAGTAGTGACTTTTGTGAAAAGTTGAAATGTAAAATTAATAATAAAATGTTTAAAAAATAGTAGTGATCACAAAAAAGATTTCACGTAAAGATAAAAAATAAAGATTATAAAATTGTAGGGTAAAATATTAATTGTAGGGGTTATGAGTAAATACCACATAATAAGTGATTGCACTACGTTAGAAAGAAGATTATAAGAAATAAATAAATAGATATGAAAATAAGAAGCGAAATGGGAGAAAACAAATCTGATGAAAAGAAGACGAGATGTGATCTAGCACCCAGAAACCAAATAAGTGCTTCCTCAAAGGCTCTTAAAGTTGTATAGTGTCATCACTAAGACGCAGTCTCAAAATTTAAACCTTTAGCACTCATTAAAAAAATAATTAACCGAAGGAGATAAGAAGTTATCGGGTAAAAGTAAATAGATACAGAATAAAACAATAGTAAGAAACTAAAAAATAAGATATTGAATATAACAGATAGTAATACAATTATAAGAATAAAAATGGAAATAGTAAAAAATAAAAATAGTAAAATAAATTAAATGAATATTAAGAAACAATAATGAAGGGTTATAAAATAACAGTTACTCCAGAAGAAAAATAAAAAATATGTATTAAATGTTTTAATAAAACGAAATAGTTATCTGTTGGTTGAGAGACTAAACATATTGTTAGAATTCCAAGGAATATAACTCGAGTAGTTAAAATAAATGGATGCCAAATCATTAATGAGCCACCATTTTAGCCCCATTCATTAATGAACCACCATTTCAGCCCCATTCATTAATGAACCACATTTCAGCCCCATTCATTAATGAGCCACCATTTCAGCCCTATTGATTAATGAGCCACCGTTTGAACGCCGTTAATTAATGAAACACCATTTCAGCCTCATTCATTAATGAGCCACCATTTCAGACTCATTCATTAATGAGCCACCATTTCAGACTCATTCATTAATGAGCCACCATTTCAGACTCATTCATTAATGAGCCACCATTTCAGCCCCATTCATTAATGAGCCACCATTTCAGCCCTATTGATTAATGAGCCACCGTTTGAACGCCGTTAATTAATGAAACACCATTTCAGCCTCATTCATTAATGAGCCACCATTTCAGACTCATTCATTAATGAGCCACCATATCAGCCCCATTCATTAATGAACCATATTTCAGTCCCGTTCAGTAATGAGCCACCATTTCTGACCCATTCATTAATGAGCCACCATTTCAGCCACCACAGTAAAGTCCAAAAAGTGCCAAACGTTTTATTTGAAAATTAATTTTTAAATAAATATGTGGATAACATTAAGGTTATCCACTGTATTCTTCTATACAGAAAGAGTGGGTACATCATAGCAAAAAACAATTTCTAGACGACTGGGTGGAATATGAATTCAGTTAGTTCCTTCGGTCAATATCCTCCTCATAAAAGTAAAAAAGGATTAACGAATTACTGTATGATTAACGGTGGAATGACAGTTATTGGTGTTAGCTTAGGCTGTCTGCAGCCCCGTTAGGCGGCGACACTCTCCGTTGGACTGACCGGAGCCCCGATACGAGTTCTGAAGCGGCATGTGCCGCTGACCCCGCACACTCCATGCTTTACTGCCAACCGTACTCCAATTATATATTCCTAAGTGAAATAGACTTTTTAAAAAAGATTAATTTTATTTAAAGGATAAACTGTACAGAAAGCATCAATACAAAAGCAATTTGTACCCCATCTAGCCTGATCTGGGGTGGTCTCAAGACCTTATATATCATTCTTCTGGAGATAATGGATAGATTGGAAGTTTTCCAAGGGTGACTCAAAACGGGGTGAATTTATGAAGGATGACTCAAACATGGTGACTTTACGTTAAGGTGGCTTCGTAACTCGCCCTTCCTTATGAATGAAGTGTCCTCACGAATGGAATCGAGGGTACAGAGCGTTGAGTAAAAGATGGGATGTCTTGAGATGGTCGCAAGAAGAATGTTAATGGCGAGGCTATGTCCTCGAGAGGTAATATTTCGGTAGTGAGCTGCAATTTTGAGTTTTGTCTCTTCAAGCATCTGGTTGCCCTGGTGATTTTGATGCAGGTGTATACAAATATAAAAAGTAGAATTATTAACAAGCCTATATATACTCGTACGTATAAGAATTCATTGGGTACTAGAAACATCTTCTATTAATCTAGAGGTTTTATATTGATATTGAATTGATGAATCCTTTCAAATGATACATTTGTTGCTATAGAGTTTTTTGATCCATCTAATATTAATTTCAACGGATTGTTTTCTACGTATTTGTGCATATTATTCATATTGATTAATTATTCTTTTTGATATAGTTTTAATAATACAGTAGACTTAGGTCGAATTGTTAGATTTTTGTTATTCGACTCAATAGTAATGTTATTTAGATTATATAATAAATATTCGTCTATAATATTTACATAATTTAAAGGTCGTCTTGACTTTTAAGATTTCATAATCTATACAATTTTCATTAGAATCTTTTAAAACTAAATTACTTACACAATCATTACTTATCTGGATACTATCCTTACAATAATAGTTGTCTAATAATAGTTTACAGTGACTGTTTGAGATTACGTTTAAAATTCTCCCTGTATTGTTTTGAATAATCCTCATATTTTATTAAAATCTTCTATTAGTTTTTTTATTTATTGTCAGCTGATTTTCGACATTGTGCCCTATATGATAACAGTTTGAGTCTAGTTTATTTATAGCTTTGTCGTATTTTTCCTTATCATTAGCGTCCATATTAACAGTTAACTATGAGATTGCTGAACCAAGTCCGTTTATTAATCCTCTTTTGGTTCTTGTAACATTAGGTACTTTATTTAATAGAATATTGTGTAGTTTATATCTACAATCTGCAGCAGGGTAATGTCCAAAGGTGACTCAAAACGGGATGATTGTATGAAGGATGACTCAAACAGAGTGAATGTACGTTAAGGTGGCTTCCTAACTATCCGACAGCTTGCACAATGCATTTTAATTAAAATATTACAAAAATTAAACCTTTCAACAAATTTTGATGTGACATATATAACCAAAAACCAATTTCATTAACATTAAACGTTCACTACTAACCACGATTTTCAATATTTTGAGAAAAGCGTGTTAATTTCATATTTCTTTTATAGTATACATTTATTACAAGTATGTTAAAAAACTTTTTCTGTTTTAGCTATTTTTAATCTATTTTAAGTAATATAACATTAAAATCAAAATCAAAAAAATTATAAACCAATATCAGTTTTGATAGATTTTTATAGACGAACTTCATAGAAGCCTCATTTAATTTTTGTGTGGTTCATTTCTATTACAGTGTTGCCTCAGGTCACATTCTAGAGATATCATCATGAAAGTCAGTATGTAAAATAGCATTAAGTAGAATTAGAAAAGAGCTTGTGGTATTTGTTAGAGCCTCAAGTTATTACCAGCAGTTATTAGGTGCAGTCATAACCATTTTGTGACTTAGAATTATTATATATTCAGGATACGCACCTAAGTTGCTGGGATAGCCGTACAGAGTGGTACCCTTCTATTTTCCCCTCAGTGCATTATTTCGAAAAATAGAACTAACAGATTACTACCAATAGTAAACTTTATACTACTTCAACAATAAACTAAAAACACAAATGACTGTAATGTTACACTAGTGCATAAAAAAATAATATTAATAATTATAACTGTAATACTAATATTAAATCTAATAATAATAATGTATGAGATTATTTATAATAGTAGAAAAAAAATCCACAATAATAATTATAACTACTTGTAATTATAATAATGAGAATGCAGTCGGAATCAGTAAAAAAAATAATAATAGAAATATGAAAGACGAGTACTCATATCACCAAAGTTTTATCAGCGCCTTAAGAGCCGATTTCCTATAGGCTAATTTGACAGTATATAGTTTATATTTGCTGGTGGCTCTCCTAAAACAATTCTGAATTGTATGTTGCCTTGTTCTCTGAAAAACCTTGTTATCAAGAGTTTCCATGTCTACACCAACAGTCAAGAGTTACCGAATTGAACACTGAAGGTTAAGTGATCACGCTGAAAACTTGACCACTCTCCCCGCCCTCCCCTCCTTATGTATTAACTGTGCAGGGTTGCACTGAGAGAGCGCTGACCGGGATGATGGAGTGGATAAGATGGTCGAGCGCAGCCCACTTCTGCTACAATTAGATTGCGGCATTGAGTTCCATATCTCACGGTCTAATAGCTATAACAACCGAGCGTAACTAGGAAAGGGACACATCTAGTGAGGTTCTGAGTTCAATCTCGGTCAGTTCTTCAGCTTCAAATTAAACTCTTGCCAACGTTTCGGTCATTATTTAAAACTTTTTTCTCTGCTTTTGAAAAAGGTTTTAAATAAAGACCGAAACGTTGGCAATGAGAGTTCAATTTGAACCTGAAGAACTGACCGAGTCCCGATAAACTTTAGTTTTGTATATATGTATATATATAAATATATCTATGTGTTCTTTTTAAATTCTAGTTTATATATATAAATATATATATATAGTTTTCTATGGGTTGTCCGGGGAAAGGAATATGATTCGATGCGATGTTGACCAATGGGAGTAGAGTTACAGGTCCAAGCGTAAGGTCCCAGTTGCCCGCTGCTCAGCAAAAAGCCTTTGCGTTCTGCCAATAGGTATAGAGGTTGCACAGTCCCTCTGTGTTAAATGATGTTTGGCAGAAAACATTAGCCTCACTTTACAGTGAACTCCTGTTCCCTTTTTATTTTTGATTTTTGTGGTGGTTGGGTGTTGCTGTTGTTTACTATTTTCTGTTACGGATATTGCTGGATATTTAAATGATACTCTCGGTTGTTTACTGCGAAAAGCCGCCTTCATCTTCATGCCAACAGGGGTAGAGGTTGCACAGTCCCTCTTGATTATTAAGAGATGTTGACACTGGAATCCAACTTCTTCTCGTAGAAACATCTTCAAGTTGTAGGTTTTGTATATTGTTCTCTTCGGTTTCTTATGTTCATGTTTTTTCTTCAGTTGAATGTTATTGCTGCTATTGATGGGTGGCAGGTAGGTGATGAAAAGTTCTGCACTGTTGACCTGGTGGTGGTATTTGCGACATGTTTCAACCATTCTCTGGTTATCTTCAGGCAAGGAAATGGCCCAGACGTTGGTACTTATATACAGTTTTCTATGGGTTGTCCGGGGAAAGGAATATGATTCGATGCGATGTTGACCAATGGGAGTAGAGTTACAGGTCCAAGCGTAAGGTCCCAGTTGCCCGCTGCTCAGCAAATATCATTTAAATATCCAGCAATATCCGTAACAGAAAATAGTAAACAACAGCAACACCCAACCACCACAAAAATCAAAAATAAAAAGGGAACAGGAGTTCACTGTAAAGTGAGGCTAATGTTTTCTGCCAAACATCATTTAACACAGAGGGACTGTGCAACCTCTATACCTATTGGCAGAACGCAAAGGCTTTTTGCTGAGCAGCGGGCAACTGGGACCTTACGCTTGGACCTGTAACTCTACTCCCATTGGTCAACATCGCATCGAATCATATTCCTTTCCCCGGACAA
The DNA here is from genome assembly GCA_026182355.1 of Hermatobates lingyangjiaoensis. Classification (NCBI taxonomy): domain Eukaryota; kingdom Metazoa; phylum Arthropoda; class Insecta; order Hemiptera; family Hermatobatidae; genus Hermatobates; species Hermatobates lingyangjiaoensis. Next base: position 1,358,196 of record JAPFBL010000048.1, on the reverse strand, counting down.
CCCATAGAAAACTGTATATAAGGACCAACGTCTGGGCCATTTCCTTGCCTGAAGATAACCAGAGAATGGTTGAAACATGTCGCAAATACCACCACCAGGTCAACAGTGCAGAACTTTTCATCACCTACCAGCCACCCATCAATAGCAGCAATAACATTCAACTGAAGAAAAAACATGAACATAAGAAACCGAAGAGAACAATATACAAAACCTACAACTTGAAGATGTTTCTACGAGAAGAAGTTGGATTCCAGTGTCAACATCTCTTAATAATCAAGAGGGACTGTGCAACCTCTACCCCTGTTGGCATGAAGATGAAGGCGGCTTTTCGCAGTAAACAACCGAGAGTATCATTTAAATATCCAGCAATATCCGTAACAGAAAATAGTAAACAACAGCAACACCCAACCACCACAAAAATCAAAAATAAAAAGGGAACAGGAGTTCACTGTAAAGTGAGGCTAATGTTTTCTGCCAAACATCATTTAACACAGAGGGACTGTGCAACCTCTATACCTATTGGCAGAACGCAAAGGCTTTTTGCTGAGCAGCGGGCAACTGGGACCTTACGCTTGGACCTGTAACTCTACTCCCATTGGTCAACATCGCATCGAATCATATTCCTTTCCCCGGACAACCCATAGAAAACTGTATATAAGGACCAACGTCTGGGCCATTTCCTTGCCTGAAGATAACCAGAGAATGGTTGAAACATGTCGCAAATACCACCACCAGGTCAACAGTGCAGAACTTTTCATCACCTACCAGCCACCCATCAATAGCAGCAATAACATTCAACTGAAGAAAAAACATGAACATAAGAAACCGAAGAGAACAATATACAAAACCTACAACTTGAAGATGTTTCTACGAGAAGAAGTTGGATTCCAGTGTCAACATCTCTTAATAATCAAGAGGGACTGTGCAACCTCTACCCTGTTGGCATGAAGATGAAGGCGGCTTTTCGCAGTAAACAACCGAGAGTATCATTTAAATATCCAGCAATATCCGTAACAGAAAATAGTAAACAACAGCAACACCCAACCACCACAAAAATCAAAAATAAAAAGGGAACAGGAGTTCACTGTAAAGTGAGGCTAATGTTTTCTGCCAAACATCATTTAACACAGAGGGACTGTGCAACCTCTATACCTATTGGCAGAACGCAAAGGCTTTTTGCTGAGCAGCGGGCAACTGGGACCTTACGCTTGGACCTGTAACTCTACTCCCATTGGTCAACATCGCATCGAATATATATATATATATATATATATATATACAGATTTCATATAAACACGTCAAACAACATCAATGATTAAACTACAATACGAAATGGGAAAACCCAACTGATGGGTTTTTGACTGTGACGAAGACCGCTTGTTAGGGTTGAAAGATTTTAGTCTTGTTTTCTCATTTCATATTGTGGTTTGATCACTGATATATATATATATATATATATATATATATATATATATATATATATATATATATATATATATATATATATAAGAAGTAATTGTTAGTTACTTGCCGTTGCGTCTACAACGTGCTTGGTCTCCCTTTCTCTTTTCTCCTGAAGACGGATTACCCGAAAATTTGATTCTGTAAGTGTGTTTCCTTACTCTGTGTGTTACTCTTCTTGAACTTTGAACTCATATATATACATTCTTTGAAAAAATTAAAAATCAGACAAACTTGACAAAAATAGTTCAAAAATAGACAAAAGAAGCACATGCAACACGAAAACACAACAATGGTTCAGTACAACCTGTTTTGATATAATACTGCGTACCTCGGCCTTTTCGGCAATACCACAAAGATATGAATTACAACAAACCAGGTCGATACTTTTTTACGTGAAAGCTCTTTAGCCGTATCCCAGTGGCACTAATCCCGAAATGGGATAATCAGTCACTGGGATACGCCCGAGGTGGACCACACGGAGGCGAGCTTCCACGACCCCACATCACGACTATGATCCACGGATGGTCCGTGAACCTTTACAAATAATTGTTATTTGTTTTACTTTGGTGGAGGAGTGGAGCCCCATACATTTTTTCCTTTTTTCCTATATTGTTAAAAAGTTAAAACCCAACTGACAAATCCCAACTGGCTTAGGTTTAGTGTCAGTTGGGTTTTTGACTCTGACGAAGACCGCTTGTTACGCTTGAAAGATCTTAGTCTTGTTTTACCATTTCATATTGTGGTTTTGAACATTGATTATATAGAGGTATATATAAAAGTTTAATTTGAATGTGAAGAACTCACTGATATATATATATATATATATATATATATGTATACAGTTTTTCGTTGGAAATACAATCCGAAACGGACAAATATAGTTCAATGTAGAAAAAGAAACATAGAGAAATTGAAAGTACACACTTACAGTCTCTAATTTTCTCCAACAGTCTCTGAACCAGTGAGCTTGGTTTCCCTCTCTTATATTTCCTGAAGACTGTTCAAACCGAAAATTAGAGACTGTAAGTGTGTGCTTTAATTTCTCTGTTTCTTTTTCTACATTGAACTATATACATGGTGGTCCCAAATGATCTGACACATTTGTAGGCTTAAAAAGACAAACATAATAAATCATTAGAAAAAAACTTTTATTTTCTGAATGTACATATAATGCCATTTTATTTTATTTATACCAAAATGTATTTATATATTTGATAGGCTTTTTTCATTTATTTTCAAAATATCCTTATGAACTGGAACGGCGAGCATCGCGCATTCATTGTTGAAACATTTTTCGAAAACAACGAATCGATAACATCAACACAACGAGCAGTCCGTTTGCACTTTAAGCTCAAAAGACATGACCCTCTCTCCACCCACTCGTAACACAATTTTATTATGGGTTGCAAAACTTTAGAATAAGTGGATCAACATTAAAAAGAAAATCACCAGGCCTTCCAAGGTCTGCCTTGATTAAGGTTGATCCACTTATTCTAAAGTTTTGCAAACTCAAAATAAAATTGTGTTACGAGTGGGTGGAGGGTCATGTCTTTTGAGCTTAAAGTGCAAACGGAATGCTCGTTGTGTTGATGTTATCGATTCGTTGTTTTCGAAAAATGTTTCAACAATGAATGCGCGACGCTCGCCGTTCCAGTTCATAAGGATATTTTGAAAATAAATGAAAAAAGCCTATCAAATATATAAATACATTTTGGTATAAATAAAATAATATGGCATTATATGTACATTCAGAAAATAAAAGTTTTTTTCTAATGATTTATTATGTTTGGCTTTTATTAAGCCTACAAATGTGTCAGATCATTTTGGACCACCCTGTATATATATTTTAAGATATACTCATCACGTTTTAAACAATTTTTTAAATCCATATAGCACTACTCAAATGTAACAGTCGGTCAGTTCGCAATCCATTGCTAACCTCAAGATAACCCAGACACACTGTGCATTAGTTTAGGTTAGTCTCCAACGTGACTTGGTTCATTAAGTTCCTATTAGTATGCATTCTCACTTTATATCTTAATACTGTGACCAATTACCTGCATGAATTAACAATTATTATTATGATTCACATTTTATATAAACAAAATAATATTTATTTTCAATAATTGTTTATATTTTCGGTATGTTGATTTTGTATTATTCAATTGCAAATACAGTCCCTGCGAGATGCAATCGATCAAAGTTTTTCCACCATATTTCTATCAAAATTAACATGCTACGTTTATTAAATATTTTGAGAGTCGTTGAGGTATACAGGAAAGAGATATTAATTTGCATTATATTAATTATATTTTTCAGTATTACTTTTTATATATTTTGATTAGTCCTTGAGAAATGCCAATGTTCTAAAAACCGTATTGATAATGCCTGTCACCCACCGCCATCTACAACTAACAATATGGATTCCTGATAACAGGTCTCACTAGGTTTGTAAAATGCCGCAGTGGTGAATATGAAGAAACACTAACTTCTTGTGGTGAACCTCAAATACGTGTTTCCAAGGCAACCATCCATTCACCGCTTATTCACACAACTCGCTATAAAAAGAAAAAATACTTTTTCGTCCTTCAATTGCTACAGATATGTTTGATCTGCTCTGATTTTCAGAAAACGCCAATCGAAATGCAAAGCAATGACTGCTGTTTGTTTGTTTACACTATATAGTAATAAATATTTATATAAATCCCAATATTTTTGAATAGGTTCCTTCAATTGACTGACGTATTGTAACTTTCAAACAGACAGCAGAATTAACAATAATCTTCAATTGTTCTGTATTGTATAAAATATACCGTGATACTTTCTTAATTTCTTTAACCATCTAATATTTTACTGTATATGATGTTCTCCTCACCCTACCTTTTATGTAGCCTAACAGTTTCAAATCTATATGTTACAATCAAATATTAAAACTTCTTGAGAACAATTTCTATTTGCATAACTTAGTCTATATAGTTTCATAATATAAGAAAAATTACACTGTTACGTAAAAGTTGACAACCAACTATTACAAAACTATTTTATAAGCTTTAACTATTTTTAAAGTTTTGGTGATTTGACCCATAAAAAAATGAAATTTTATTTGAAAAGAAATAAAAAAATAATTTTGGTATTGGTATAAAGTTAATTTGTTTGAACCTTCTATATAATTTCATAAATATATTGAAGAAAAGGTCATTGTTCTTTTGCTTGAGGAGATACCCACTTGTACTTCACTTTTGGTTAATTAACCCTATTGCCTATAATAATCCTCGTGACATGACTAACTACTGCTCTACTTACCAATGGCTGAGTGCGCAGTAAATATTCTGCCATCAAGTAGGATGGTTGAACAAGAAGACAGCGTGCTCTTAATTATCAACATAACCCAACCCCTCCTGTTTATGAATACGTAATGTTCCCGTTCAAGAAAGTATGATATTGTCCCGTTAAGACATTGTCATCTTAACGGATTTAACTTTAAATTGAAAAATTGTTTTGAGCTAGGACTTTAATTGGAGACGAATTTTTTTTCCTTCGAGGCCTCTTAACTACAAAAATAATTAGTTGTTAAAATGCATTTTTCTGGTACACTTTTGAGCTATGTTATGAATAGTTGATTGTTGTTAAAGTAACACTGTTTGCACTTAACTTACATGTACTTTGCAGAATGACTATTATTGACTGATTATTGATTGTATTCATTAAGCACTACTAATAACTTTTGATCAATGAAAGTAAGATTTACCTGCTAATTAATTCCAGACCAATGCGATTTGTTATAAATCACTCAAATATACTGTTTTTACGGTAATCATAACAAAATTGTTGGTGAAAGGTAAATTTAACCCGATCAATGGAAGGAGGGCTGCAATAGTAATATCGTTAAATGTTGCAGTTACGATGCCAACCGATACTGAATTATTACTTGACAAATTCGAACTCCTCCAAAAGGTGTTGGTTGACTGGAGTAGAGACGCTCCAGTCCCTAGGTGGTTTACGATCCCTGACTATGTGTAACTCCAAATTATTTAAACATGTTATTCTCAGTTGCTATTATGACTATTTTTATTTTTAAATAAATTTTAGTGCATTGCTAATCTTGACGATAAGCACTACTTCATAATGTAGAAGTACTCCACCATCGTAATCAATATTATCAATACAAAAAGAAAATTGGAAAACTGGTTCAATATTCTGGTGTACATAAGCCTAACTAAATTACTTTGGGAAATTATGAGTATAACACACATTTCAGCTATCCCTCCTTTGTATTGATAAGAGTGGGAACCATAATTTTTATTTCGGTGACAAAACAATCTAGTTTTTATACTAAAAATAATATTACAAGCTTGAAAGCTAAACATTTTTATATAAAATAAACGCATTGAAATATTTTGTATAACTCAATTGGTTTATGGTAAGATAAACATACCAGTATGTTAATTTTATGATCTACAAATTATTGTTAGGTTTGATAGTAGCCAGGAAAAAAGTCTCTTTGTGTTGGAAAGAAGATTTTTTTATAATATATTGGATACTGCAAGACTAGTCTTACATTTTGAATATCAAGGTTAAGGATCCCATGGCAGATTGTGTGTATTGGTTTGTCTCAAATCCCGTATTCTGAAAGCATTTAATTGAGATTTATTCTCAAATCTCGCCATCTTGGTCCTAGCAAGAAACTTGTAGAATTGTGGCTGGCATTTTCACTCTGGCACACTGACCACATTGAGCATACAGCTGTCAGTTTTTTATCTCATCGTAAGATATGTTTTTCCAGTAGAAACTAGCTTTTTTCTGACACTTTCAGAAACCACTGCACAGGCAGATTTTGATTCCGCTCAAAATCAAAATATCCGATAATCAAATCTAAATCAATAGGTTTTTCAATAAATCTAAAGTCTTGAAAATTTTGAATTCTAAGATTTAGATTTCTTCTATAATGATTCTCTTTCAATTTTCATGTTCTCTTCAGTGTTCTGCACCAATGTACATACTTCTAATCTTATCATGCTAGAATAAACTTGAATTATGATGAAGTTACCTGTTCATTTTAGCGAGGAAGCCATAAGGGCCATCGATGTCAGCAGTCTTATCGAGATTTCTGCAATAAAGCGTCCAGATACAGTCTATAGGAGTTGGCCCCGAGACTTTCTTCGCGTTACGGGAGTTGCTTGCTCTATAAGCCTTGCTCAGGTTCACTGCTGCCCTCACTCCGCCTGAAAAATCAGAAAATGCCATACATATACAATAATTTTAGAAATGTCTACAGTGAAAAAGTAAAAATTATGTACAAAAATTCAAATCTTAAATTAAATCTGCAATTGACAGAAAAATCTAAGATGGGGTAGTCAATCATTTCATTATCACGCACGATAAAATAAACCTTATAAAACAAATTTCATTAGACTAGTGTCCAAATAAATAACAACAATCATTATTGGTATTCGCCACAAAAAAATGTTTACATATCAACATTTGATTGTTGTTGAAAAGATTGTAAGATCACTCTAAAAAGGAATTTCTATTCATAAATTAAGATATTTATTGCCAGCTACATCATAATTAATCAGTGAATTAATTTGGTTGAACATCAGTTCGATTATATTTTTTTCAATATCAATGTTTATAATAGGCCCCTCAAGATTTTTTCTAAATAAGTTTTCGAATATATATATATAACTCTTTCTAAAAAATTTATCTCCCAGTTCTGATATTCTGCAGTCCAGATCTAAGAGTCTCTTTCACTAACCTTATTTAACAGATATTTGTTGCAGTTGATTGTGAGACACCGTTACTGTAATCTCTTTTAATAATATTTCAAACAATTCCTGTGGAGCAAACAATAGTCTAATTGTTTCAACTTTCTCCTTACAATGATATGCCGTAACATTTATATCTAACCATTCACGTCCATAAGATTAATCATAGTGCATATAACTGATGCATAACTAATGACTGAATAATCTCCCACATAACTTCAAAAATGTTATCATAATAATTTATCTAGAAAATCTTAAGGTAATACATTTATATTTGTATGGATTTTGCTCACATAACTTGGCTTCATTAATAATGATAACAGTATGGGCTGTGAAGTGGAAACAAAACTAAAGTTTTATCAGGACTCAGTCAGTTCTTCAGGTTCAAATGAAACTCTCATTGCCAACGTTTCGGTTTTTATTTTAAACCTTTTTCACAAGTTTATTTAAAACCATAAAAAAAGGTTTTAAATAAAATCTGAAACGTTCACAATTAGAATATAACTTGAACCTGCAGAACTAACCGAGTACTGATGCAAATTGTATTTTCCTTTATTTGTTAGCAATATTTTTAAATTCATTCGCACTTGATTTTATTGCTTGGTCGCTAGTGGCAATGGCTTTGTGTTAAAATTCAAGTCTACAAGTCGAACTATTATGTCATGCCAAACCCCTTCAACCGTCACTTATGCTGTTTGTGGTAGCAACATTTATTATACAGTCTTTGAATGAATCACTCAAACAAAGGGATTTTAATGCATTTAAAATCTTTTAAAGATTTAGAATCAAATTTTTTTCAAAATATTAACGTTTTACGGTTTATATGTCTTGTAATTTGTCTTTGAAACATTAGATTTACCCCATTATTTATTCAGTACGGTAAGATTGCCTTCATATAGTGAATCAACATTGCATTTTCTTGTAGACTTTAGCTAACTGAACAGCTTGAATTCGGATATCTATGGTCCATATATAAATACCTTCTCTCACTCCAAACTAGAGTTCCTCTCCCATAATTCTGGGATCCAAAATCAATTTCTTGATGGACCCAGTCATGTAAACACTTTATATAAATGTTTCTAATTTATCATTAATGTGTGCCATTAATGTGAAATCTTAAACGATTTTACTCTTACAAGAAATAAATTACAGTATCCACAATAACATTATTATAACTAAACACCTAGTCAAATTCATTAACAACTAGTTCAATTAATTAAATTAGATTGATGTGCCTACCTCAATTTTATTAATTATTGAGAAAATTATATCAATAAATGGAGCTGTTGAAAAAATGTCTAAAATTAGTGACCGGAGGACTTCACTAACTGAATCTTGAACGATGAAATTATAGAATCAAGCTTTGAAAAGAAAAGTTGGTTCAGATTTTTTCTTGGCATGTAAAAAAAATTGTGCAAGTATAGTTTCTGTTTTGATATAATGTCCAATTAAGTACATTTTTGAATGTTCAATACGACCGAAAAACGATTGAGTTCTTTTCATAATAACTGTTGTCACTGATATTAATCTAAGACTAAAGTAGGCGCATTCAGAGAAAACCTAAGTAAAGAATACCTGTAAAGAAGTCAACAGCCTGCTGGAAGACGGATCTATTCTCGGGCATAGCGCGCTGCTCCCTCCCAGGGTTGAACAGAGAAGACAAGGCCTGAACCTCTGGGTCGGCCAGCATTTCACGGCGCACTGTTTTCTCTTCGTTCCAGGCGGCTTCCTGAACGTTGCGAAGTAAAAACAAGTCCACTGCAAGCAAGCCCAGGGACACCAGACTGGAGGAATTACCTGCAAAAAGGTTTTACCCTTTAGTGCTTAGTACTCTTTAACTGTTTGTACTGCAGTTATTTGTTTACAGTTTTATTCCTATTATAGTATATACAGTATATTATTTTATTACTTTAATAGTATAGTATATTAATTTAAATATACTATACTATTCACATAGAGCTGTGATAAGATAAGAGAAAGGATCTCTAATTCTTGTCAAATAGTAAATTAGTCTATCATATTGAGTGGTATGAGCTCATAGGACAAGAGCTCTAAAGTGGTCTGTGATACTTTTAGCAGATGTCGTGAAAGGCGATACGAAACAGAGATAAGCTTCTAGACGCATTTAGAGGAGTTGTTAAGACTTGCATAGAAACGATTTGGATGGGTGATTAATGAAGTTTCATCTCAAATCCTGTTTTATATCCACATTTCTGTCCTGTAAAGGAACCCTGGTTACAAAACAAGTAACTTATTCAGGACTTTTTGAATTGTTTTCAGACGAACGCACTAATATGTTGCTTAAACAGTAACCTCATTGTATTAACTATACTTTATAGATTTGTTTTTATATTTAGAGGTTTTTTTTTTAGAAAAAAATACAACCATCTACATAATGAAACGGTTTAATTGTTAGACAAGTTTTCTCCCTATTATTTTTTGGTACAGTTTCGTCGAGGATAAGTTTTAATTGTTTGGCTTCTGCGTAGTCATCACTGGTCATAGGAAGAAAGTTTGGTCTAAGTAGAATTATAATTCCTCCGGAGCCACGAGTTTGATGGAAGCTTTGCTGGAGGAATTCTGAACGGACGCTAAGTTTGGGTTACAATGACTAACACTAGTAGCTAAAGAACTAGCAGTCAACCATGAAGTAGTAGCAATAACTAGATCACCAGCAGGTTGTACTGTGGCTCCGTGGCTCCTACCAGCCCTTCTAGTATAGGAGGGTTGTAGTGAGCATGCTGATGCGGCTAAAGGGTCTCACGTTCAAAAAGCATCGATCTGTTGTGCTTTATTCATGGAATGGCCGAAAGGTTGAGAGACATGATGATCAATCAAAACAGGTTGTACTGTGGATATGAGTTACGTTAAATCAGATGTTTGTTAGCTAATGTTTTGAAACTAATTCACGCTCATTTACAAAGTTATGCTGCACTAAATGGACGCATTTCGAAAAAATTTCTGTTTTTACTGAAACTATTAAGAAGTACGCTTTTTAAATTTTATTTTTTAACACTCTCTTCATATGAAATCAAATATACCTGAGAAAAAAACAGTAAATCGTTTATGATTCGAAGAATATCCATCACTTTGATTATATTGATGGTGTGTTAAATTACAAATAAACAGCATTATTATTTATTATAAATAAACTCATCAATACTAATTAAATCATTCATTCAAGAAAAAATTAATAACTGCCATTCTTCTTCGAAAATATACAACAAATATGAAGAAAGAATTTATAAAAGCATAATATTATTAACAATTTTATTCTAAGATCACAGTTTCCAACTACAAATTGAATAAAGTTGAAATAAATTAGATATATTTCATCTAAAGTTCATCTCATAAATTAAATAAAACCAACTTAATTAAATGAACTAAAGCAATTTTTAATATTTTTGTTGGTTGTGATACTCCCTCTATATTCACTTATTCAGTGAATACATAAACCTTTTTGATGTTAATGTATTCATTTAATAAATGACTGCATTGTGATTCTGCTAGGTAAAACCATATTTCTGGTTTACGGCTCAGAACACTCGGCACTTTTACTCACGGTTCTTCTTCATTATGAATATTCATGTTATTACTAACAATTTCATCATGTTTTCTTCATTCATCCAATTTGATCAAAACTAGCGAAAATTATCAATAAAATATAATAAATTGGGATTCAAATGAATTAATACTAATCTTTTTACAAATGAAGAGTTCATTTTTTTATGTTTTAAAAATAAAAGATGAAATTTGTTATTACCTAATAACAAAAAAGGATTTACACTTGGCGAAATGTGTTCAATATTATTTTGTGCACGATAAAATTTGGTGCAACTTTATTTTTAAAAAGTAAACATGAAGACTACCATTCTTTTTTGTTATTAAATATAGTTCAGTAGCATTTAATAAGGCATACCCTTCATTTTACAATTAAATACAGTAAACTTTCAGCAAAGGCATAAGTTAGCTTTACTGTTTTAAATCCATGAATTGAATAGCTGAAGAGATTTTAATTCTACATATCAGAACAGAGAGTGGTCAAACAGACTCATCATTGTGATTTACTTTGTATACGCTAAATCAAAGTCTAAAATCCAGTATTATTTTCTCATTTTAGGTTTTCGTCATAAGAAGACCCAATTTTTTTCATAAAAATTTCATTAAAGTGAATAAAGTGAAGTGATATATTGATGAAGATGATTGTGTAAGCATTACACAATTCAAGGCTTCTTTTTAACAAATATTTAAATAAACTCTCCTGAGTTGATTCAAAAAAAAAAAGGGACATTTAAGATGAAACTCTGAAAATAAAAAAATGATGGAATAAAGAAAATAAAGACTGCTCTGTATGATGGACCACTCCGGCTAGAATATTATATAAGAGCTTTACAGAACCAGCAATGTTCAATTAAGCTTCGAAAATTGAAACACTGAGGCATTTTAATTAAATTCCTTAGCTAAAATTTCAGTTAGTAAGGCATAATTGATTTGACATTGTAAGTCATAAAACTTATCTATCAAAACAAAGCAGATAACAAAACCTAGTATAATTATAACTGAGAAAAACAAAAAAAAAGAGTAAAAATACTTTTATCTCCCTTTATGATGTCTTCAGAAGATAATATATGGTATGAAAGGGTTCACAGATCATTAAAAGTGACGTAACCAACCCAGTGTAACCAATCTTATTACTGTGAAATGTGTAAAAAAATAATAGATGTAAAAAATGCAAAAAAAATAATTAATAGTAATTAAAAGAGAAAAATTAGAAAAACACGAGTATGGATGAAGGAAAGCTGTTATCGTAAAACGATTTAAAAAAGCATACTTCAAAAACAGTGAGGAAGGTAAAATAAAATAAAAAAGATAATACTAAAAAAAAAATATTAAAAGAAAATACCAAGAAGGTCAGAAAAGAATTAAAAATTTAAAAAATGCGTCGGTTTAAATAAAATCGAGGGGTATTTCTTGAAACATAGAGCCAAATAAGACGTTTCTCAGACAATTTTAAAAATTTAGGGGTTATTTGAAAACTTTTCAAGACGTAAAATAGTCTTGAACTTTGGATCTTAATGTATCTCAATATGTGAAAGAATGGGGACGTCTCTGCGGTCAGCAACAGGCAGTTTACAATATTGACCTGAACCATATATATGTAGGCTAAGTAATGAATAATGTCAATTACCTGTAGAACTCGTCAAATCTAATACAATGCGAACAGTAAAGAGAGCTATTGTTCGTGCAAGAACAGACAAATGTGAGCAGGTTATTTGGTTGCTAGGATACGATGAGAGATAATGGTTATAGTTAGTGACAGGGTTGGTGAGGCAGTTAGACCACCACTAGTACCAATAGTAGTGGGTATAAAACAGTATTCATTTTAAATTCTCTGGAAGCAGATTAATCTCAGATTTGAAGGCCTTATAACAGAAATCCAAGGTGATTCCGTAAAGACACTGCATTTGCATGAATAGCTTGAGAGGATTCGAGAGATTTCTTTAACAGCCAAACGCAATTTATTGATTTTATATTATTTTGTTTATTTTTGATTTTATATTTCTCATTATATTATACCTTATATTACAAATCTGTAATCGTATATATCATACACCTTTATAATTATTCTAAACTATTATTCATCCGAATCAGTAGTTAAAGCAATCAAGGATCTAAATTTTTTTGCCTAGAGAACTCAAGCTGTCAACTTAAATGCCAGAAATGTATTCATTATCATATTTGTGTTAAGATTGTAATACATGCATATGGTTAGTGCCACAGAGGTTAGTAAATAATACATTATTATAAGCCGTCACACCTAGTATATCGCTGGTGGAGTAGCCCGACCAAATATATATATATATATATATATATATATATAAATCGTGACTTGTGGATCATAGTTTAGTCCCATTAATGATGCCTCCGCAAACCGGCAGGGCGACTCCACCAGCAATATACAAGGTATGACGGCTTGCAATAATATATTAAGATTAAAATATCTTGTTAAAATAAACTAATTAAAAGAACATTATGATGTTTTTATAAATATTTTTAACTGCAAGGAGTGATTGTGATGTATCATTTTTGAAGTTAATGAGAACAAACATACTAGTAAGTTGGACAGCTAGGTAGCTTAAAGTTACCTCAACTCAATGTTTTGATTTAACAAACGTATTTGGACTTAAGCAATAAACACATGTATGAAATTCCGAAAGGATATATATTAAACTATTACATTAGTGCTTTAAAATGAATAATTTTTAAGAATGTAAACTTGAACACAAACGTCAGATTAATAAAATGTTCTAAGGTAATAAATTGATGTTTTATTTATTTATGTAGTAAAATAAATTATTTCTTTTTCTTTTAAATGACTTTTGGTTGTATTAAGTATACTTATTGTATATATACTCGTATTTTGATTCATGTTAAGAATACTATCTCAAAAGTTTGGGTCATATAAGAATCTTTGTTCTTATGGCTTCATAACAAGAAATAGCATTACCAGTTATTCCTGTCAGTCAAATTCCGTAAAAGTATATTACTAACTGTTGCTGTAATTTCTTAACACTAGGTGACCCGAGGTTGCTCTTCCTCCACTTTCCATTTCCTGTAGCGTTTCTTCTATTTCGCGTTGTTTCTTTTTTCTAGTGAACAGGAAAGAATTAAATTCCTTATTTCACATTATCAAATGTGATACAGTATCGCAACAGTGTCGTAAATTTTACATCGCAGCAAGTAAAGACTGTTTTATTGTCACAATCGTCAAAAACATATTTCCCATAACTCCAGGAAAACAACTTTGGTTTTTATAAAACGAAATTTTAATTTGCGTAAACAATATTTGTTAAATACTTCTAAAAATGTAAGGATATATTATATATCTTAAGTAACTAATATTTTAATTGTGATATAGACCTTGCAAAAATCTTAGCAGTTACGTCAGAAAAGGCAATTCGAAAGGACTTATATTTCGTAAGTGTTTGGTGAAAATAATCACGGAGAACCGCAAGCAATTTGCAAAGGAGTGAGTTGAGGGAAAGGCTAATCAGAACCTATTGGTGGCCAAGTGCCGTTGTCATCTAAGCAGCAGCAATGCGTCGACGGCCGCTATCCAGTCAATAAGCTGCGGCCTCTGCATACAGATACTTCCAGGCTGTTACTCATCAGCCAACACTAGTCAACTATGCCACTCAAGCTTAAATTCTGCCAATTTCAATTACTTGACCCATTTATTCAACTTAGACTCGTTGAGTATTATGTATGAAAAAATTTTAATTTAGTTTTTTGTAAAAAAAAATATAAATTTTTACTAAAAAAAAACATCTTTTTTTATGGATTCTGGCAATGAACTTAAGTCCATATTAATATTAAAAATAGCGTGCTTCTAAATCTATGTTTTTTTTACATTAAAGATGTGGTAGTGAGGAAAAGGCTCAAAAAGGTTAGAAAAACAATAATATGTAGATTAAACTTAAATATACTGTAAGTAAACATAATATCAAATTCATTTCCATCAATTGAGATTTGCTTATATTCTAATGTGGCTATCATGTAGACATGATATCAAACTCTCTGGTCTAATATTTATTTGTTTCACTGTAGTAATATCAATTAAATCAGTTGTAAAAAATAGAAATCATTGATCAAGAATAATCTGTCGAGTTGTTATTATTAAACACAGAACGTGAGTCTAATTGGATTTGTGCGCACAGCGGCCATATCAGTCCTGTTATGCTTTCTTAAGTTCTTTTATAATCCTCTTTATATTTTAAGTTCTACAATGTACTTTATAATTATCCAATGAGAAGCCTCTCTTATTTCTATCGTTTTTAGGTATGATTTGCCAAAACATTTTAACTTCTAAAACATTTTTGCCTTGAATTAACATTGAATGAGTTTTATATATTTGTTTCTTCCATCTAAAATCTGCATTATTCGTCTGATATTAACTGCAGCAAGCATACTTCTTAGTTAAAGTGAGAATGTCGCAATAGATATTTTACACTTTTTTTAAGTACTTCTTTGAAGAATTATTATTTTTTTACATTGTAAAGTTCAGTAGGAATTAGCTTTTTAGACTAAATTAACCTCGAATGTTCGACACATCATTTATCTGTTTTCCATTTTCTCCAAATCCCCAATTACTATTCTTGAGACATGTGAGGTGCGTTGTGAGACATCTGTCCAGGACGGAGATGAATCTTTTGCCTTAAACCTTTCCTAACTGGTCCAGTGGCTCATTCTCTTATATTCGATTGTTCAAGTACCCATATAACATTTAACACATATTTGCTGTTTTATTAATATTTCTTGGTCTATCAATATACTTGACAAGGACTCCTTTCTTAGCCGGAAGCTTTCAATCAAGGTGAATTTGTCATCAGTTTAACGTCACATGAAAAATATTTTATAAGGTGCACTGTATATGGGACATATAGGCCAAACTATTGATGTTCAATTAATATTTCGTTCGATAAATGTTTTGAACAATCATATCCATTGAATTATTGGTAATGTATGTTAATGTATTAATCATGGAACTAGCGAATCAATAGCGGAACAATTTAATGCAGGAATAATTAATGTAAGAACAGGATCTACTACAACTGAAATTGCGACCGCTAAGGCTGACCTCAGGGACCAGCATACACAAGGTTCTACTGTAAGAGAGAATTTGGTAGAACAGAGTCTTATCTCCAAATAGACGCTTTGGTTCTACAAAATTACTATAACTGTTGTGACGAAACCAATGTCTACGCATCGGTTGTATCGCTTGTATGAAAAATGGTATCCTACAATAAATGAAAAATGTTTCCTAAAAATTAGCTTTAATAAACTACAAGTTGATGAGGATAATAAATCAGACATTTTATGATCTTAGCTAAATTAAAGAATTTTCGTGTTCCAAATAGAAGGGGTTGAAGTATCACTGAAACACGTCAGCTCTTCAGAGAAGATTAAGATCCTGGAATGAGAGTTGGGTCTCCAGACTCAAATGGTTGGCAATATCTCAAGAACTGAAACCGTTCGGTTCAGCCAAAACCAATCACCATGATTGGTTAGCCGGCTCAAGCAACATGAGATTCAATCACGTATTCGCTCTTGGATTAGAGTTATTCAAATTGACTTCATTTGCGTTTAATTCAGAATAAATAGACATAGATGACACAGTAGATGACCAGGAATGAACAAGAATGATATTTTTGTCAAGACAATATATTTCTGACAGTTGCCGTTTTTTAACATTTCCTACATAAATTATATTTCACTATATTTTTCAGTTAGTTTTTTTTTCAGCAGATGAAGATAATAAGGTTGAAGCCAGGATGAAAGGCAGCTTGCGCATCTGTTTATTAATGTAGGGTCACTTTATTAGGAATGGTTTATGAAAAGCCTGCCCAGATTAGAGCTGCTCAATTTACTTATTGCTCCCCTCCCCCTTATTTTCATTCCTTGTATTTCTTTATCCGCGTTATGCTTCACGTTAATTAAACTGCTTTCAACTAATTAAAGCAGATAATATAAATTCAGGAAATTTGGAATTGTATTTGAAAAAACACTTGAAACTATAAATGTGTTTACATTATTCTTTTTAATCTGGAAAACAATTCATAAATGAAAGATTTCCTGATTAGTTCTATTTAAACTTTAAAAAATCCATAAATAATACGTTAGTTTTCAAAAAAATATTATTATTATCTGCAACTTTTTTTAATCGCAAATATATTGACAATGATTGACGTTTATCTTATGAAAACATATTTGAAGCATCGTCAATCAGATTTATGATATTTCACAACATCTTGTAGACTCTAGCAGGCAATGTCACTTAGTTCAAATTGATATGTGTAGAACTTAATTAGAATTAAAACACCTTTAGCATTATTAGTACTTTGTTATGAAATAATACCATTTTTCGTTTTAAATATATATATATATATATATAAAATAAATAAAAGCAACACCAAATCTCGGTATCTTCATGATACTAAGATTTTTCTCAAGATGAAGCACGGATAACTTGTTCCTAAAATGATTCAACTACCGCTAGAAAGGTCTCTCAAACATATTATTACGTTTATATTATTATTAGTACGGCATAGAACAGAACCAGTCACTTACAAGGACCTTTGAATCACCTTTGCTTTCCAAATTTAAATATTAAATTTACATATATTTTTATATATTAATTTAATACTTTAATATATATAAATTCATAAATATATATAAATTATTTAATTATTAACCAAATGTTAAATAGAAATTTATAATATTCTATCAATATATAAACTATGCAATATAAAATATAAATTATTATTTTAAGCCATGTACTGCACTAGTATACCAGTGTAATATAAAAGCGAATTACTTAAAAGTGCAGTGTTTCTATCAAGGCGAAGTACTGTCAGTTTAAGAGACTGGATTAGTCTCTTAAAACATTAAAAGCTTTCCAAAGATGTTACTCACATAAAACATTTAGGATTTATGATGGCTTTATATTCATATAGTATACATATTAGTCTATAAAAAGATTTCACATAAACACGTGAAATAACAATCAATGATCAAACCACAATAAGAAATGGGAAAACAAGACTAAGATCTTTCAACCGTAACAAGCAGTCTTCGTCTGAGTCAAAAACCCAACTGGAGTTGGGTTTTTGACTCTGACGAAGACCGCTTGTTACGGTTGAAAGATCTTAGTCTTGTTTTCCCATTTCTTCTTGTGGTTTCATCATATATTAGTCTATGTGATAAATCAAAGTTATAATACGAGTATCTGGAATGTTATCGCTTTACGAACATTAGTTTCATTTAGAAATTATCTAAATTGGTATACACTTGGATTGTGTTTGAACACAATCTTGATATGTATGATATTTATTTATGTATAATGAGTGTATGTGTTTGAAATAAAACAGCAACTGTGAATATCGTGATATATTCTGAGACAAAGATATAAAACCAGTATTGAGGATTATGAATGATGACATTAAGATGTAACTATGATTTGAAAATGAATGGTCAAAGGATGTTTCTTATTTATCTAGAAAACAACCTTTAATATATTCAGTACTGTAAAGTGTTTGCATTGAAGTCCCTTCAAGATTTGATAATGTAGTCTTATCTACAATTGAAATTAATTATATGACGCCAATTTCAAATTTTGTTTTTCTCTTCACATATAATGATTTTTGTCAATAAAATAGAAGTATAACTGAAGATATAGTTAATTTAAACTAGTGAAAAAATACGAGTGTATATGAGAGCGGTAGAAATTGAAAGAGAATGGGAAGGAGAGAGGACGTCAAGTTGTTAAAACTGTGCTAATTGGTAAATGCAATACCGTTACTGAGAGCGCTTAGTTTATCGGGAAACCCTAACGGACCCATGAATTGTGGAGCAGAGCATCAAACCATCTACTTCACCCAGTTTTAACTACGAGCAAATCTCTGTGACTTTCAGAAAAGGATAAAATATAACGAAAAATCTAGACTTTTATTACGAATAAAACATTATTATATTAATTTTGATTATTATGAGAGGACACTTCTTTTTTTTCGCCTTATTATTGCTGAATTCAATAATTATATAAAGATTGGTTAAATTACTATGAAAAAAGTAAAGCATTTAGGAAAATGAAAAAAATCAATGTTATTGCAGATACAATAGTCAAATGATTATAAATTAACTTCATTTCATTAGGGAAATAACAATCCAAGTCATTTTCTATGTAACTTGTAAATCGAAAATTCCCTGAGGATGGTAGTTCATCCTAAAATCACTTAATTTTACATCAGTCTAGTTTTGGTTATCAGTTTCAGCAATGCATCGAATTATATATGTATATATAACAAGATTCCATATAAACACGTGAAACAACAATCAATGATCAAACCACAATATGAAATGGGAAAAAAGACTAAAATCTTTCAACCGTAACAACCGGTCTTCGTCGTTGGGCTTTGACTCTGACGAAGACTGCTTGTTACGGTTGAAAGATCTTAGTCTTTTTTTTCCCATTTCATATTGTGATTTGATCATATATATAATTAGGAACGGGTTGTATATATCTTATTCAAATAAACAGCATCTTCTTTTTTGTATGATATAAACACAATACTCTTCAATATTCTTCCTTGGTCGTATAATTTATGAACCATTACGCACTTAACTTTTTGGAAGCATTAAATTTGCCTTTAACGTAAATTTCTGCTTTTTCTATCAGTATATGTATTAAATATGCTAAAATTTTAAATATTTTGCAGCCGTTTATAGAATACTCTTTCCTGTTTATTGCATCTAATTTCTTTGCAGTTTTGAGTTGACATTCCAGCTGTAGTTATGTCATGAAATCTTTCAGAATCTGCTGTTTAGACATATCTATTGTAATTAGTATTTGCTAGTACCTCTCCAAAGTTTTAATACCGTGGACTTTCTCAGCAACGATTATCCCTCGAAGAAGTCTCAGAGTTTCAGTTAATGTTAGAAACATTATATATTCAGATAATGTTGATGGAAAGTTATTTTTTCGACTTTTACACATAATGTAAACATCAAAAGATATAAAGACTAACTATTTTGAAATATTTTAGAAACACAGTGCTTTCAAGAAAAAAATATTAAATATGAAAGTAAAGAAGAGAATTTACCCACAGATCAGTAGAGCCTGAAATGTAATTGATATAATGATATTATACTATATAATTGTAATTATATTATATAATGACATACTAGATTAAGATTTTGTTTTATTACAATGTTATTAGTATTATTTTTAGCATACGGTTGATCTAATTGAAGATAATAACAAAGGTGTGGTTAGTTCAAAAAAAGATTGTATTTAATGAAGAACAAAAGCGAAAGATGATCATGTCAGTCTATGCGATATAACAAGAAGGCATTCGGAATGAGGGAGGTGAAGAGGAACTTGGGAACTACGTTACGTGTCGTGGAACGTCTTACCCAACAACTTCATTGATCAACCTCCGCCCTGGGGATCGCTCGCGAAGCTTACACCAGTCAATAGCTTGAACACGCTTCCTTTGTTTATAAGCGACATTGACTCAAAGTTGGATTTCCAGTGTATAAATGGAATGGAAATGCAATCCTTCAAAGAATATTTTGTTTTAAATAGACCAGAAAGTTGTATTAGAGAACCGTTACTCTTTAAACCAAAAGTTACTTTCCTACAAACTAATATACACTTCTTAAACAAGAAGTTACTTTGGCAACCTTGGTTTAAAAAAGTTACAAAATAACATAATTATCAATATACACTAGTTCCATCAAAAAAAAAAAAAAAGAACTGTTATATACTGCCTAACAAGAAACCATAACACCATTGGTCTAGAGAGGACTGCTAAAACTCCTAAGCAAAGAGAGTCGGTCAAGAATTTATAGATAAAGAGAATAATTGGCCAATAATAGCTAGTTGACATTCAATAATGTTACAATAATGACGTCCAAAAATGCAGAGTGCAATCATTTTGGGATTTTCTACTGGACTGGTGATATCAATGACCAAGAAATCAAACACTTTCGTAAAAACCCTAACGCTCCCAATACTTTGAATTCCAAGAAGTTATCAAATTAAATTTGGATTAATTTAAATTTATCTATATATATTTACCAATTGGATGAACGATTCTTCGAACTGAATTAACTAGAATTGTTACGGTTGAAAGATCTTAGTCTTGTTTTCCCATTTCTTATTGTGGTTTGATCATTGATTGTTATTTAACGTGTTTATGTGAAATCTTTATATATATATATATATACAAAACTAAAGTTTATCGGGTCTCGGTCAGTTCTTCAGGTTCCAATTAAACTCTCATTGCCAACATTTTGGACTTTTTTTAAAACTTTTTTCATAGGCAGAAGTATAAATATTGAAACAGAAAAACCAAGTATTACATTACAAATTATTTTACAAAAGAAAATAGTATGTGGATTTTAACAACAACTGTATTCTGTTCAGTTCAGTTCAGTGTCACGTGTTCATTCAGACTACAGTTGTTGTTAAAATCCACATATTATTTTTCTTGTAAAATATTTTGTAATGTCATACTTAGTTTCTCTGTTTCAATATTTATACTTCTGCCTATGAAAAAGGGTTTAAATAAAGACCAAAACGTTGGCAATGAGAGTTTAATTTGGACCTGAAGAACCGACCGAGACCTGATAAACTTCAGTTTTGTTTCTATTCCTCGGTCGATGCTTTTATCAACATTTATATATATATATATATATATAACTGAGAAGAGCCTGTAGGACATTAAAGAAACTCTCCAAAAAAGGTAACCAAGCATGAAATTGGCATAAAATTTTTAGAAACTTGTTTGCAAGAAGGATTGCTACCAACCTTCACTGATATAATTATATATATATACATTTATATTTCTTTTAATATTGTCTTAATTAAATATCAAATATTTCTACTAACCTTTCTGTCATCTATATCTAGCTTCAGAAGTTTTGAATAAATGTGTTTTCAGTTTCTTCTATTATATTGTTCAGTTTTACATAATCTATATAAATGAAAGAATGAATTTGTCTGTACATAGCTTAGAACAGACTCATTTCAAGTTTTCTTTACGTTTCATATATTAGAGAAACCGAATTCACCCTCCGAAAAATATCTGTCGGTTTGTCCGCAAAATTTTGTCACAAGTAAACTCAACCACCATTACTTATCCAGCTGAAACTTTGACAGTAGATTTCTGTATGTCTAACTTAAAATATAGGCTCTGAATTGATTGGAAATTCAACGTAGAAGTAGAGTTATGGACGTTTAAAGCAAAAACGTTTGTCACAAAAAAAACCATGAAGTTTGTCAGCCACCTTGAGACATAGCCAGCTGAAACTTTGGCCCTAGATTTTGTATATACCTAACTTAAAATATAGGTTCTGAATAGAGATTGATAATTCAGTGCAGAAGCAAAGTTATGGACCTTTAAGCTGTATTTTGCTAACTCGACAGATATGTTTATATTGAAAATATACAGGTGTATCAAGTAGGTATTGATAGTTGATTTTAATTTCATTTGCGTATTTGAACATATTGTGCATTTGAGATTATTGACAAGGTGTTTCCCAGAGTTTCAAGATGTACTAGCGAGATCAAGTTTTTCTGACATGGTTAACTGTACTTTGCTTGCTCAAGACTCAGAGGTTCCAACCCTTTGTTCTTCCATAAACCTGAAGGACATACAGTTAATGTGGTGTAAACAGAGGCATTTGCTTAACACTGTTCTAGTAATAGTATTTTGTACTATTCTATAATTTCTAATGATATTTTGGAATACCAAGTACAATCAAATTTTTGGTTCTGTCAAAGACGGGTACGTTTGCTAGTTAGTTATAAAGTAATAATATACTAACTTCAGTGCTTTAGGAAATTAATCTTTGAAAAGTGATTGATTCCAAATGATTTGAATCTTACATAAATGACTGATTTGCTTTTTTAATCAATAAAAAAAATAAAATAAAAAATCCAATTTGGAATGCAGTAATTCAATTCAGCAGGTCTGTATATTGAAATATCAGTTCATTACTCTAACAGAGAGAATTCATGAATATATTTTAAAAGCACTTTGATTAACAATGTGACACGAAAGCCATCAGTATTACAGTCAAATTGATAAACTAAAATAATCGAAATGTTATTAATGTTGTCAATTCAATCATTCTTACTGTTGTTTTGAAATTTTATTTTACTTTAACATGTTTTGTTGTTTAGTTGACACAATTAAATAAACGTTGTGCTTCGATTTATGTACTTCAAGATTATTGAATTGAATTTAAACTTGAGTAACTACTGCCTTTCCTTATACTGGCAGTTTGATTTTTTTTGTTAAACTCTCTCAGATTGTAAATCAATCAAGCAGGGGCCAGGGTAACCCAGTAGCATACGTGCTCGCATCTGGGCCAGTAGATAAGGGGTTCAATGCCCACTATAACCCTCGTTTTATTCATATGGGAATTGAATAAAATTGAGCACATTGTATCTCGGAAAGGAAGTAAAGCCGTTGGTCCCGAGTCTGTACCATGTAAGGTATTTGTTAAAGATTCTTACTCTGAATACACTTGAATTGGGCCTAATTTAAGACTTTCAGTGTAGTTCAATGTTCATCGTGTGGTATTACAGAGGTAATGTTCGGTCTATGTGTGTTCTTGATGAGACTGCCTCTGGAACCTAACCTAACCTAAATCTATCAAGTAAATCAATTGAAGTTGGAATGACAATCTTATTGCAAAGATAAATACTTTATAACTTCACTTAGATCCTTGTAACAACTTAATAAAAGTAAAATATTTGAATTGACGTCCTTAGCGATGCGTTTATTGGTGACTGACCGGGTGAGTACTGCACGCAGGAAGCCTAAGGGAAATATTGACTTTTCTGCTCGAACAGCTCCCCAGTCATCCTCACAGACTAAGACTGCCTTAAAGACTACCCATCAAGTAGTTACTTTTGTGCTAGAATGTAAAATAGGTTGCTGATCATCTACAAACCTGTATAGCTCTTATACAATCATGGATCAACATTCCCTGGCTGTTGAAACCAATGTTCAAGTCGATGGTATTAGCAAAACAAGGCATAGAAAGACAATTTAATGATACCTAAAAAAAATGATTTAAAAATATTATTAAAATATATGGTAGACAAATTTAAAATGTTTGTCACTAATTAAAAAGGCAGACTCAAGTTTATTTAAACTTTTAAAAGTCAGCAAACATATAAAATTCAATTTGATTGATTAATTGTTATAAAACTAGTACAAAAGCTTCTGTCTAGCAACATCAATTAAGATGAAATATTGAACACATTTAGCATTTTTTTCTTTCCTTGGATAGCCTCCTCATCAGTGTCTTAAAATATGAAAGTTGAAATCAGTAAATCTGACTTAATTATGATGAGGGTATCATTTTTCTAGTTTTCATTTTTCTTTTGGTTACTAATGAATTCATTAAGTTGTTTATCTAAATCCCTATTGCCATAACCGTTGTTAATGAAGGCTTTTTTTTAGGTTTTGTACTGTTTCATTGAAGCTATTCTAATTGGACGACGTTTTAAAAACCCTGTTAATTAACGTCCTTATTGTCCCTTACTTATAACGCTCTGAACACACACTAGTTGTTGAAATATACTCCATATATATGTTAGTTACTCTTATAAACGATTAATTATAATGTGGCTTGCTCCATGTTTCTAATTACTGCAACAGTAATAATTCTATGATATGTGCATTTTAATTGTAAAATATTATCATTAATTTTTCAATGTCGTAATAATTGTAATAATATATCGTAGTCATATGACATAAATATTGATATTTCCTCTAAAATAAAAACTCTGCATTTAGTAGTTTGTTAAAATATTTAGTTTAAAATATCACTAGTTAATTTACGAATTTTTTAAAAGCTTATAATATATGTAGATGAATGATGTAGAGGTAATAAACTTTTTACTTAAATAAAGATCGTCTGGCTGATAATCTGATGATCTGATGTACTCTGACCTAAAATGTATAGAACTCTTTCATTCACGTCCAATTACAATTACATTTTTAACGTAAAAATTTGAAACATTGAAATATGATGTAGTTAAATATCAAAAAAAATCTGATGTGAAACCCAGTCGACTTTCATTTACCTAATTATAAACTAATAGCTAAGTGCTTCACGCATTTTAACTATAATAATACATTCAACAGACTTTTTTGTTTAAATTACTGGCGTAGTTGTTTTCTTATTTATACAACGCAGCGTTGTAAATCTCAATTTATTGCAATTAACCTATTAATCAAAAATGAATTTAATTCATACTAATAGATAAAAAGGTAATCTATGATTTTAATTCTATTTATAAGAAATCAGAAAGAAATAAATTCATAATTTACGCCAATCCAAAGAAGTTCAAGCAAATAACATAGATTAAATTTCATTGTTCATCACAAAACTTCAATTATTATTCAGTTATTCATTGCAATATATTTGTACTAGTATTTGGAATAGTTATTCTTATACCAAAAGACATTTTTGAACTTCCGACCCCCTAGGATAACCCCCTGGGAACTCATATCTTTCCCTATACGTAACCAATGTTAACAAACGCCGGTACTGCAATAATTTTAGTCGAAATCGTAGAGACAAATTTTTATGAACAGAAAAAATGTATTTTTTTCATGCAAACTACATTCTAAAGAATGCATAGTGGTGACGAGCTTGCAACTATATGTCATAGCCAAGAGGAACTTAAATAAGAAATAATTCTTTCGTATAATATGCATATACTCTACACTCTGATACAAACAAACACACATACAAACATCAATTTTGAAACCCATTTTATTAAGCTTAATACGAGTAATTTAGTTGTCGAGAAAATAGAACGCTTGTTGTAGAATCACTTTAAATTCTGTCTGCAACTCTTGTGTAACGTTTTCCATTTGAAGCAACATTCTGGACCCTGTTCCAGGACATACATACACTGGAAAAGATGAATTTTCCCTTTTGATGAAATGCTCAGCATTTAATTGACATTATTTTTGCAACTTAACTAAATGTTTATGTATAGTCAATACCAGGTTTTGATTAAAACCTTTGAAAAAAAAAATATTAGTTTGTACTTATCTATGATACCATCATGTCATTTATATTTTTAATCGATTTACAGGGGATTTCTTTTGCATCTTCTGTTAAATTGATCAGTCCCCATCAGTATCAGTTTTTCATTATGACCTATTCGGTGTTTCATAGCTAATAGTGTGTTTGCTATCTCCTTGGAGTTAAATGACCTGAAAGCTACATTAGTAAAAAGTACCCTTTTCGTTTTTAATTGTTTATTTCACTTTATAGTTCACCTTCAAGTTTACTGGATATTTTGTGAAAAGTGTTTCTTAAAGTTCAGGATAACTTGTGTTTTTTAATTCAAAATCCTTTCAAACGTACAAAGTCGGATTTCTAGTACATTGAAACTATTTCTGTTCTATCATTTTAACAAAATCCAAGTAGATTTAAAATTATTGAACCAATCTCGCAAGATATTTAGTGTCTTACATGTTATTTATAATTCAGGTAAAACGTGGTCCTTACTTGCTTTAAGCCGTTATTCAATTCTACCCTACCCAGTTGTTATCTGCGTTGTTTGAGTTAAAAGTCTTCATTTCTAGTCTAGATGAATGAAAACATTCTAATCACAATATTTAAAGAGCTGGTCTTTGGATTGCCTGATGGTATCTACGAGCTCTATATAGCAGTGTTTCAATACCACACCGGGCTATCATATTTTTGTGAATATATCATATACCTATGATCATATGAATATGACTGGTATGTCATAAAATCATATGAACCCGGTTGTTTATCTATTAATAGAGATTTACAAATGATGGCATTAAAATATATCTAACTACCATGTCAGCCGGTTGGTGTATTAAATTCTCTGAAAATACATCACTGGTACAAATAATAACTTTTGCAGTAGAAACTAATACACAAAATTTTCACAAATTCTAATATTTCTTTGTTGTTGAAAATTGAAATAGATATAAAATTAACAGATGTTAGAGAAAGATTGTGGCTCAATTATTAAGAAAAAAATATGAAAAAGCAATGTTTTTAACAGTTTACTAAAGTCATAATGCTGAACTTAATGAGTTTTTTTTTCTACTTCCTATAATTTAACTTCTAAAAATAAAAAGGAGCCATCTGTGGTGAACCACTCCTTTGGACCATCTTGTCTACATCAGGACAGGGGGTTGGATGTTTTCATTGGATGACCCAGAGATTCATGATGAAACTGGTTCTTGAAGTTATAATTTCAAAGGACCTATAATAAATGGAGACTGTAAGAAATGTATGAGCCGATTTAAACACCTGATGAGACACTCAGAGTAATAGGAGTTGAGTCCAAGACGACCAAACGTATGTTAACTTTAATTAAAGCCAACGGATCTCGGGAGGAAGTAAATTTATAATTGGTAAAACAGTTAAAACATTTAGGCAAAGAAGTAAAATGAGGAGAGTAATTGTTGAATTATTCGACATCTCCAGCAATATAGCTAATAAAGGTGTTTTAGTGTTCCGATGCCTACACCGTTACTCTAGCCCACACACACATCTTTTCAATATTTTCAAAATTAATATACGTATAACAATATTTAAAAATTAAAATACTACACGTTAACCCAAAGTACAAAATTTTAATAATTTGCGCCTTCAAAATTTAAATAATTACATCTAACAATAATAAACATTAACAGAATTTATGCTGGATTAATAGATCCTGTATGAAAATATTCAACACTATTCAGTCCAAATAAACTGATATATACGATTTCATTCTTCTATTGCTATGCCAATACTCTAATTTGAGGTCGTATCCTATTTATTAATAATCTGATTTCTATTTCCATATCTAATATATAATAGCCTCCTAATTTGGATTTCATGACTCTGTATATTCTTCAATAAGACTCCTGATATTTCGATATCCTATATTTCCGATTATCCTCTATATTCTATTCCCAATAAGACTCCTGATTTTAGTACGATTTCCGATTATCCTCTATATTCTATTCCCAATAAGACTCTGATTCACTATGATTGAGATTAATTTAAAAGAACACAATTCAAGAGTTTCATTAAAAGCAATTGTTTGCCAAATGATATACATGTATTAATAGTTATTGAATAGTTAACTCAAAAGCTTATCATATAGATTGTTATACTTCTGAAATGAACAATTCTATAAAGGTTTGCATGAAGATTACATAAGTACCTAGCACTTTTTATTTAAATGTAATTGTCTAATATTACAAAATAGATCATCACTCATAGCGTTTCCATTTCAATAGTGACTGCTTCCTCCAACATTAAATAATTATTAATTTTATTCAGTTGGTAAGAGTGAAAGTACATATTTACTGACTACAGCTGATATGACTGAGATTCAATTCGACTAGCCATCTAGCAACACATTCTTCGTCTGACTGGTTTCTTGAGTAACTGATTGCAGCAAGTTCCAGTCACATCCTTTGTTCCACCTGCATTCTTCCTTCAGTAGCTTAACAGCAACATTTTGTATTTCAGCTCTTCATCAGTATCAGTTGTAATTGATTCCTCTATGTGACACGTCCTCTTTGGTGTAAAAGAGGATTTGACCGGTGGAATTGCGATGTTACAGACCAATCCTTGTCTACACTAGACGATTCAGTGGCCACAGCAAGTCTAATTCATGGTACTGACCGGGTCTGCAAGTATAAAGAACGTGCTCAGCTTCAGTTCTTTCCCTTAGTTAAAACACCTGTATTTCCCAGCAGTAACACATTATCGCTTCCCAGCAGAAACATTAAGAATGTTGATCTGCTTTCTAACAAGAGACTATTAAATTGAAATAAAAAATGCTGGGCGCTTACTTAACTTCATGGAAACCTTTATAGAATTGTTTATTTCCAAAGTATCACATTCTATATGATAAACATTTGAGCTAACTATTCATAGATATAATAGCACATGTTTATTTAATCATTTCCATTTCCTTAAACTTTTGAATTGTAACCTTTTAAATTAATCCTATTCATAGTGTATTAGCCGTCTTATCAGGAACAAGAGACAGTACCACTCTCAGAAACTGTACCAAAATCAAGAGTGTTAACATGGTTCCCAGTCTAGGCTCTCACTAGTTTTGTAGCCTACTTGATGTCTCGTGAGCTTGCTATCTGTTGTAAATATCTTGATGGCCTGAAGTGTGCGTCTGTCGGTAGCAAGATTGTGGGTCACGACCGGGTCTGTAATTGGGGCAGATCGTGGCGAGGTACAGCAGCCGCCTCCCTAACGGTCCGGCTTCGCCCTTGAGTGGCCTCGACGTCACGTTCTGTCGAGCTTGCACTCGTAATCTACATGACTCTAGTCTTCACATTGTAACCGTCAAAGCAATCACTCAACATGCCATCACAAGTGTGTTACCTCAAAGAATAAACAACCTCATTGATACTACCCTCTGGATTCAAAGACATTGACACTGAGATTGCGGGTTACAAAAGACCTACAACTCATGCTCAAACACCCATTCAACGACTATATAACTTCTCTAAATTTTCTCTATTCATAAATAGAAACATAATAAAATATATAATTTCACTTTTTAGTCCCTATCTTATCAAACTGTACCATTATTAAAATTATAATGAGATATCGAATCTAGCAATTTAAAAATGATTAATTATACCTAATATAGCAAGTGGTGAGAATCTTGAAACAGACTGGCACAATACATGAAGAAAATTCATTAGACCAGCTGATCTGTTTAATGCCAGTGTACATTGCCCCACATCCAGTATAAATACACTAATTAAACGTGAAACGGCACCATACTGGGGAGTGTGCATGAGGTAACTGTCTATTGTATAACAAGAAACAACTTATCGCAATCTGTTTTTACGCTTCGAAAAATAAAAGATCGCGTGAACGGAAACAGTTGCATTCTACGACAGCTCCCCTTCTTCCGAAACAGTTTCTCAAAACAAGCCCTGCTAGCCACCCATTAATTTGTTTCTCCATCTTTAAAATGTTTCACATCGGATATTTAGCAAATCTAAGAGTTAAAATATCAAAAATGCCCGTAATTTCTGAGTATAATTATATTGCCAATCTGTTTTAAATACAATATGAGTCAGTTATTCAAATCTAACAAATAAATATTAAACTTAATTGTTTACTATTTTTATTAATTCTTCAGTTACAAATAGATCATGAATATAAATCTGTTGAAGTACAACATTTTTTTTAAAAAACAATATTAAAATAAAATTTAAGGAACAAATTACATATAAAAGTATTAATATATATTTTTTATAATTGATTCAAGTTAATAAAAAAATAATTTAAAGTTAAATTTTACATATGCAAAAAAAGGGAGAAAATATTTTTGAAGAGAAATTATACTTTTAGAACTCAACGCTTACATTAGCTTAGGTATTTGCTATGTATATACTGATTTTTGTATCCATGTATGATATTCTAAGAGAAATGGAACTATATAAATCAAAAGAAGTGATGTCGTTTAAAAAAAAAGCCCCTAAAACAATGCCAGGAGGTAATCTAATGTATTTCTCTTAACCGCAACGTCTTTAATAAATGAAAGTAAAAGCTTATGTACAAGTTTCAATGAAAAAAGAAATCCAATTATTTAATTATAATGCTGTGTTTCTTTTGCAAGATTTACAGTTCCCAGATCTTCTCTTACATGTTCTTTAAGAAGTGGGAAGCGTGGTCCAAGAATTATTTGGCACAGTCATTATGTGCCTAATTCCATTAGAGGGTTATCCTATATAAAGGCTTAGATTGTCTTGTACCTGTCTTTACAGCACTTAGAGAAGTAATCTCTCTCACATTCTCGCCCTTTTCAAGGGACAATGTGCTTAATATTCGCAAACTTCCTTGGCACAAATGTAAATAAGAATACCTCTAGTTAGTGCAGGTGAATGTCACAATGTAAAAAACATGCAAGTTTTGGATTGAAGCTAAAAAAAAAAAAGGCCCCTGCCAACCTTACTCTGCTAGAAGAACCCAAAAGTATTGTTTACCACTTACGTTGTCTTCCACAGAAAATTATATATAGCTGTATGAAAACAATTTCAAATTTTATGTAAACACCTTGACATTTTTCTCAATAAGGAACAAAAATATACACAAATATTTCCTTCTATATTAACAGATACAGATAAATAATTTGTAAATTATTTATTATATTCAAATGTATTATATTATATAGTTGTATTATAGATTATTTTCAACTTGGTTGAAAGTGCTAGATTAAACAGTATAATGAAAAAATGAACCAAAAAAACTATAACTGTTGTTATAATATAAAATAATATAATAAAATTTTGAAGAAAATAGGAAAATTTACTGCACATGACTAACAATTATTTCTTACTACTTCATATTTCAAGGTGAATTTTATTTTGAATGAGATGAAAGAATATGTCATTTTTTTGTAATTAATAACCTTCTAATATGAATAATATTAATTATTAATTGATATTCATGTTTATTTTTTTTTCTTTTAACTCTCTTTTTTTTAAATCATGAAATTTTAAAAAAAGTTATGCTAAACAAGCCGACAAGAGAATGCATGTGAAATATATTAGTTATTTGTTGTTGTATTAGTTACATTGTTATAGTTGTATTAGTTACATTGTTATAGTTGTATTAGTTACATTGTTATAGTTGTATTACTTCAATATATTTATCAAAAATCATTACACTTGCAGTATACGTCCATCAATAAGATGATAAGTTCCCAGAATGACAAGAAGTGCGAGAAAAATGAGTAAATAATTTGTTATAAATTACGATAACGTGTATTCCCATTAAGAAATAGAAAATTCCTCAAAAACACAGAGTTATTTTACTGATCAATTTTGTTTGAAGTCCATGAAATAACTTCCGTGAAATTATTATTACATTATTTTGATGGGTACGCAAACCACAATCACACAAAAACGCACATACAGACCAACAAACAGACACACGCACACACGCATAAATAAACACTAAAGAACATTAGAAACAAATATACACCAAAAAAAGATTTATTACATTTTTAGCAATCATTCCTCAGAATATTTTAAGTTTTTTTTTAAATTTTTTTTTTTTATTTTTTTTATTTTACATAGTCACAACAATGCAAATGTACATTACCAGTGACAATGATGAAGGAAATATATACATTACACATGGAGGCAGGAGGGAAGAAATAATTCAGTAATTATACTTCCTGGCGTGAGAAATAAGTTATGAAACTTAGATTAAATTTACAAGTCACTAGAGTAATTCACACTAATAAGTCTCTTGGCCAGTTTCTCTTCAGGCGCCTTTGGGGATTTCCTGGAATATTTGTTGAGGAGATGTTTTGGACTAAGGGATTGTTATTGCTACAAAGATTTTTATGGAAGGCTTTGTATCGAGATATTGCTACTTGATGAACTGTTGAAATCCTGAGGTCTGAATAGATTGTTTGATTTGGTATGTAAAAGGGACAATGAAGAATTTTTCTAAAAATTTTTGACTGAAGAGCTTGTATCCTCTGGGCATTGCTAGATTTTGTTGCTCCCCATATTTCAATTCCGTAAGTCCAAATAGGCATAATCATAGATTTATATAGTAATAGTTTATTGACAGTAGTTAATTTTGAACGATTATCAAGTATGTGAATTAAAAGTCTATATCGTCTGTTTAGTTCTGTTCTTTTCATTTTGGTATGGGGAGCCCAAGTAAGACGTCTGTCAAGGTGCAGTCCTAAGTATTTGGTGGTTGTAGTTTGTGGGATCGGAATATGGTTAAGGAAGACTGGAGAACACGCATCTGGCCGCAACGTGAATGTTACGTGAACACTTTTCTGTTCGTTAATGCGTATTCTCCAACACTTCAGCCATGACTCTATAACGTTTAAGTGTTGCTGGATATAGTAGGATGCTAGCTCAGGACTGTCATTTGTGCAAAGGATTGCCTTGTCGTCAGCAAATGTGGCTAAGACTGTATGGGGAGATTCTGGAATGTCGGAGGTGTATATGGAGTATAGCACTGGTCCAAGTATGCTTCCTTGCGGAACTCCTACCTTAATATGAATAACTGGAGAAAGACAAGAGCCTTCTATTACTTGGCTAAAGCGGTGGTTGAGGTAGGACTGCATTATAAGGTAGTAAGTATGTGGGAGTATTTTTTTGAGCTTCCAAAGCAACCCAGCATGCCAAATCCTGTCAAAGGCTTCCGCCTCATCAAGAAAGACAGCTGAGCAGTATTGTTTCTTCTCAAGAGTAGAGGAAATGACATCAACTATACGGTGGCATTGTTGAATTGTAGAGTGTTGAGATCGAAACCCGAATTGGTGAGAGGGGATTAAATTTTTCGATTCTAAAATGGGACGAAGTCTTCGAAGAAATAATTTTTCAAAGATTTTGGCCATGGTTGGTAGTAAACTAATTGGGCAGTACGACGTACATAGTTGTGGAGACTTATGGGGCTTTGGGATCATGCGAATAATAGAAAATTTCCACAGAATGGGGAAATAGGTTGTTCGTAAGATAGAGTTGTATATATATGTAAGGAAAATTATGACCTTACGGGGAAGTTGTTTGATTATTTCGTTTGTTATAAGGTCATAACCGGGAGATTTTTTTGATGGTAGTTTTTTAATTATAAAGGAGACTTTATTTGGGGAGAATGACTTGGGTGGAAGAGAGAGCTGTAAAGGGGCTACAAGTTCATCAGTTACTTTTGCTGTAGTATCAGGGTCTTCTATATTTGAGTTGGGAATGAAAAGGGTTTCAAGGTGTTTGGAGAAGACTGTGGCCTTCTCATAGTCGCTTTTTGCCCAGGTATCGTCGCCAGTAAGGATCGGAGTACTAATTTTTTTATGGGACAGTATTCGTCTAGTGGCAGTCCATACTGACTTGTCTTCGGGTTTCAGTGCTCCAGTATATTTTTGGAAAAGACAATTTCGATATTGCTTTAAGTCTCGAGTTAGTTGGTTTTTTAATCTGTTAAATGTTTGTTTGTCAGATGGGTATCGACTTCTCTGCCATTTGGCTCTTGCTCGTCGTTTAGCTTGGATTAATTCCCTGAGGTATGTTGGTAGGTATGTAGTGTGCTTTTTTGGTCTGGATGGGACTTTAGCATTATTTATACAAGCATGTATATCCTGAGTTAATTTACTAATTGCGTCATCTATTTCACGTGATGTCTTGAGGCGTACTTTAAGGTCAGTCTGTCGTTCAATTTCGGCTCTAAATTTTTCCCAGTCAATATGTCCGTTGAGTAGAGTTTGATTATTAATAATTTTCATAGGATGAATAGATAATGATAGAAGTACGGGTGAATGGTCAGAGGAAAGGTCTGGGAGAGTTGTGATGTAAGGGTTTAGTTTTGAGATGGGTGAAGTGACAAATATATCAAGCAGATCAGGTTTTTTGACTGTGGAAGAAGGCCAATATGTAGGAGTTCCAGGACTTAGGACAGTATAAGATGAGTTGAGAAGAGATTTACGGAGAATAGAACCCCGAGGTGTGGTTACTCGACATCCCCATGACTGGTGTTTACAATTGAAATCCCCTCCACAAATAAATTTAGGTGAAAGGTGTTGAAAGATATTTGAAAGGTCACTTTGTGTTATACGTTTGTTTGGAGGGCAATATATTGAAGAGACATTGTAGTTGTATGGATGGGACTCAAGGCAGATTGTGCATACTTGCATGGCAGGTGTGGATACAGAAGGTAGGATGTGGTGTTTGAGAGACCTCCGTACAAGCACAGCTACTCCACCGTGGGCAGTGTTATCAGGTTGGTCAGTGCGATATGTGATGTAGTCAGTTAGTTTAAAATATGACCTGGACGTAAAGTGGGTTTCTGTCAGTAGTGCAATGTCAATTTTCTTGTCATGTAGTACAATGTCGAGTTCTTGTCTGTGTTGAGTAAGTCCGTTGGCATTCCAGAGGAGGATAGTTAAAGATTGCTTAGTTGGGGAGGTGTTCATTTGGTAGCAACAGCAGGAACAAGACTGGTTATGACTGTGGTGAGAAGGGAGATAAGTGGAGTGATCTTTAGTGAACTTTAGTTCATTTAAAAAGGATGTAAGAAGAACTGTGAAATCGGAGGAAGGTGTGGGAGGAGGAATGAAGGTAGGCATTTTGTGAGGTACTTGCTGTGGTTCAGATGATGTGGCTCCTGCTGCAACGACATTAGCATAGCTAACGTTCTTGACGACTGGGTTCGTAGAAATACCAGTAGTTCTTGTCTTTTGACTCTCAGTTGAGTCAACATTTCGCCTCAGCTTCTTCTGTATGTTTTTGTGGATTTCACATCCTCTGTAACTTGCAGGATGACAGCCTTCACAAAGGGCACACTTCGCCGGCTCATCTCTTGACTTCATACAGTCCTCTGTTCTATGCTGACCTGCGCATTTCACACAACGAGGTGCTAGATTACAATAAGTTTTGGTGTGACCATAACGCTGGCACCTTTTGCACTGAGGTATTTCTTTTCGTTTATATGGCTCTTCCACAATAACTTTGGTATGAAACAAGGAAGTCATTTCAAAGATATCTTTATTATTATGGCTTGGTTCTAGATCTACAAAAAAGAGAGACATAGGCTGCTTCGTCACATTGTGAAGAACATTAGTAATATTTCGTACATTATGTCCTAAGTCTTTTAGTTCATCGTGGATAGTCTGTATTGGAGTGGAGTGGTGAATATTTCTTATTACTACTCTAAACGCTTTGTCTTGTTTAAGCTGGTACGTGTGAAAGGGGATGTTTAGCATTCTAAAATGACAGTTGATTTTGCGGTATCCCTCTGCTTCTTTTGGATATATTGCAACATCACTTGCTCTTGATTTACAAGCGAAATTACCTTTACCGACCAGTTCAGTAAGAGTTCTTATAAGATCTGGGAAATTTGTCACCGATTTTAAATATATGGGAGGTGGGGGTGGAAGTCTTGAAGTAGATTCTTCTTTTGACATTTCCGTTGACAGAACAGAAAACTTGTTAGGAGATAAGAATGATGGAACAGACACATTTGAATCAAGGTTAGCACCGCTCGTGGATGGTACGCTAACCTTGGGAAGTTGTTTGGCACTCAAATTTAGATCTGATTGTAAAGCAACAGCTACTTTTTTATTTTTTGGTGGGGAATGTGTCTGTGAACGACTACGTCTCTTTTTCATGTTATACTCGTAATTAAGCACAACTGAATTGAATTACCTTTCACAGGGCTCTCCGAATATCAATTTAAACAGGTCTTGTTGAATGAATTTTGTTGAGACAATAAGCCAAAGGAATAAAACTTCTTTACAAGTATATGTTTGAAGGCAGCACAGCAGGTAGGCAGAGCAGGCACAGATGTCAATAGAGCAGAAAGTCGCCTTTCTCGCATCCGCTACCGATGGTAATAATTGTGCTTATAAAACAGACACTTTTATGTCGGAAAGACTAACTCACAAATCTTAAGATTTAAAACCGAATAAATTAAAGACGTTTTATCACGGAGCAATGTTTTTTGGTGTTTTCACTAACAACTGTTTTTTTTTTTTAAAAATAAACCAGAAATGCGAGAAATATGAATACTTGATTTATTATTAACTACACACACACACATACGCTCAATCGCGCACTCAGGCGCACATATACACACAAATAACACACACATACACACACACACACACACACACACACACACACACACACACACACACACACACACACACACACATACACACACATAACATGAGCTATACTCCCTCATAACAGGTTTACTGTTGTGAGGCAAAAAAAACACACACATACACACTCGTCTCAGATATCATGGTACAAATATCAAACGTAAAATTCGTTAAACTTGTTTTTTAATGATTATTACACTTCGTTTACATTAAAGCAAATAAGACTTGATGGTGGTAGACAGTTACAGTTAAAGCTTCCCTTTTTTTTCAATTCGTTAAAACATTAATGTGAGTCATTTGGTTTCATTTCCTGAAATGGGTAGACATGAAGTGTTTGTTTGATTACCTCTAAATGACACGTGCTTGAGTTGCGGCAATTGTATGTTATTTGGAAGGTTGTTGGTGTCGTTGAGAGAAAGAAAGCGGGAAGCGCCGGTGTAAGAAAGCGTGAGTAGCGTCGCTCGGTGGTCACAGTCACAGTGGCAGCTGGGAGTCGCCTGCCGAGGGCCGGACACGCCTACATAATAAATCAGGAACAAAGAGCCTTGCATTTCCTTGTAATTGTTAAACATATAAACTCTTTCCGGAACAACTTACTCCACTTTATTAACATATTTATAATGAATACGTTACAGTGAAACATTTTTTAATGGGTGTTTTCGCAGATTTTCTTCTAGGCTAATTTCAACATTTAGTTGACCTGTGTCCTTCCTATGTATTAACAATAGATAATGACCAGAGAAGTAACAAGTTTAACTGCAACGCATGCAGTTAATATCGTCAAGCATAACTTTAAGTAGTCTACTTGCTAGCAAAGCCATTATTCAGAGATTAACTCCAATATTAAAATATAATTAATTATTTCGGATAACGACTTCGTTAAGTCAGCTGCAAGTAAATACATTTTCTAATTTCATTTATATTAACTCTCTCTGTATCTCTCTCTCTCTCTCTCTCTCTCTCTCTCTCTCTCTCTCTCTCTCTCTCTCTCTCTTTCATATACACCCACACAACAAACTTCTGCTGTCTGTATTTTTTTTTAATTTCTAATAATATTTTAAACTTTTAGTTCTTTCAAGCTGCATAAACTTTCAAAAAGGCATTTACAGGCCAAAGAAAAAAATTATACTACAAAACAAGAAAGAGGGAGGGGTTATTTTAATTGCTAGGATTAAGGATATATTAACCTGACCGAATGATCAATTACATTTAATAATCCTGTTTACACTGGCTGTTAGAATCAAAAATCAGCTTTTTAAAATTTCCATATATTTAAAACCAGAAATATTTAGTGTAAAATTACAG
Organism: Hermatobates lingyangjiaoensis; assembly: GCA_026182355.1. NCBI lineage: Eukaryota > Metazoa > Arthropoda > Insecta > Hemiptera > Hermatobatidae > Hermatobates > Hermatobates lingyangjiaoensis. The sequence goes on along the minus strand of JAPFBL010000048.1, from coordinate 1,320,423 downwards.
AACTTTATTTTATAACGCAAAGATTAGGATAAAGCTCCCAAGCACCCTCACTCTCTCACACTGCCTATGTCATTCTCTTTCTCTCTCTGCCTGTTTCATAAGCAGTATATATTTCAGAGACAATAAATGTGTGAGCAAACATCTCTGTATACTTCGAAAAGAGCTATTAAAAGTTGGTAGGCTCAAACTGTTTAAAGCAGTAAGATAGGATTGATAAAACCAATACTTAGCAAACGAAACAAATATTGAAGATATTATGAATGCTATTACTAGAACATCAAATGTAGCTTGAATAATTTTAAGGGGAGCTATGGATTTAGTGGTTTGAATTCTAAGGGTATTCAGAACATACTTAACTCTAAACGGGTTTCTATATTTTGTTTTAAATCACTCTTTTGTTTGAGAATTAAGTTTGATCATTTATCGGGAAATCCAGATAACATTCTGTACTGCCTGAGCAGTCCTTGTTCTTTGAGACGTTTACGTGGATTTAAAGTGAACCATTTGTTCATACACACTACATACTCGTACATCACATTACGTCCTACAAACGAGAGTTATTAAAGTGGGCAAGGGAACAGCTTTTTTTGTCAGAGTTGGAAGATATTTTTGATAGACGACTTTTTTCTTTAGTATGATTACCTTCCTCTGGTACTAATGTTCAGCTGTAAGAAATATTCCTAAAAGATTCAAATAAACAGTATCAAGGTTATTGAATAAATGGTATAATGCTGATCTGAAAATGCGAATATAGTTGTGAATAGATATCATGTTTGCAATTTTGGTAGTAGAGTCATTACGAGAAAGTAATAAAGAAGTAAATTAAGCCACAAAGAAAACTAATTTACTTTTACCTGTTTCAATGTGTATTAGATTTAAATAAATTTTATCGTTGTGTTGTGTCAATTATTTGAATTAGATCAGAGTTTTGGACGTAATCTTTAAGTTCTAAATGACTGACGATTCTATCTTTATGTCTGTCGTGGCCTAATGTGGCAATCACATGCTCTGTACACAATAGCAAAAGATGACTATCTGCTATCCAGCAATCGAACTCTTTTTCTCAATCAGTCCTTTTGATATTGCTATACCCGTCCTTTCTCTTACTATTGAATCAGCTCTAATTAAAACTAGTTATTCAAGTGTAACTATTGCCAAAGTTAACTGCATTGAAGTTAAAGTTGTGCATTTATTTTCATAATTCTAAATTGATTAACATTATTTAAGTAAACGAAAATCAGGAATTTTTTATATTGATTTACTTGAGATTCGTAGATATATAAAATAAACCACGTAATTTTCTTAACAAGGATCAATGATATATTCTTGGTATAGCCCCCAACAAATTTATTTTGAACTAATGACTCCCTAGTTAGGTTTTGAATTAATTACAAGTAATAGGTTACCACACAATGAAGATTGATTCTACAGTGGGAGTCCTAAATTTTGCTTAACTCAAGTATATTTACAGTAGAGATCTTTGACGAGTACCTTATATCGTAGGGGCTTGGGACCGACGGTTTAACGTCCTTCTCCGATGGACGACGTGGTCAGATTTATTCGCCTCCCGCGTGAATAAATCGAGGGCCAGGTGGAGATCGAGCCCCGGTCTTACCAGTTCAGAGACGAGTACGTTAACCACTGAGCTAACCTGGCCCAAATTACAAGTAATCACTTTTTCTGTATATGTTAAGGGTTTTTTAAAACAATCCAGTCACTAAGGACGAAATAGTGGTTATATCTGGTATGGCAGTTAACATTCCCCGCTAGTATTCAAGATCAAACGATCAAATACAGTTTCAATAAAAAAATTACTTCCTTGTAGGAGGTGAAAAAATAGCATATAATCACAAAGAAAACGAAAAGGATGGCACAAAACCTTAGTAATGATGGAGAGAGACATCGAAAATTTCGTTTTTGTAAAGAAAAATGTAAAATTTGAAATAGAAAATTACTCTTGAGGTATCACAGAGGAGTAGGCCATTCCGTTATGAAGTCAATACTTGGTGACCACTGATCCTGCGATTAGCACGGAGTGAAGAGAAACGCATCAAAGCTAAAATGGTGTGTTCAGTTTAGGAAATAAATGAGGTAATGTACTCATGTTTGTCACTGGTCCTCAATAAGTGACCTAGGATCAATAAATAAAAAGGTTACAATGGAGTCGATGGTTATTGTAATGTTATCAGTAAAATACTTCATCTGAACTCATAAGTTGCCTTCGCAGCAATCAGTTTCAAAGCAGTCATCATAAAATTTTTTGAATCCTAAATCACTCCAACCAGGAAGTGAACTTACTAGGTATATCTTTTCAGTAACCTTAGACAATTTGCGTTATGCAGAACCTTACAATAATATTGAAGACGGTGACTAGTTCAAACAAGACTGCAGAGAAGTGATGTAACAATGGTGGTTAATTAAGCAGAAATCAACTAGCTACGATTGTCTGTAGGTCACCCATTCTTTGAGTTCGATTCCCGCGGAAATCAATAGGGAAGAAGAACAATACTTGGAAACCAGGCCAGTCTCATGTTTGACAACGGTATGTGAGCAAAAACGGACCAAACGGTACGTGAAATGTGCACCTACTGCATACAAGTATGTGTGTGCGTACTGCTCAAATCATCTTCCAAGATTTACACAGATTGATTAAAAAATAAAATCTTTTATCATTTTTTAGGCGTTTTCAAGCAACTTTTGAAATTTGAAAATTATTACAAACTATTGATATTATTGTGTATAATATCTATGCATTCTATGGAATTATAAAAACTATTTTGATATTTTACATCCTTTATGCAACTTTCTACAATTTGGAGAGTATACTATACAATCTGAAAGGTAGAAACATCAAGTAATACTCTTCCTCTTATGAAAGATTTTTGGCATATCCTTGCTATCATAGGCTGCATTATATAGAGTATTGAATAAATCCAATATTGAATAAGACAAATAAAAGGCAATATGGCATAAGACAATTAATCATTAGAATGGGAGCGATAGGAAACTTCCCTGAGAACATCTTTTTGTCTTCACAACTCTGTTAGATGAAATACTTAAAACTAATCTTACTTTTACACTGTTACTGTAATCTGTGCAATAGTTAGTAAATTAATTCATCTAAATATTAGTGTATATTCAAGGTGGGACTTGAAACATGAAATTCTTTTACATTCCAGAATTACGCAAAGTAATTCCTTTAACAGTTCAAAATGTTTTTATTTTGTAAGGAAAACTTAAGAAAAAATTACAGATTCATCGAATCACCTAAAAATAGATTAAATTTATTATCAGTTTTGTATTAATGAACAAAAGTAACATTCATTATAGTTCAATTTTACCCTAAGACAAAGGGCTTCATAAATGCCCTCTGAACTATATCTGACTATTTGTTGAGGAATGCAACATGTAGTTTTGATTAGAACACTTTGATAGACAACAATCTATCATTCCATGTTAAAGCATCAGAAAACTTAATTCCACTTATATAATACTTATTCAGTGATACAAGAAACTTCAATTTTGTAATGGGTATGTCTTAATACAAATATTTTATGACTTAAATATTGGAAGAGTATTACACTGAAAAAGATACATTTTAGGATATATATGTGGTAATAATAAAGTTTTTGGTAAATAAGCATCTTAGCAAGGGATAAGACACCTATGTGAAGGACAAGCCAACAGTGTTAATTCCAGACATCTTAGCTAGAGAAATGGAAATAGCCTTTAGCTCCAATAGAATCAGTCTATACTTGTTCCACATTGAAGGTGGTTTTGATAGCATGTTTCACTTACTTGTAACAACATGGTAAGCTGAATGACATTTTGAATTACATTTCAATACATTTTCAGTCGCAGAATTTTCAAATCGATTGAATGAAAATTATTTGATAGATGTTTTAATTCAAAATATATTTTATTGATTACAATCTTTAATTATATTAATATACTTAGATTAATAATTAATCAATAGGATCTACCACAGTTGAAGTAATGATGACTTGAGGCTGCCTTTAGGCAGGTGTATTACCACACATATTGTGATTATTATGTTCTGTTTAACCTTCTGAGCACTCTAAATTCTAATAAATCAAGGTTTTGATACTGAAAGATTTGCAGATAACCTTTTTATAAGAAAAAGAGGAATGCTTAATGGTACTATTTTTCAAATTATGAATCATGCTTTCCAATCAATGAGACGTGGGTAAACTTCAGAGTATGGGCATACTCGTATATGCAGCTGCGACAGTCCTTACTCCATCCTCAAAATTAATGAAAATAATTTTGAATTATACATTTATTGAAAATATTAATTTAAATCTAGAAACGTCATATAACTGACTTATTGTCTACGGCTGTAATGAATTAATAAACAAATACAGACATTTCAGATTTTCTTTTATGTCAAAGATTTTAAATGTGCTATAACTAATATAAGTTTCTTGAGTTATTGATGGCATCGTAATTAGTAAAATTGAGTGTAAGCCATAACAGATTTTCATATTAAGGGAGATAACATGTTTACATGAAATTAACTTACTTGTAGAAACATGGTAAGCTGAATGACATTTTGAATTATATTTCAATACATTTTCACTCCAGGATATTTCATATTTTAGCACTTTTTTTTAACACATTTGTCAAATCTTTGTCACCTCCCATTAGACATTGCCTAATATACTTGTTCTACAATTCTTTAAGAAGTTCGAAGCATGTAGAAGTATACGCTGACACTATTTTTAGTATTTTTAAACTATTGCATTCAGAGATCCAAATATCGTCTCCAGTAGGTGGCACATCTGAAACTGCTGAGCAGTCGAATTGTTTAACCATAAAACAATCAGTCAGACAGCCTAAGTAATCAAACATTATTACTTTTGCTATCTAAGTGTATTTTCTTTTTCTGATTTTATAAGTCATTAATTCACCAACTCGGTTTTGATTGAGTATCCTTAATTCTAAAGCAACTTAATCGTGATCTAATATTATCAATAACTAAACTGATAATAATTGAAACATTACCTTATTGTTTTACTTATAATATAACATTTTTAATTATGAATAATTACATATCAAAGTGAATGTTATTCTTCCGGATAACTCTTAATTTTCAGTTATATGTGATTAATACAAACTACTGAGATTAAATTGAATAGAAATATACCTATGAGTGGTTTTGCTGATAGAGAGAAGAGAGACTCGGACTCATTTGATTCTGGTTCGGAGTCCGGGAAGTCTTCTTCTTCCTCCTCAGTTGGTGGCTCTTCGGGAAGACGGTTATTCGGGACAGGAGCGGCAGAATGGTATATTATGTGGCGGAGGTCTTGCTCTGGAAGTGATTCAGTAGTAGTTGAAATGAAGTTCCGGGGTTGCACATCCTGCTCTACGGGGTGTGCGTGATGGTGGTGATGGGTGATGATGTCAGGGAGGTCTTGAGGCGGCGGTGGCGGTGTGGTGACCTCCTGAGGTCGGGCCTGCTCGGTGGTCCGCACGGGAATCTCCCAAGTCTCTTCGGCCACACGGGGCTCGAGTCGACGCGACGTGGCCACCTCCCGCATGACCACCTCCTGGACTCGCCGGCGGTCCACGCCCCCGAGCGTAAGCGCGACGGCCGTCAGCCCAAGAGCCGCTGCCACGGCCAGGCACACTCCTGCGGCCCACCATCTGCCTCTCGCGCAGCCGCCACCCTCCTCCAGGTCCTCAAGTCGGTCAGATCCTTTCGCGTACATCCCGACAGCGTCACTGACCCGCCTCGCCGCACTCCTCTCAAGTACCCCGACCCCCACCCCTCCCCCCCCCTCCCACACAGAGTACCACTGCTCTCTGCCTCCCTCTAGAGCTGCTTTTTAACAAGCCTATTTCATTTAGGCATTGAATACTATATTATTATATTGGATCATTACATTAATGTGCTATCAGTATTTAAGGATGACAATAATATTCTCGGAAGCTGACAGCGGAAATAGTTAAATGTTGCATGAACAATTCTTATAAGCTCAAAAATCAAATCTAACAAAAGTCTGAAAACCATGTTATAGAAGAGTCGAAATCAAGAAGAGTGGTTTGAACTCTAAGAACATACACAAAAACAACAAATAAACTTGTTTTTCCCACAAATGAGCAGTCACTAAATAGTCACTGACTGCACAAATAATGAATTAGAAATACGCTTCTATATCCTGAGGAATTTTCGGACTGTGAAAAAAAGATGACATTATGAACAAGTTCCACTGGACATACCATATGAGCTTTCTAGGATGAGAAAGAACAGATCTCCCAGAACAGTGAAAGTCATTCAACTTTTTAGTTCTCGTACTAAGGTTTTCCTGCTTTTTACAATAATTGATACTATTTTGTATCAATATATTCATAATTATTATTATTTTTATTAAGAAGATAATAATAGTCATATTAAATTATTAACAACATTAATGGTTATAACATATTTAATAATAATTAGATGATAATAACATTAATTATAATCATAATAACATAATATATGTCAATATAACAATATTAGTTTTACTAAATATAATAATTGTAATTGAATCATGCCAGTAATATTCTATTAGGATACCCTATTTTCTAGCAGATGGAGGAAAGCTGTCACTGTCACTTCTTCTGATACGTCAGCTGCATTGCTACCATAGCTATGATTACTAGGCTATCCTGAGGCATTCTCAGTTATGAAGTCTCGGTTTTCTGTGATCATAGAGTTGGTTCACTTTGCATTGTGTGATCTTCCTCATATCTAACTTGCGGACAAAGCAGGAGAGAAACTTCAGTTTTACCTTCCTGTGTAGTAGGTTAGGTTAGCTTAGGTTGCAGTGGCAGTCCCACAAGGGAACACACGTGGGCCGAGTATTGGTCCTTTATGATACCAAACAATGAAGATTGATTCTACAGTGAGAGTTCTCAATTTTACCTAACTCAAGTGCATTTTGAGTGGGGTTCTATAACGAGTACCTAACATCGTACAGGCTCGGGAGCGACGGTTTAACGTCTTCTCCGAGCGACTATGTGCTCAGATTTATTCACCTTCCGCGAGGTTCAGTTCACAGGCGAGTACGTTAACCACTGAGCTAACCTGGCACCTTTACTGTGTAGTAACTCATTAGTCACATGTGATACATTCATAATAAGTTGGACAGCTTTTTTCTGAAGTACATAAATACGTCATAAACGTACCAAAATTTGTAACCCCCACTGTATATCTCAGCAGTGCTTTAAGCAGTGTGCCCTTGGTCCATGAAGAAAGAGCCCGGAGCCAGATTAGTTCTTTGGCTTCCAGGTTAGCAGGTAACTCCGAAGGCTGGAAGTTGGAGTTGAGTGCTGGAGTCTATTAGATATAAATGATCAGTCCATTACTACCCCATCAGTGTTTTTCTTCCTTCCATGTAAATTTAATAAGATACTGATATGAAATGAAAATATTTAAAGGCTGCCATGACTCTAATTTTCCAATAATTAAAAATTACCTTGGATAATCAGTTAATTGACATCAGCCTTGTTACCTAGGTCACTATTGAAGTAGTTCAGTAATTCAACCATGACTGCATTGACAAAACTACTAATATATAAACCCAAATATTGTTAACCCAAATTTTGTTTATGTAGTACAACCCTGTAGAATTTACAATATCTGACTCATTTCGAAGAGAATGACCTTTATTTTCTAAATGCACTTAAATTTCGTGTAAAATATTTCCTCTTTAATTAACTTGTGTATCTAGTTCATATATGTAATGTTAACATGAATGCTAATAACTTTTATTTTAACAGGTCTTGAACGAACGTGCCTATTTTTCTTCCCTTCTAGTCTCTTCCTCACGACGAACTTCATTTCAAAATATGATGCTAGTAAGTGTTTTCGTTATTTATGTGTTTTTTTCAGTTATTTATTTTTCCAGTTTAGACCCTTTCTTTATTTCATGTATATATATATATATCACCGAATGATAGTGAGAAAAATCGAGGCCATCAGCAAAAAGGTCGTCAATGCAGAAGCTGCTGCATACTTTAATTCCATTTGTCTTCAAGAAGATTTGCTGCCCACTTATACTAATATATATATATATATATATATACATAATAAATATATTGTTTTCTTGACCACAATTACTAATAAATACTTTTTTTCTTCTCAAAATTCGGAGCCTGACCAAATAGTTCTGTTGTTTAGTGGTTGACAACAAAACTAAAGTAGAACCTCTGAATCTATTAACTTATAATTTGTTGACCAAATTCCGAGAAGAAGAAAAGTATTTATAATATACATAATTGATATAACTGTGCTGTTGATTAGTGGTTGACAACAAAACTAAAGTAGAACTTCTGAATCTATTAACTTATAATTTGTTGACCAAATTCTGAGAAGAAGAAAAGTATTTATAATATACATAATTGATATAACTGTGCTGTTGATTAGAGGTTGACAACAAAACTAAAGTAGAACCCCTGAATCTATTAACTTATATTTTGTTTCCATTATATTATTCGGTAGTTTTTAATTTAATTCAATTTTGTTTACGACATTTTGGAAAATAGTATTGATATTGATTTTTCTTTAAGAAGAGATTTGTTTTTTCCCCATATCCAACATCATTATATACATATAAATGATAAGTATACCAATCAAATAAATTGAAAATATTAGAATCTCCCCATATTTAAAACTTACTACAACTCTGGAATAGCCAACGACAGATTTTCATAAAATATCCAAATTGCTCCCTGGAACCATACACCGCAGGATAATTTAAAAAAAGCCCAAAATTTAAAAATCAGTCCATAGGGACAGCAATCTGATTAAACTGCAATCGAGTTTATTAGTTATCTAAAAATCTTACAATATATTTTCTGTAAAGTTTAAATCTTAATTTCTACGTTCTATTGTTAGTTTAGTTCGACAAAAAGCCTGATGTCTGTCAATGCTCTCTGAAACGTGTCACAATAATTTATGTACTATTTTTAGATAACCTTGAAAGTTAATAAAATTATGAAGGGAAGTGAAGTTTAGTTTGTAGAACTAATTCACAAATTTTCTGGATAAATAATAAAAAATTTGTAAAACTAAGAAATGGCATATTGTCAACAAACATATTTATGTTGACATATGTATTTAAATATATTCCATACATATGTACCATACATTTTTAGTAGGTAAGTTCATGCCTATTTTTTCTTGTTTGCTTTTTGATTACATTTTTTAAGGTATATTTTCTTATTCTTTTCCATTTTTATATTAATGCTTTCCATTTGTTAAGTGTTATGTATAATAATTCACCAAAAGATTCACTTTCAAATTTCATTACTTTCACTAGCACTGTGAACTAACCTGTTTTTCCTTTAGGTAGACCGATGCTTTGATGACCTTTCTGACCTTCGATTTATTCACACGGGAAGAGAAAAAATGTAAGCACGTCATTCCTCGGAGAGGATATTAAGCTGTTGGTCTCTAGCCTGTCAATGTTAGGTAGTTCATTAAGATCCCTAGTCTAAAATTTTTAAGATGTAGGCAAAATTTTGGACTCCCAATGCAGAGGTTTCATTATATGGTATCACAATGGTCTAATCTTTGGACTATATGTGTTCCCTGTTGGTGCGGTCACAGTAACCTAGCCTAATCTAACCTACCCAGTTTAGTGATTATGTTCCATTTGAAGATCTATTCATACAGCCATAATTGTTTAAAATGGACTGAAGAAATTATTTATTTAGTCACTCAAGGTAAAGGAAAGATCCTATAACATAGGGTCTGTTAAATTGAGCGATATCAACAAGATAACAGTTGGTAGGAAAAGAATGTCACTTTGTGACTGCTGAGTGGCTTGTTGTACAAGTGGCCACCGACAGCGTCACACGTGTGAACTGGAGCAGACATCACCTCTGTTCCATTGTCTTTATATTTTCCTAGGGAAAGTATACAAGAAAAATTTCCTAATTAGCTACCGGTTCTAATGCAACAAGTAACTTTCAAGAAGACACTTTTTTTCAAGTGCTAGTTAAAATTAATGTGGGTAAAAATTTTGACCTCGATAATCATCAATCTTCTTGGTAAAAAATATAATTTATTTTAATTGACTATTTTATTGTTCTAAACAATAATTTTTATGTTAATTAATGTATGTAAAATCTTATGTTCAATTCAGTTTGGCAATTACTTGATTTTAGGTCACTCTAGATTTTATTATTATGAAATACATTCAAATACTCTTTAAATAAATAATTCACAAGTCTGCAGTGTCAATGAATCGTCAAACTAATTTGGATATCTTAAAAACTCGTGCAATACTATTAGTAGTGTCCATGTTGAGTAGTCCAGACCACTGAGGAAATACGAGTTTTATATTTTTATATTCTTATGCAGAATAGTTTTAAAGTATTATCACTGTACAGTTGTTACGGCCTAGTAATAAAGCCTAGCGTCATCATTGTACCTCTTCTAATATTACTTATATGTCGTATAAATGTTTATGAGGAGTCAAAGGATACCTCTATGCTATAATTTCTTTAAAGAGGACTCTTTTCCTAGCAGTTGTTCATTAATATTGAAATTATATACATTTATTGCAGATTGTTGTTTCTAATATAACGGATAAAATAACATTTAGGAACATGTTAAAAGAGAATCTCGGCTAGGCAATGACCTGAAGGAGAAGGATCAATTACCTCTTGAGGAAGCAATGAGAGCCGAAGCCTGTGTCCTGAATAGGCAGAACAAAACGGCCTGCGGTCAGAGGTATCGCAGGTAATTACCATGTAATGATAGTCGGCCGGTAAACTAGGATATGCAAGTAATGCGTCTTTCACTAATTTCATGCTATACCTTTTCTTACGGTAACACCTTAGAAAGTTCCTCTATTGGTGTATTCATATCCTTAATAAACACCTTAAGTGATTATGAATGAAATTCTAACACCCGCTATCTTTAGTTTGTGTTTTACCGACTTCAGAGATCCTCGAAAGGCTACATGCAAATCCTTCAAACATATTATTATGCATGTTTTACTTTATATTATTGATTTTTGATAGCACCATGCATGTGCAATAACAGAGAGGCGAGTGCAGAAGGAGACAACCAGTAGCCCTTTGACAAAACCATTACTTTAGTCCTTGATTACATCATTCGTCACCATTATTAACATGCTAATTCAGCTGATATGATTTTCTAACCATTTTTCAGGCATAAATTATATCACAGCTAATGAAAATAATCTCACTTTTATGTTAACTTTGTATTCTTCTCAGCTTATAATAAGAAGCTTTCCATGTCTGAGAACATGGAAGAGCAGCGTTATTGGCTTAAAAGTAATTTTTGAATACAAAGAAAAGAAAATCGCATCTTCCAGTATTGCTTCAAAATTATTGTTTCCTCCTCTTCCATAAAATTATTGGGCTATTATTTTCGTGGGCTTATATTTTCCTGGGTATTTATTTTAGTGGGCTTTTATTATGGTGGGTTTATATTTTCGTAGGTATTTATTTTTGTGGGTTTTTATTTAGGAGTGTTTCTATTATGGCGTGTTTTTATTTTGGTGGGGTGTTATTTCGGCGGGGTTTAATTTTGGCGGGTTTTTATTTTCGCGTGTTTTAATTATGGAGGGTTTTTGTTTTTTGGTGGGTTTTTATTTTGTAATCTAACACCAAAATAAAAACCCACCAAAATACAAAAACCCAAAAGATAAAAACTCACCAAAATAATAACCCACCACCATAAGCAATGTACAGACAAAATCATTATTCTCTTTCTATAGATAATGTCTCATTTAAGCATGATGTAAACATCTAAATGCGAATTGTTTATTAGTCCTTCATTCCTGAGGTACTACAGATAGTGATTGATCGACTTATCACTATATCACTTATTTTTGTATATCACACCACTGGTGCAAATAATATCATTAGTATAACTACAGTAGTAATTATATTTTTGAAAAGCCAAAGTGAACATTTCTTGATAAAAAATAATCTCCTACAAGAGAACATGGCTTTTCTTCAAATAGCCAGTGGATTTCTTACATCGTTTCCTTGACCTCCTTCTACATTGAATATTTAAGTCACATTTTCAAATTTAAAACAAGAAAACTACTCTTATTTCCTCTGAAAAATATCATAAACATCGAAGAAACTTTGTCGTTTTAAAATAATTTATAATTAAAGATGTACAAAAATTACATTTATTAATTTTCAAACGAAAGATTTCACTTTTGAATTATGTTTTTGGTCTTTTATAGAATTATTATAGTGGGAATTTCATGGTTTCCTAGTATTTAATAAAAATCTTTTTTCCCATTGCCAAAAATATATACCGATATATACCAATTTTTCTGAACGAGCGTTACGTTTTTCCTGTGTGCTGTACTGTGTTATAAGGTTTGCTATGAATGTATATTGAGGTGGGTTTCCTATTTGGTGGTTTTTTATTTTGGATGTTTTTAGCGTTGTTTTTTGGTGGGTTTATTTTCGCGGGGTTTTATTTTGGTGGGTCTTTATTTTAGTTGGTCTTTATTTTAGTGGGTTTTTATTTTGGTGGACTTGTATTTTCGTGTGTTTTAATATTAGTGGGGTTTTATTTTGGTGGGTTTTTATGTTTGTGAGGTTTTGCACATAATAAAAACCTTATTAGTTTTTTAATAACTAATTAAAATTGCACCTTAGAACCTTATATAGCACCTTATTTAATATACATGCCATTAATGAGTTTTAAACATCTATAAGTAACTGTTATTAATATAGTTTATTCTTTAGAAAACATAACTTCATTTTAAATACTATTAGAACAAATCAGAACATTGAAAAAGAAGTAAAAAATTAAGAAGGTATTTTAGATAAAGGCACTCATCCACAGTTGTATTTGTGTAAAATGTTTTTCTTTAATGTAACAATTGATTGAGAAAATAAATTTTCAAAGATCATATAGAAGATGGTACAATACGACAAACCTTTTACAGTGAATTGTGTTTATGTAAAAGTACACCATGTCTGATTTGAATCAAGTTTGCCATCTTGTAGTTGTTGAAGCTAGACAACCTGGAGCACTGTTCACGTACAGCTAAGTACTTATTGTAAAATCGACAAGAACGAATCTTAATTGATGAATTCAGACATTTGTCTCTTAGCATACCATTGCTAATATTTGGCTAAATCAACAGTTATGCAACGTATCAAATTATTTAGTAAAAATTTTGACTACACACAACTTTGCCATAAGTAACTTCTTAACAACTTAAAGAATTAGCTTAAAACTAGTATCTCTTTTGCAATATAATACAAAAGAGTCCATTTCTCATACTCCAATATTACACAAAAACAATGTGTTCATAAGCACAAGTAAATCTACAACTGATATTAAGTTTTGTTCAAGGGTTCAATAAAAAAATTGTTTAGAGCATTTTGTTAGCTAAATCCAGTATACCATGGAAAGCATCAGAAATTATATGCTTGGGGTTAGAGTTATTATTTTTTACATGTAACAATTTCATTCTTCTCAATGCTAATATTAGTCATTAAATAATTTAAAATTGTATCATTAAACCTCTAAACATCAATATTATTCAGTTCATTTACTTAAAAAATTTCTGTGGCTTTGTAAATAACATAAATAATTGATATTTGAACTATTGACAAGTAAACTTGTTGTTTGAATATCTTTCCCTTTCACTGAACTCAGCATTTCGTCTTAGCCTGTAGATGCCAATCTTTATATAAACCTTTTCATTTCTATGATATTGTGAATCAAGCTTTAATCTTCTCATTCCAAGTTTCCTTGACGCCTTTTCTCCTTTGGTGTATTCAAATTCAGAGCCTTAACCTCTTCATCCCATTCTTTCCAGAAACCTCTTAATTTCTATTATAATCTCAATCAAACTGAAAATTTCTCCTTCCAAGTTTTTTGGACTTAAAAAAAGTGAATGTAAACAATGTAAATAAATGTAAACAAGTCCGACATGTATAGCCCCAACCTTTATTTAATGAAATTTAAAAAGAAATGTCTTAGCTCATCCCCCACATAATGTTCTATTTTGAGGTATAAAACAAAAAGTCATTATATTTTCATCATTAGGTATAAAATCATTTTGATCTGTCTTCTCTTCACAAATCATTCAGATTGAATCATAAGCCAGAATGTTCACATTTTATTGAAAAAAATATTACCAGTTGGTTGGTTTAATTTTCATAAAAATATGAGGATTTTTTCAGTTATTGCTTTTTCCACTTCCATAATAATGCCAAACTTTAAGACTCTAGTGTAAGTAGTTGGGGAAAAAAGTGTAAAAACACATTTTAGCCAAAAAAGTGACTTTTCCATCATACAATATTGCCTCAAAACAATAGGACACATATACATTATACAGACCATTTTTGGTTGACATGTGAATATGATCCACCGAGACATAAATAGATGCCATTTAAAGAACATCAAAAAAGGACTTAAGAGATTCGAAATATGTAAATCCGTTAAAATCTCGAGATCGAATTTTTTCATTATGACTATAGTTTACTTATAAAAAGTAATTATTAGTATAGTAATAACTATTTTTACTAGAATAGTAAGAGAAGAACACCAGTCAAGCTTTGAACACTGAAGGCAAGACAATACGGGAGAGTAGGCACTAGTAGGCGAGCTTTTTGAATGGCTACAGGGATTGTTGGTCGCGTCTGCTTAAACATTTAGAGCATGGTGTTTTTTGTCTAGCCCAAAAGAAATCTCTTTAACTGGATTTCACAGTGAAAACCAGTCACCTTCAACAATTATTTCAGGTCAAGGTTTTTGTGAATGAAAGTTAAATAAAACAAAAAATTTAACCACTTTCATCTATACACTCAAGTTTTAATGTTATCTAATTTGGATGGAGGTTGTAGAAAGTATGGCCTTTGGTGAAAAGCTAAAGCACTTTAGTCATCAAAATACTATAAATGACCATAAATGCAGTCAATGTTACTTTTCATTCAGTATTTCTCAAATCACTAATATGAAATCAAGTGGCTACATTCTAGAAGCCACGTTCCTCAGGAACAGAGATAAATCTTCAAAGTAGCAACTGTATGTTTCCCAGCGCTAATCTTTTCCATTTTACGGCACTTCATTTCTTATTGCGTTACTTCAAATATCTTTGCGAGAACATTTTAATGTAGTCTCAAACCACTTGAACGTAACTTCTTTTACCTGGCATAGTGAAATTTCAAAAGCTGCGAGGTTTTTTCCTTACATGCTATGATTCAGATTGCTCTGGATTTCTAAGAAGTTTTCTGCTCTCCAAAAAGTATCAGACTTGTTTTTAGAAAAATTGTCATTAATACGATGGTGTTAGATGAAGAAGGCTAGAGAAGGTCGATCCTGCGAGAATCTAGGGGGCTAAAGGTTTGAATTTGGTATGCACTTAGTTATCTCCTCCAGTGATACATCTATTACCTGTTGGGCAGAATGAGTTCAAAGTATTCCAGTCGATCTGGTCTGATCTAGTTTTACTCGTATATTGAGTTCTAAACCTTGTAGCAGACCGTGATTTAGATCTTGTGGCACAGTCCTCTTCATGATTAGGCTCTGAGGTCGTCCTCTTAACTCTTAAATTTTGGCAGCTAACACCCAAATTGGTAAATGCATTAGGATATCCATCTGTCTAACCTGTCACATTCCACTAAAAAGAAATTGCTTAATTATTTACAAAATATTGTCAACCATTTGATGGTTTTAAATTCTATAGTTTTATAAATTGTTGTCCACAACTGTGACAAATGTGAAAGTGGTGTTAACTGCACCTATCTCAGTTGTAATCATTCTAAGGCACCTCATTTATAATTTTATAATAGCTCTCATGTTTTTATTTAAAGAAATAATAGCTTCAAGGTAATGCTCGAGTAACAATTAATAAGGATCTTTTGGAAAATACTCATATTATGACGCCGTAAATTGAGTATTCGTCAACTAATTTATTTTGCGTAGATCAATACGCAAACTTCAATCAATTTCAAACATTTTTATCAATATTTTTTGAAAACCTTTGAGTCTAGTAAATTCTTTCCAATATATATAAGATTTCACATAAACACGTTAAATAACATTTCAGTTTGGTTTTGACTCTGACTCTTTTGATTTTAGTCTTTTTTTTTCATTTTATATTGTGGTTTAATCATATTATATATATATATATATATATATATATCAATGATCAAACCACAATAAGAAATGGGGATTGGGTTTTTGACTCTGACGAAGACCGCTTGTTACGGTTGAAAGATCTTAGTCTTGTTTTCCCATTTCTTATTGTGGTTTGATCATTGATTGTTGTTTCACGTGTTTATGTGAAATCTTTTTATATATATATATATATATATATAGGTATATGGTGCTTTCTGGTTCCGTGAAGTCATTAAAATAATTGTCTCTGGACCAGCTGATGTATTAAACTTTTGTGTATCCACATTGTTCTCGATTCGAAATTTGAGTAAAATCTTGTTGAAAACTCTCATATAAGTTTACCCATTATTAAGATTAGAGCATATGAATCCTTCTCCGAGCTGAATTAAACTCACTATCACGTTGGACTTAATGTCATCTTTGTGATAGTTGTGTTCAAGTTGGTTAAGCATTGTAAAGATATTCTGTGGATACAAACTACCAAGGGACCCCATACATTTTCAGTCGAAGAGTTGGTTGTAGAAACTAAGGTGCCATCCTTAGTTTCTATTATCAGTAACAACATAAAAAGTTAATCCCACAACATATATATTATTTTTACGTATTGTAAACTTTTAATTCTGCACACTCTATAGTCCCTTCCTGCATTTTTAAACACATTTTAGACACATATATTCTAAATAGCGAAATCTTTTTTAAATATTTTTTAATAATTACGCTGAATGTTAAATTGGGTTGAGCTGTTATGTTTTTCTGAAGTATAGTATGTTTCAATAAGGATGGTACTGGTGCCGGGAGAGAACTCTATCATAATCTGCCTACTTAGCCTCATCCCACTGCCCAGTTCTTTTCCAACTCTTTATAGTATGTAGTTATTTTGCTTTAACATTATTTCAATTTTTTTTTTAATTCAGTTATTATTTTATTGATATTGCTATTTTTTTTACTCTGAGGAGCAAGACGAGTACGGTTGACAAGGTTCTTCTGAGGTCAGTTGTTAACTGAGTGCTTCGAGGATGAAATGAAACTAGTTCTTTTGAAGAATTGTTCCGGAAAATTGGTTGCTGCTAATTGCAGGCTTAAAGGCCTACATGACGACAATCTAAACCCCCCACTCAATTATTAAATTGGGACGTCAAAGTCTCTCTGTTGACGCCGGCCCTAGCAAAGCAGAATATACCTGCCTCTCTGTTAATAAACAACATCGGGCTCTTCTATCAAACCGAATCTTCAACTCTATCATCCGTATTCTCTTAATTTTTTAGTTTCTTATGCTCTTTTTTTTCTTTTACATAATATTTTACTTTCACAAAACTAAGTTCCCCGTAGAACATTTCTAACTTCTATAATCTTTTTATAGAAATATTATTTTGGATGTATGACCTTAAATCCATCTTGACTATTTAAAAAATGTGGTGTGGCCTACACTCAACTTTACTATAACTAAATTAATATCAAACTTTTTGGATGTATAATATATAACGTCTCATTTAAGCATAATGTAAACATCTAAATGGGAGTTGTTTATTAGTTTATCTTTCATTCCTGAGGTAGTACAGATAGTGATTGATCGACTTATCAATATATAACTTTATTTTTATACAGCACACAGCTTATGCAAATAATCTCATATACATATATGTATAACTACAGCAGCAGTTATATTTTTGAAAAGCCAAAGTGAACATTTCATGATAAAAAATAATCTCCTACAAGAGAACATGGCTTTTCTTCAAATAGCCAGTGGATTTCTTACATCGTTTACTTGACCTCCTTCTAAATTGAATATTTAAGACACATTTTCAAATTTAAAACAAGAAAATACTCTTATTTTCTCTGAAAAACATCATAAACATCGAAGAAACTATGTCGTTTTAAGATAATTTATAATTAAGGATGTACGAAAATTACATTCATTAATCCTCAAACAAAATATTTCAATTTTGAATTATGTTTTACATGTTTCGTCTTTTATAGAATTATTATACTGAGAATTTTATGATTTCTTAGTATTTAATAAAATCATTATCCTTCCCCATTAAAAAAAATCATATATACCAATTTTTTCTGAGCGAGTGTTATCTTTTTCCTGCCTGCTGTACAGTGCTATAAGCTTGCTATAAATGTATATTGAGAAAAAATAGATTAGTAATTAGCCAGTTTACATACTCAACTCAAAGTCAAAACCAGCTATTCAGTATAAATTAAAACTTTTATGGTTGGGAGCTTCTATTTTTTGAAAATAAAAAGTATGAACTATTAGACTAGAATAGTGAAAAAACTGGATATTTATTAACAAACATAAATCCTCTTTCTTGAGAAAAGAGTCCAATCGTCACATTTCAATATCATGGAAAGATACTACAATTAACAAAAATAAAGTAATTATAACTGATATTAAGTTTTGTTCAAGAGTGCAATATATAAATTTATTAATGTATTTTATGAGACAAATCCATCATACCAGGGAAGACAAAGGAAATTTCTGTATGTTTATTGGCAGTGATATTTTTACTTTTAAAAATATTATTCCTCTTATATCTCATATAAGTCAATAAATTATTTAATTTTTTCCATTATAAACGTGAATTTTATTTTAGTAAATTTGCTTAAGAAATTTCTAAGTCAATGTAAACAATGAAAAAAGTATGAAAAAATTTGACAATTACAGCAACTGATTCCTTAGTCTAGGATAAAGAAACAGTTTTTATAGCTTTATTGTTGTTTGCCCTGATTAAAATTTCATGAATTTTTTTATAAATTCTAATTTTTTGTCCCATTTTTGGTCAAATTTTCATGATTTTTTAATGAGCCGTTTAGCGTCAAAAAACATTTTCTGAAAACTGAAATCGTACTTTATTTGTACTAAAAGAAATCGTATTTTTCGTTTATTCCATTTCCAACCCCAAGGTAATGCCAAAATTTCAAAACTCTGGAGTTAGCACTTGAGGAGAAAGAAATGTTTTCTAAATCCGGTTTTTGACAAAAAAAGTCACTTTCCCGTCAAGCATAATTATTCCCAAACAATACGGATCTTCCACACTATGGGGCTCATCTTTGTGTCAAATATGAACTTCATCTAATCATCACAAGCAATGCTAACACACTCACCTACTCACCCACCCACACACAGACTTCATCGCAAAAACATCATAAAACGACTTTTGGGACCTGGAAACATATAATTCCATGAAAATCTCGAGATCAAATTTTTTCACGATCACTATACTTTACTTATAGTAAAGTAATAATTAATTTCAATTACCTAAAAAGGCAATAAAACTATAAAAACTAAAAACATAACTTGGACTAATGGATTACATTTTTTGGATCGCCTCATTTTTCTAAATTGAGTTAGAACATTTTTCTCAAAATTCATTTAAACAGAATTTTTGTTTTAATTTTTTTGATTAATAGAAAAATTTGAATTAAAAATGTATTAATGATTTGAAAATATATGTAAGAAGAATAAAATACTTGCAATATATAAGAAAACGCCAAAGAACCGTATATTTTTTCATGCTCTCTAGAGTAAAGATTGGATGGCAAGCTAGAAGTCTCAGTCGTACTCTACAAAATATATAAACATCAAGCATGTATCTTAATATATACTTGTGTGCTTAAGAACTCCTTTATTTTTTTAAGATTGGAGCTTTGAAAAGGCATTGTTTCATAAAAAATGTGTATATAATAATAAAATTATGAATTCTTTGATAATGCGGTTACAAATTATAAAGAATTTATCGTATAATTTTATCATACGATAGAAGAATCAGTTACAAAAATCTTCAATTGTACAAATCAACAATTGTTACAAAGAATTACTCTGTTCAGAAAACACTATTGAAAGAATATCCTTGATATTCATTGAATCAGCAGGAATATATTAGATATCTCAATCTGAGAACTGCAGAATAGATTAATACTATGTTAACGCAAAAACTATTTAATGTAATATAGGTTTTACAGGGGTCGTCGGAGTGATTACAAATGATTATCTGGATAGAAAACCTCCAGATTTCAAGAAAAGGACTCCAGTCTGCCATACTGATGCGACAAAAATTGTTATTAAATCTAGTTAAACTGTGTTAAGTTTTATATAGTTATCTCAAAACAAGGAACTACTGGTAAATAGACAGGGAATTGTTTTTAATAGGTTAGAAAAATTGAATATTGCTGAAGAAGAAAGCAGATAAAAGATAGGAACAGCAACCGTGTCTTAATTTACAGAAGCCATTCCAACTGAATATACATTAATAAGAAAATGCTATATCTTTAAAGGAAAAAATTATAAATATATGTAGAATATATAACCGAATTTGTTTTCTTAACTACTATTTTATTTAAGATCAATTAACATCATGTTAACCCTACCTCGAGGTTGACGAAACCTTTGATCTCATGCAAACTGAAAGCGAGGCAATCATCTTGAAAAGGAAAAGATTTTTAGCAAATCACATAAACAATAGTGGTGAAAGATAATTCTTTAAGAAAAATGTAGAACTTGAATAAAGAAATAAAATCAAAAGGTGATATTAAAATGTAAAAAGGTAGCTGGATACAGTAGTCACACACGGCAGGACTGTGTACGAATTTGACGAGTCTTAGGCCAGTATCAGTAGATCCTAATAATAAGAACTTGTCTGGTGCTTGTATTTCAATGATCTAAAATTCGTTATAATTGACTAAATCGTTGCTACGATAGAAGAAATTAAATTAAATTTATCAGCTATAATTTTGATATTACTTTAGTGAAATGTATACTATAACTTCATTTGATTAGAATATAACATATAATCATAACGATAATATAACTTCAAAGAAGAGTGCAGGCCAGGCCAGATTTTTAGCTTTTTACTCCTTTTCCTGGGATGCAAATTTCATAACATTTTTATCATACAATGTAAACATTAAGAAAATCGTCGTTATAAAATGATAGTATTATCTACTTAGTAGAAAAATGAAAAAAATAATTTCTCATTGACATAAAGTACTTTTTGTGTTTTTGGATACAACACAAAAACTATTTTTTCTCTCAAATCAATTACTATTTATATATCACGTTTTATTATCATCCCTCAAAGTATCAGGAGGTAGTTTTTTATATTCACGTATTGAAATAGTGCCGAGTAATATTAATAGTGATATAGCATCGATAGCTGTGGTCACTTGATGTATTCGCTGACCTCTCAGTGCTTTTACTGTTTTATATGAATTCTGCAAAAAGCTGTGTTGTGACTGGACGATGATTATATATTGACTTGGAAATAATGAAAATGGGACACTTGAGTGAATATGATTTTGAATTGCAAGGTAAGTAAAGTTATTATAAGTAAATGAAATGCGTTGTGGACGCAAGTGGAAGACGCATTAGACTGGGTGCAAGCAATGTTAGTGGAGTGTGTCAGGCCAACACGAGCCCATCCCTCCGTTAGCCGCTTAGCTCTGGCTAAGTGAAGAACGGTCCTTCAGCAACTAGAGCGAGAGAGAGGTGATCATTTCTCGGATCATAGATCTCGGTCCAGTGGCCACAACGGAACAACTAACCTCCTCTTCTGTTTACAACTGTGACTCCGGCATGTAAATAGTCTACCAGGGAGAAAATAGCTCTTATAGCAAACACAGCTCTGACCAACACTAGCGTCTCCTTGACTGTTCTTTTGGGTGTTTGATCAATTCATCGGGTTTCCTTTTTTCCAAACATCCTTAGTTTAATAGGCTGTACTAACACAGGGGTATTACTGCTGCAGATACCTCAGTACCACGATACCAGTGTACGGGCCATCTAGATAGGTATCATATTTTTTCTATTGATTTCCATTTTAAATCTTAATTTCCTCAAATTTCATATTGTAAGTTTTTAGATTTATAATAAAACGCATAACTGCAAATTATTTATACCTTTAGAAAAAAGGGGTTCTAGCAGCTACCTTTTTCAGAGCTCGAGAAGTACGGAAAGTCCAATGACTTAAGAAAAATCGAATATTTATTACTAAAACATAGAATAATGTAAAGAAAAAATTAAAATATATCTCTGTAACTAAATTGATTCTACAGAATCAGTTTAACCAAACTCAAGAATTTGGTAAAGTTGATTGATATATTTTAATGCAAATTGCTGGCAGTGCCATCGTTTTTAGGATAGTAATCTCAAACCTATTAGTTTTTGATAAGGTTTACTAGGAATTTAAATTCTTAAAAAAGATTGTCTTGCATTCAATACAATGTTTTTAAAGATTTCTACTACTTCCAGACAAAATCTGGTATTCTTTGTTTGATGTAAATGTCAGCTTACAGAAATTTTGTTAACAAATTTTATTTTAGTTGGATTGAACTCTTATTTCACTCAATTCGACCTGGTTGTTCTATCCAACCTCTATTTGCTAACTTCTTATCTTATCATTAATTGCAACCATGATGAAGCTAGTGGATGTTATGCATAAGTCATCAGACTGCGGAATGTTTATTTGGGTCAAACCTTTGCCAACTGGTCCGCCGTCTCATTCCCCTGTATTCCCATGTGTCCGGATACCCACGTGAGAGTTAACTTGTTTTAACTGCCAGATTCTGTTAGATCATTCATCGCCAAGCTGATTTTGAATTAAAAAACATGAATTATTAAGCCTGATTATTCAGTCTGACTCTGATAAAGTAGCATATATATTCTTCAATGCTATGATATTTTTTTTTAAATACCCTCAATGCTAATTGTCATTGTAGGCATTTCAGGCTGCAAGATCGTGGTTACTTCTACCAGAAGTTTAGAAATGTTGGAACTTGACGTAGAATTTTATTTTAAGTAAACATAATATCAAACTCTTTGACAATCAACTGATTTTTTTAGTTGATGTTTAAAGTAACTATTGTGTAGACGAGATACCAGACTATATGGTAATACATTATCAAACTGATATATATTAAATTAAATTAATACATTTTTTTATTGACTCTTTCATTTTATCAGCTATAAAAAACATAAATCGTGAATTTGGAATAATCAGGCGTGTTATGTTTATTATCATTATTAAATTGAAGCACAGTGTGCCTCAGTCTTCCTTAGTCTGCCAAGTGCAGTTGGAATGAGAGACACTAAGTGCGGTTAAACACTATCTACTTCTTCTAGGACCATTAATCTCCTTCCTTCTTAATTCATTCATCAATTGCGGTCTCAGGAAAGCTGGGTGTGTT
Source organism: Hermatobates lingyangjiaoensis (assembly GCA_026182355.1). Lineage (NCBI taxonomy): Eukaryota > Metazoa > Arthropoda > Insecta > Hemiptera > Hermatobatidae > Hermatobates > Hermatobates lingyangjiaoensis. The sequence continues at coordinate 1,297,091 of JAPFBL010000048.1, read as the reverse complement.
GTGCAAAAAGATTCTTTACCACAGATGGTTTGTTTGGGCCCCAAACCCACATCGTTTTTTTTTTCATTTTCTGTATTTCTTTTGTCCTACAAGTGAGTTAATTTATTCATTATTAATTTGTAACTCATCAGTACATCAGACAAGAGGCCCTTTTTTTTATAATCAAGAAACTTCCAATCTTGGTAATCACTTTGATGACCATTAAAAGATTATATGAAATCGTTGTATATGGTAAAATAAAGGCAAAACAAACTATTAACGTTTGATTGTTTTAAATTTTTTGACATCTCATAAAGTGATATACATTTTTGTACCAGTCTCAGCAGACTAAAAATTTATTTCCATTATAAAAGCATAACAGAACTATTAAATATGACAGTGACACTAAATATGACGATTAAATATGACACTCACACACATACACACACACACACTCACACACAAATACACACAGATTCTGAATCTTCTAATAAACAATAAAAACTAATGAAATATAATAATTTATTTTTCATTATTGTTATACCAATTATATCATGATTACTGTGCACTACCTTATGTCATATTTTGTTTTGTTTGCTCTAGCGGTTTCTGACCATATGCATGTTCAATTGTAACTGTCCTAATTGTTTTATGTTCCTGTTATGTAACATCCTGATTCTAGTGTCTGCGTAATCAAACATATTACACTACTGAACCAACTAACCATCAAACTGATATATTTTTTAAATATTTATTAAAACAAAAAGAGCTGATATAACTGGAACTTTAAGGTAATAAAGGAAGGAAGGAAGTTAAATATAAATAAAATTGTAAAATTAAAGAAATCTTCACAGAATAAGTTTTATAAAACACACACACACACACACACACACACACACACACACACACAAACATTAAAAAAAACATAAAAATGGACTTTGGAAACCTCAGAACATATATGTCTGTCAAAATCTTGTGTAATTACAATTAATTAGTCTTAATAAATGAATAATATTCGGTGTTCTACTAAAATGATATAATATTGAGTTCTTATAAAATCAGCAACTAACTGTTTATAATTCGAAATACATTATTAATTGTTAAAACTTGGAACCTATATAAAAACACATAGATATCACGAAGAAAATATCAAAAGTGGTTTTTGGAGCTCCAAAACATTAATATTTATATAAAACTTGAATAGATTTTTCATTCATTGAAAATAAACTGGTTTTTCTTGAATTCATGACACAGCCTTAGAAGAACTGAGACCTTTGGAGCCAAGGAAGCTATTTTCTTTTCTCAAAGAACTCACCGGTGTACTGTAAAAGAAATGTAATAGCTTCTTGAGGACAAAGTATGTTTTTATACATCATTTTACATAATAATATAGTAAAGAGCTTCCTTTTGCCTTACAATCTTATTCCCCATTTTAAATTGTTGTATGCAATTTCTTCCGTTCTTCCATTCTCCTTCAATTTAGTAATAACGTGCTTTTCTTCTTGCCATCATCTTCTTACATTCTTGTATTATGTTTACTTTTATCTGTTACAATATTATTTTTTTAAATTCTCTGTGTTTTTCATCCTAGACTTCCATTTTTGTTATTTAATCTCTTGGACAATGCATTTTTTTTTCTTACGCAGGGAGAACTAATCATCAAGAACGTTCCAGAATCAAGCAATATATAAAATTAAGTACTTAGTGTTTAGTGACTGGCGCTCTTGTCACTGACATTAGAGATCACTAGTTCGTAGATCTCTCTAATTTTCCAAGTGGAAGATTGAGGTCGTAAAGTCACTTTTCCTCGGCTTCTCGTATCAGACAGTCATTATAAACACCTGTTTGAAATATATTTTAGTATGAAAAACTGTAGACTTTTAAGTTAGAATCAAGCCGTTTGCTTTACACAACTATCAAAATAGCTGCATTGCATTCCTTCATTCTTTATCAGTCACCTTCTACTAAAGTGCTGCCTTCCACTATGTTAGGTATGTTAGAGCAGTCAGATTACCTGGGCCCTTCACTTTGAGGTGTTCTTGTAAACTGATAGGCGAATCTTATATCGGAAGATCCATCCATGTCATTATTATCAATTTAGTTTAATATTACTACTAGAAATAGTATTAACAAATCATTATTCATGATAAAAGTTGTTGAAACTTTTTGGACACAATACTCTTCACAATTGGACGGATTATTATGAAATTGACCCAAAAGTGGCATCTTTTAAGAGGAAGCTGAATAACATTTGTCAAAACTGAATGGACGCAAAAAGTAGTTATGATAGTACCTTCTATGATTTTAGGGAATATTTTTTTACACTAAAAGAATAAATCTATAAAAATAAAATTTTGTAAAAAAAAATATAATTTTATGTATGATTACCATGATAAAAAAAAGAAAGTTCCAAAAATTCATATGACTTGAAAGGGAAAAATTAAACTGAAAACTCAACTAGAAATAAGAGATAACTTTCTGTTTTTGTTGGATTTCCTTATATTTCTCAGAATTTTTTATTAGAATTCAGTCAATAGTCACTAGTTTGAAGAGATAAGAAGTCTCTGCTTTTAGCTTTCTCGATATGACATACAAATACAATCTGTTACAGAAAAATACAGAAACTGTGACTCTTTCCTAACATCTAAATTAATGCAGCAGATATATAAGGCTTGAAAGAAATTAAACTTCAGATTCACCTGCCATGATTAATGAAGTTCAATAAATAAAAGTGATTAAACACCTGACGTAAACACTTAAAGCTATGAAAAATTTTGAAAAAAGTCAAGTGAAGTCAAAAATAAACGACACGGTATTTTTTATTCACTGATAAAGGATGAAAGAGTGGGTGTGCATTCGAAAGGTTGTGGACTTAATACATGTCATACGTTTATGGTATCAAATTGCTATAAGACTCATTTACAATTTGCAGTGTGGTTTAGGTTGCTGTGGCAGATAACACACTCACACTCTGACAATACATCATCACACTCTGATAATACATCATCATCATCACACATACTGATAATACATCATCATCACACTCTGATAATACATCATTATCATCACACACTGATAATACATCATCACACTCTGATAATACATCATCATCACACTCTGATAATACATCATCATCATCATCATCATCACACACTGATAATACATCATCACACTCTGATAATACATCATCATCATCACACACTGATAATACATCATCATCATCACACACTGATAATACATCATCACACTCTGATAATACATCATCATCAAACACTGATAATATCATCATCATCATCAAACACTGATAATACATCATCACAATATGATAATACATCATCATCAACACTGATAATACATCATCACAATCTGACAATACATCATCACACTCTGATAATACATCATCACAATCTGACAATACATCATCTTCACACACTGATAATACATCATCATCACACTCTGATAATATATCCACACTCTAGCCACTTAACTCTAATCAAAATTAATCTAAAATCAAATTGATTGTTAACTAGTTTATTGATTAATTGCTTTATTATTAATTGCAGATTATTAACTTCAGATTGTTTATGTTCTTCTCTTAAGATTTTTTTATTTGTTGGGATATATTCCAGGTTAGAGGAGTATTCTTAAATATGTACCTTTTATTTTCTTTGTTCATGATGAGCTTGGTTTTTGTTTCCTCAGTGGGGCACTTAAGTTTCCCTACAGACAGCAGTCAGGCATTATGTCCCCCGCACTCCACTCACCTACTCATCAACATCTCATTTCTTTACTCGCACCAACGTAAAATAATTTCTCTCACAAATAACCCATACTTCTTTGCTCTATCTTGCCCACATTCTCCTCTCCCTTGCCTCATCTCCTTTCCAGAAGTTACCTTTATATTCCAGTACATTGGACTGAAAATCTTAAGTAAATTCTTCATTTCTTCCTTTGACACTTCTGTTTTGCTTATATAATATCGTCACATCACACAAATATAATCTTGACTCATCGCTTTCCTCGATGATAAGACAGTTCAGTACTGTTTCTTGATTTGTCTGGACTCGTTGACTCAATCTTTATCACAAAGATTTATCGATTCCCTGTCTCTTTGGACTTGTAGAAGCTTGATATACAACTAAACTAATGTCACATAAAAACTGTTATGTTAATTAATCTAGAATTTATTAAAATTTAACTTACTAATTCATTAAGACTTGTCTGTATGGAATACCAAAATATTATGATTTAAATTTCTTTGGAACTTAAAATAATAATGACTTTGAACCCATTATTAAGCTCTTCCTTATTAATTCTTGTTGAAAATATCTTTAAGCCTATAACTTAATGCATTAAACGTGCATAACAAATTATTATATAATTTATTTATATATTCACCAATATTATAAATTCATCATTACCCTACCTATTTCCAGTTAATAATTACGTTTCTTTCATTATTTCACTTTAATTTAGTACAAAATATGTTCTATAGTTCAATCTTTTGATTAAGTTATTGAAATAACTTCAATTTCAATGTTTCTCTTTAGGTTCATTTAGCGATGTTATTGCTGTGCTTGAAGTCTCTAAATATGGTTATTACCATAACCTTGATGTTCTGTAGATCAATGTATGAAAACATGTTAAAAGTATTTAGTCTTAAGGTATATAAGAAGTTAGTGAGATGAAAAAATTATTGCTCTCAGTTTCACATCGGATTTTGATAAAAACAAAAATTTAGTGTTGCTAGGAGCTTTCGACTAAACTGTTTGGCTACTGAGTTTTACTGTAGGTAGTATTTTTTTGTCAAATAGAGGTTTTACATTGCAAATGTGACAAAACAAAGCAGATTACTTCAGGGATTATTACTGTTGGCGAGCATTTAGAGATAGTAGCTTGATGTCTAGATGGCTGGAAAAACTAGATCTTGGGACGCTAATGATGAAAACCATAAAGAAAGGAAAGCTGAGGAGAAATTAAAGCGAGGGAAGCGTTGGGTCGGTCAGCTGTTGACCCGGATCGCCTAGAGAGCGGGCCTCGGAAAGCGGCGACGTGACTCTGACTCTGCTCGACAAAAGCCTTGAGCCAACCTGCTCTTTTCTTCATTTTTCGCACTTCATTTTGACAGTTTGCACTTTCTTCTTTCTTTTTTCGGAAAGCTCGATGAATTGCCATATCGAACCCGGTTCAACAACATCCTTTGTGCCAATTATAAAGCAACAACTCTGTTGATCTCTTTAAGAAAAAAAAAAAAAAAAACTGTTGTGTTTGAACTGTTTACAAAGCATGGATCGTTCTGCTGTTAAATCATATAGAACCTCCACATATTACTATCTGCAGATGCTACAGGATAACGACCTAAAGAGCTAATACAAACTAAAAATGCGAAAATGACTTCTAATAATGACATCATGCAATATTTTACATTAATAAATCTTAACAAAATAATTTTTATCATTAAGTCAAACACATTTTAATCTTCCAATTTTGTTTATAAAAATCATAAAATGTGACAGTAAGTTGATTTCATAAACAATATGTATAAAATATGCAAACTATAAGGTGAATACAATGTGGAAATATAAATATAAGGATATTGTCCCGGAAATTGCTTGTACTTATTTTTGAGTATAGTTAGTAATCACTTGGAATGCTTCGCAATGGTTGTGATTTAATAAAAAACCAACAGGAGAAGCATGCATCAATTTAAATTAAATATATTGACATTAAAACTGCTTATCATAAAATATGACAGAACCTCATAACTAATAACTTATATTTCTAACATGCAATCAACGATATTGCTAAAAAAATTACTAACTCCAATATATTTAACACCTGCAGTTATGTCGACAATTCCAACTTAATGACCCAAAATAAGTAACATTGGGTATGGTTACGACTTGAATGGATGACAACACGTGTTTTTGCGTTCAAAAATAATGAGGCTCCCCTCATGGTCAGTGAGAACCAGGTGAGAAGAGGGATGCATTATGGCACAAAAGAAGATCTCATAAAAGACAAAAAATGAGTGTGTTACATGACATAATTAACTAGAAACAATTTGGCTATGTATTTGATGCATAATCAGTAGATAAAGTTTAGTTTATCAAATCGATAAAGAGTTTAGTGCTGTCAATTTAGTTTTACATTTCGCATGGATAATGGAAAAACTAGTAATTAGCTGTAAACAGTATAAGTTACAATTTAATATTTATTTAAATTTTATACAACACTTTCGCTTTATAATTTGAGTAGCTCTGTAAGAATATATAATTAATATATTAATATAATAATTTTCAATTGATAAATATTTATCATTATACTGATTTTTAAAAGTAACTTCTAATAAATTATCTCTTCAGGTATTATTGAGATTAAGGTAAACAAATAGAAATTGGTACAAGTAAAATTTAATAGTTGTTCTTTTTACTCTACTGTAAGTAAATTACAGTAACCATGGGAAAATTTTACTTTGAAAGTGTTTTCAAACGTCCTGAGTGACTTTCTGGAGCTTTTTTAATGACTTCCTCATGTTGTATGTGTTTGTGTATGCAGGTGGATGGGAGGATCTTAAAAGTATATTAGTTTGTTATCACGCTACAGGTCAGGACGTTTAATAGATTCCAATTTATAATGAACTCAAATATATTCCTTATATGTTAGATGAGTTAATACTCGTAGTTTATGTGATGCCCTTTATTATAAATAGTCCACTTTATTAACCATTCTAAGATTTTAGACACTTGTTACTTTACTATAAATAAATTATAGCAATCATAAATAAATTCTATCTCCAAATTTTAATAGAAAAACATATTTCAACATCCCCATGCCTATACTTTGGGATTGGTTGATGATTTTGATTGGTTCTGAAAACTTGCAGGTATGTTACAGTCACACTGTTGGACCAGATCATGATGAAATCATGCCTAAAAATCACACCTTTTGAGTCGATGAACAGAATACCAATTCGTTGAAATTACAAGTTTAGAAAAATTCAAAACAATTTCAGAAAAATATTTTTTCAGGTCAATCTTCTTGCTATAGAAAAAAGAAAAGTTTGGAAAAATATATCTAAAACTAGTAGGTTATAAAAAAAAATTAAGAAATTCTGGTTACTGTCAAATAGCTATAAAAGCTGAAAACTCAAACTGACGGATTATCTATTGTACTTGTCCAATTTTTTCACATTATCAAGAAATGTTTCATCAGAATCAAGTCAAGCATATTTCTTGTTTTTAGAATAATAAAAAAAAATTGAAAACAAAATGTATTACAGTTTTTCTATGACATGTAAATGAATAAAATACTTAAAAGCAAACATCAAACAACCAAATATTAAATTATTTATGGTACTTTTCATGGAGAAGGATATTTGTCTAGGAGAATAATTGCAATAAGTATAACACATTGCACTTTTATCATATCTAACTGCTAGACATTCAGTTCTTAATAAGTCTAAAAACTTCTTTTTTGTCTAATAATATTAGGATCTTTACATAATATTATTATTATTCAATATTTTATATATCATTGAGTAAGCTACTTTTCCGTTGTTTATAACATTAAGGCTATTGCTTTCGTACTAAATCTCTGGCGATTAAAGAAACATGAAATATCGTATTAGGTATTCTCTTCTCACAAATAATTTATGAGATCAGTATAATCGGAGAGTAATATTACACTCATACAATAGCCATTATTTGTAGTAATAGAAGAAATTTTAGTTTAGTTTATAAATTATAGTTTTGAAAATTTTTGTTTTCAAACCAGTAAACGTTTTAAGTCCTAAAGGAATCAATCTGGGCTGTTTCCAGATTGATTGATATTGAAGAGGTTTTTATAACCTCTTCAAATCCATTGAATCAGAACTAGTCATCAGATGCTTTCATCCAAGAGCTATAGAATGGATTAAAACTGTAAACGGATTACAACAATCTAACGCAAGAATAACTACTGTTAGTATACGATCAAAGCCAACTAAAATGTTATCCATTAAAGGTTCTACTCAGGGAGGTTTGCTTTATCCCTTCTGTTATAATTACTATGGATGACCTATTAGATGCTTCAAATAATAATGGTAACGATGTGCTGGGCAATGAAGATGATCATGTTTTTATGATGTTAGTAAATTTTATGCTCATGAAGCGTACTATCCAAACTGCTGAAAGATAGTTACAGGGGAAAGGTCTGAATGTAAATTCACCTAATACTGTTGTTATACCTCTGTCAAGAAAAAATAAAATTGGCCTCAAAGATCTCATCATTAATAGCGCCTATCTGGTTAATTTTAAGTTTTATTTGTATTTTTTTCTAATATTAAACATTAAAGATATATGTAATACGTAAAATATAAGAATGATTATATTTTTGACATATTTCACACAATTGAGATAGCAACATTAAAATAATTCAAGGACTTAAATAGATTGTCAATAAGTTTTATAATACGTTTACTTATAGAAGCAAATATATTGTAAGAGATATATAATTATTTGTTCAACATAGAGGACATGAATGTGCAACAAGATATACCACTAGAACTTGATTCATTGTCACAACCACGATTTTATGGTACGGAGGTAACTAATGATACGTCGAAGGTATGGATGTGACGTCACAAGAACTGCCAATAACATCGGTTGTGTAATGAAGAAATTAACATATAAAAGAAATGATAGCATTTTATTATAAAATAAAGACAAACTCTCAACTACCTTTGCTGTTTGCTATATTATTATAAATAATTTAAATTAGATATTCCAAGTTTTCAGCGTTATATGGCCCTATCCAAACAAATTAAAATTTATAAAATGTCCATTATACACTATTAACATTAAAATAATACTAATACAAATTTCAAGTCTCCAAAATCACTCAACAGTCACGAAAAAATTAGTAATTATTAAATTAAAATTATTAATATTAAGTATGATAAAGTATCATGCCTATAATGTAATATTACCCGAGAACAATAGGGTACATCTTCGGTCAAAAGATTACATCTCTGACAAATTTAAGATGTAAATTTCAATTAAATTAAATGTATTTATAGTGCAACTTGTAGAGTGATTATATTATTTGCACCCAACTATCCAGTCATACATACCAGGTATCATCCTAAAAATAAAAAAAAAAGATTCAATAAGATTTAAAAGAGTTTTTGTCACGATGGCTTTGCTTTACATGGAGTAAAGTAACATATGTTGATATCATTCCTAATTCTAATAACAGTCTTTCACTAGTTCAATGCAATAACACGTTCGCAAATTGAGAACATCATAGAGACAGGAATAAATGAAATATCTTTAACAAGTTGAATGATTTAGAAATGTCTCTGTAATAGAGCTGCAATTGAGTAGAAGTGTTCCTAGCGGAGACTGCAGAGGTCTCAATCTGATGATCCTTAAAGATCCAATCGACTATTTATCACTTGCCATTCTCACCTGACCGACTAACCCCCAACAACGTACTGTCACTGAAAATATCTGTTTCTTCTCATAGAAACGGTAAACGGTAAAAAATTGAACCACTTATAAAAAGGAAACCTATTTCTTAAGTTAGAAGCCAATATTTCGGAGTGCTTTCTACAGCAATTGTCTTCTCAGTGCTAGATTTATCAAAGTGAGGAATTGAAAATATGAGAAAATAATGTGAAATTGTTTTGTTATGAAACATACGTACAATCTGAAAATGAATGGGCCTCTCTAATGTAATATAGAACCTGTCTAATCAGAGCCCATTCAATTGACGATTTACTTATATAATCATTTAACTGAGTTTAATTAAAATGAACTCTGCTACTGAGATACACTCATATTTCATTTAATAATCTTCAAATTATTTAATATATAAAAGACTTAAATTAAAAACTTGTTGGACTAAAATTTGTTTTTTTTTTACTTAATTACACCGTCCATTTTAGGATCTCTCTCCCTCCCTCCCTCACTCAATCACTCTTTCTCTCTCTCTTTTTATTTATCTATCTCTCATTCTAATCAATTTAGATCTAATTTTATATTAATATATTTATTTTATTGCATTTTTTTAATATTAGTATCAATGCAAACAAGAGTCTTATTAAAGTATATCAACAACCGAAAACAGTTTTTTGATTATTCGACTCTCAACCTTTTTTGATTTTTCTGAACGCAACGCATCTGATTCTGGCTGAGCTTGCTGTTCCATCTCAGGAATAGCAGGAACTGAAATATGAAATTTGGTCGCTATGGCTCTTTTAATATTTCAAACATTCTTTCACACAGCTTTAATAATTCGCAAACCTTATTTTATTAGACTCTTCAAAACACTTCAAAGTAAATTTATGTTGAAAACTCAATTCCAAATTTAGACCCGAGTGCAATAATTCCATTTCTCTACATTTTATATACCAGAGAGATGAATTAAAGTTTTTTTTTATTACTTTACTATAAGTAAAGTACAGTGACCATGAAAAAATTCGGTCTCGAGATTTTGACGGAATTATATGGTCGCACGTATGGGTAGGTCAATATGTATCCAAAAGTTTGTGGCTAAGCTTCGGTCCAGAATCTTTGATGTATCAAATTGATATTTTACACAAAAATGGGCCTTATATTTTAGAAGTGCTGAATAGTCGGGGAGCATTATACTCGTACATGATGGGAAAGTTACATCTTTTTGCTAAAAACCTTTTTCTGACAACTTTTTTTTCTCCTAAACTAATAATTCTAGTATTGATATTTTGGCATTATCTTTGAAGCTAAAAAATTAATAAACAAAAATATCCTTCAAATTTTTCAAAACAACAGCAAATATTTTTTTCAATAAAATGTAAAATTTGTTACGTATAATTCTTTCTGAAAGTTGTGTCAGGGAGATACAAGCTATACCGTTTGACTGATCAAATGAAATGTCTAAAAATAGAACATTATGTGGAGGATGAGTTAAAATGATTTTTTTTCAAAATTAAAAAACCAAAAGGCTGTTAGAGTACAGTTTTTGTTTTAAGAAAAAAAAATTTTTTTTTAACCTAAACGCCTCATCAAAAGACCATGAAATTTTGCGTTAAGTGGTCAGAAATAACTCTACTGTTATAACCTTGTAATCTAACATCTATAATCTTAGTAAGCCTTCAAAATGAAAGTATACATTTTGGAAACGTCGAATTGATTTTCTGCCCAGATAATTTTCAAATCGTTCAGTAACAGTGCTTGTTAGTGTATTAAAGTTGTATTTGGGTAAACAACTAATTTTCTTATTTATGATTACAATTAAAAATAAATAAGGATTCTTGAAATAATTTAAATTTCAATTCATGTTAGTGTACAATAACTAATTGTAAAGGTGGTAATTGCAAAACAGCTTATTACCAATGGGAGTGGCTGTTGCATACTGTCTCAGAGGGGTACAATGGAACACCTGGGGTTTAATGGAAATAACTTGGCTACCGCTTTATCTTATTGAACTACTGTCACTCAATCATTAACCAGTTTTTCATATTGGGTATTTAATAGAAATTCATTCAGCTTCATAAACAAATGGTTTAAAACCAACTTGTTTTAAGAGTTTTAGTAAATTTAAGATTTTTTATTTTGGTTACATTTAAAAAAAAAACTCAATAATTAAAGTTAGTATAATGGTGCATTTGATGGAAAGAAATATATCGAATGCACTTAGCTTATTCAATAAAATGGTAGTAACTTGACACAGGTAGTGTTTGGAATTGCGAGCAATGATTCTTTTAGCAGCTGTACTTAGAGCTGACTCCAAGATACCTTAGATTTTTGAGAGATCCGTACTACAAACTGGTTTTGCCTAATCCCCTAGGGTTAGGCTTCCCGCGATAAATATTTAATGAAACTTATAGAGTAACTTGAAGACAACTTTATTTAAATCTCTCTTAAGAAAGTTACTTTAAAGTACATAGATCTCAACTTAGCTGTGATTTAATATGGAAAAATCCGAAGAGGTCTACACCCTCCTTCACTATAGGTAATTATATTATCAAACTTATTTGTCGTTGATTCAACTACGTGATTATCCTCATCTGCCTAGAAGCTTTTGTTGATTGCGATGAAAGCGTAAATAGTAGTAGTTACAACTATTGATAAATGTTAATATTTTGTGACTGGATAGCACTAATTAAAACAATCATAAAATCTTCGACAAAAGTTAAAAAGATACTTCTCATCTTATAACAACAATGGCGTGTTTTAAATTTTGTTGAAATTGGATATCTCTTATAGTAGACTGACTTCATACTTTCATAGTAGACCGATTGTACTGCAACTACCATATTTATTCGGTGAAATGTAGATAATAATTAAAATTACATCTCTTGACAGTTTATAATTATTTAATATTATTTTACAGGAAAAAAATATTTTTACTGAATCTCTTTTTTCACTGGTAGTCTAGCCTCACTAGGAATCCAGTACACTGACCGTAAATGCATTTCACCTCTTTACCCAAAAAAAAAATATTAATATTATTAGTGTTTTTATTCCTTCATTTTTACACTTCTATTTCTTAACATTTATCTATGAAGTTTGAATTAAATTGTTGTTTAGATTCGTTGCCAATGGATATTGTTTTTAGTTTTCCATTAAAGTATTAAAGTATGTATTTTCATACATAGATATTGTTATTAGTCGATCTATCATATCACAAATCGCGGACATTTCAAGTCTGTGAAGGTTAGTGGAAGATTAATAGATTGTTGATCAGTCTTGTCTTTTTTCTATAGATTTTAAAATTTAACTTTTTCTACGATTTTCTATGGTAAATATCATAAAATTTAATTTATTCTTTTTATCTTTCATACCGTAAATTTTATGTTACTATTTAATAAACTAAAGTAATTATTATATCTAGTATTTTATCATGATTAAAACTATTTACGATTAGCAAGAAGTTATCTACGTATTTATTGCAACGTATAACATCGAATTTCTCTTTTAAAAGGTTAACATACAGCTTTTCCAGCTACTGTGAGAAAAGTTCAATGGCTGAAATCCAACTACTGAAATTGGATTTCCCATTTCTAATCTATCTTTTGCTGAATAGTATTTATTACTAAATTCAAAATAATTATCATTGAAAGTAGTATTTGTTAAGCTCATTCATTAATTTATACTACCGTTTTGGTTACTTTCTTTAGTTATTTTACGTATTATTTTTAATGTGTCTATAACAGATATTCAATTATATAAATTTTTTACATCAAATGATATTACTTTTGCTTTTTCATGTATATTTATGTCTTCCATTTAATTTATAATAATAACATAGTTTTTAATGCAGTCCCAATTTGATAATTCTGTTATTCTTTATTATTTCAGCTAGTCCTTTTAAGATTTTTAGGCAGGGCATATTTATAAATTGTTTTACTGGTCTGTTAGGTTTCCATACTTTATATAGCTTAATCGTTAATTTTATAAAATTCTGTTTGATTTATGAAATTATGATTTTATTTTGTAAATATCTAAATTCGTTTGATTTTTTTTTATTTTTTCATCATATAAATTTATAGTTTGTATCAAGAATTTACAGAGAAATTTATTGTCTCTAAATTCTTGCTTTTTTTTTAATATTACCTGACTTAGTAAAGAATACGATTGTATTACTGCTATCTGTCTTAATGACTATCGGAAGCTAGTTGCCAAATTTGAGTTTGTTCTATCAATGGTATTTGTTTCATTGTAAGTTTGTCCCTCTTATGAGTTCCTGCGTCATTTTTTATCCTATGTTAAATTTTATACTTTTATTAATTATATTTGCTTTGGCAAATGTATAATTTATATTAGTTTTATTTATTAGTCTAAGATAAAAATGTTTTGCTACTTCACTATCTTTATCACTATGTCTTAGCGGGTCTAATATTTTATTTACTATCATTTTTTTGTCTAATACTTCTACTTTGCTATAAGTAAAGTACAGTGATCGTAAAAAAATTTCATCTCGAGATTTTGACGGATCTATATGTTTTGAGGTCCCAAAAGTCGTTTTATGATGTTTTTTCGATGATGTCTGTGTGGGTGGGTGAGTGTGTTAGCATTGCTTGTTACCACGCTACGGTCCAGAATCTTTGATGGATCAAGTTGATATTTTACACCAAAATAGGCTCCATAGTTTAGATGATTTGGGAAGAATTATGCATGACGGAAAAGTCACTTTTTTTGCCAAAAACCTGTTTTTATAAAACATTTTTTCTCCTAAACTACTAATTTTAGAGTTTTGAAATTTGGCATGATCTTTGAGGTTAATAATGAAATAAACGAAAAATATATTCAAAAATTTAAAACAACGGGAAATATTTTTTTTCATAGAAATGTAAAAATTTTGACTTAGAATTCAATCTCTAAGCTTGTGAGAGAAATACAAGCCCTACCGTTTGACAGATCAAAATTAAACTATGCCTAAAAATATAACATTATATGGAGAATGATTTGAGCTATTTTTTTTTCAAAATTGCGTTCAACGAAGGGTCGTTAAAGTACTATTTCTGTTTTCAGAAAATGTTTTTTTGACGCTAAATGGCTGATTAAAAAATCATCAAAATTTGAACAAAAATAGAACAGAAAATTATCAATTCATAAAAAAAATTAATTAAATTTGAATTTTATTGCAATGAGCAGTCTATATATATAAAAATGAATGTATGTCCGTGTGTTTGTACTCGATAGATTCAAAAACCATACATCCAATCGCCGTGAAAATGTAGGAAATTATTAGGTATACTCGTATCCCCGGGAAGGTTTATGTAAAGTTTTTAGAAATTAGAGTTGTGGTTCAGGTGCTACTGAACAAATATCCCAAAAATATCATAATAGATAAGGTTTGCTGTATAACCTGTTTGTTTACATTTTGACTTTAATTGATAATGGCGGCCGCAGGTAGGTTTTTCTTTATGAATATTTCCACATTCTTTGTTCAATTGGAAACAACCAGGTACCAGAAATTTTATTATTGTTTTCAGATTGATATTAAAGACAATTATTGTAATTTTATATGGGTTTCTTAATAACTTTAACAAAGCTTTAGTTATTAGTAATAATTTACCATTAACTTTCTTATCTGATTTGTTTAACTTGCTTTAAGCATTAAAGAAAGTGATATGTTAAATAATAACTTGTTAACTTTAAGTATGCATGATAGTATTACAAATAATAATGATAGTATTTGAACTATAATTCAAATCTTTTGGCTTAAGTATAGTTAAAGTCTTTTGTTAAAGTTTAATGGATTTAAGGCTGCTTATTTATTTCTCACTAATTAATTCGTTTGTATTTAAATATTTAATGGTTACTGAATTATTAGTAGTTAGTATCCGGCCCTATTCCATATAGGCAAAAAGATATGTTATATATCGGTGATGTCTAACTAGAAGACGTTTATGATCAGATGTATGTCTGAATGAGTAAAATTATAAGGGAATATAACAGCATAAAAAATTGATTAGGAAATATTCAAATTAAAATGTATATATTTAAAACTCAATCACTGTATGTATTTGTGTGTATAAACACAATTTTAACATAAATAATGAAAAATGTAGGTACAATTTAACATTTAGCATTCAACTGACACTTTTAAATACAATTATTCTTCATAAAGAGTAATATTTCATCAAAATATTCTTATTCAAGCTTTTATGAGACATTTTGTTTTGATCTGATATAATTTTAATTTAACATTTAAAACTGTGTGAACTCTTCAACTTGAAATGATTGAATGAAATGTAAATGTGATATGGTTTAGCCTCATCAACAAACTGTCTTCTAATTGAAATGATTTGTGGGTTTAAAATAACGTGTCATCATATTTAACAGGTAATTAGAGCTAAGATTTCTTCCAACACATTTGTTGTTGTATTGCTCGACGAAAAATATTCTTTTTATTATTTGTTCAATCTAACCAATCAACTACCAATTATATTAAACAATGTGTGCAGTTTATAATGAGTGTTATATTATATCTTTTTTGTTTAATCTATAATTTAAATTCTATATTAATTTCCTTTATCTGAAAAAAAAGTTAAGTCAAACGGAAATATAGAAAATTTATATTGTTTTCATTATATGTAATTTATTAATAGAGTTGGAATTAAATTGTTTCCTGGGCAACACTGGGTAGATCAGCTAGTAAAGCAATAAAAACTGTTTGTTTATCCCAGATTAAGGGATTACCTGCTGTACTTGACAATTTTTTTATTTTTTTTTAGATTGTTTACATTGACTTAGAAGTTTTTCAGTAAATTCACCTTAATAATATACACTTTAGAGGTATAATGAAAATGTTTAAATGATTTAACGACTTATATATGATGTAAGAAGAATAAAGTTCATATATGTAAAAAATCAACAACAATAGAGCATATGAAACAAAATTTCTGTTTCTTTTTATGGTATGATGGGATTGTCTAACAAAATGTTCTAATAAATCTATATGTTGCACCATTCTACAAATGTTAATATCAGACGCTGATTTTTTTACGTTTATGAACAACATTATTATAGGGTTATATAGAAGTTTTTGGAATGAACTTTTTCGTCCTATAGAAGGGCTTCTATGTCTAATAGTTCTAATAGTTCTTTTAGCCTAATAGTTCATACCATTATTTTTAAAAATTTCAAGCTTCCAGCTTTTAAATTTAAAATTATACAGAGAAGTCGGCTTTGAACTTGATTTAAGAATGCAATAGTGACTATTTACCAATATATGTTTTCTGAATATACATTTATAGCAAACTTATAACAGAGTACAGCACGTGGGAAAAAATAATATTCCCTCAGAGTAAATTGTTTTTTTATGATTTTTTACTAAGGGAAAAAAGTGAGTTTTAAAAAACTCCAGGATGCCATAAAATTTTCAGTATAATAATTTGATAAAAGACAAAAAATGTAGAACATTCTGAGATAAATACCACGCAATTACAGATTTTACAACTAATGATGTAGAAAATTATTCAGAATTAAACAAAAATTCTTTTAAAACTAATAAATGAAATCATCCTACATCATCAATTAAAAATTATCTGAAAACGACATTTTTTCAGATAACGACTGAAATGTTTTTGACATTTCAGACAAAAGTTTGTTATGTTTTTAAAATACTTAAAATATTTTCAAGTTCTAAATGGGAAAATTTTTCTTAAGTATTAAATGTAGAAGGAGGTCAGATAAACTATGTAAGAGATCCAAGGGCTCTTGGAGCAAAAGCCATGCTCTTTTGTAGGAAATTATTTCGTATAAGTAAATTTTCACTTTGGCTTTCCATAACGTTATCACTGCTGTAGTTACACTAATGATTGTATATCCATTAATTGTGTGACATACAAAAAAGGCTTATCTATTGATAAATGGATCAATCACTATCTGTACAACCTCAGGAATGAAAGACTAATAAACATCTCCCATTTAGACGATTATATTTTGCTTAAATGAGACATTATATATTATATACTCAAGATATTTGATACTAAGTTTACTTATAGTAAAGTTGAGTGTAGGCCACTCCAGATTTTTTTAATATACCATTTATACTTTTACTAACAATGAAGAAAGTCTCTCTCCGAAGCATGTTGAGTAGTCCATATGCTCAATCATAAGTCATTTTATTGTTTCCATTTTTTTACAGTATAGTACCTTAATTTCGTTTTTCAATCGAAATTTTTGTGTCTATCTAACATCCTTCTTTCCAAAGGAATTCCTACCTTTAGATCTAATAATCACAAATTTAGATAATATATTATACATTATTAAGTTCTGTTAAACCAAATATTAACGCCAGTAAGCAATGTCTTTTATGAACGTTTGTCAAATTGGCCCTAATTTTAACTAGACCGGTTCTGTTAAGTGCATGCATATTTAAACCCAGGATTTTTGAATACGATTAATCCTACTTGAAGATGCACTACTTTAAAGCTGGTCAGACGGCTACAGTAACTATTTATAAGGTGCGATGAATTTATATAATAAAATGATCTTTTCGAGTTATAATTAATGGGTTATTTTCACTGAGGTTAGTAATACTAGGTCAATAATTCATTTTCAATTTATAAAGGTGAAAAATAACATAAAGGTTAGTTGAGTCAAAGCAGTTTTACATCTCGAAAGTCCCAATTTTCAAGATGTTGAAGTTTGAGGAAAGAAAAGGATCTAGCATGTGAGTTGTACCAAGAGCAGACCGAGGGATGAGTGGGATTTGAGAGTGTTGAATAGGCATGAAAAGAATGTTGGAGTTGATGATTTAGTCTAGTAGAACATAGAGTGATTATCAGTACTATTCTCAGGTAGTATTTACGGTATTAAGGACCCTCTAATGATTGATGTAATGCTCGAATGCAGTATCGAAGATAATTGACGTTTGAAGAATCTAACAGGACCAAAAGTGAAAGCCTATCTCTTAGACGTTACAGGTAATTACTATTACATAACTTACAGTTTTTATTTCTCTAGTGGAAACAAGAACAAGTAAATGAGACATTATAAGATCTTTAACCAAAGAACACCTAATATCACTTGCTTGGTAACAACACGTGCATCACAGGTGAATGTAAAAATATAAAAAAATTGTCCAGTCATTTTACATTTCCACAGTTTTTTTTTGACATTTTGATACCTTAGATAAAGTCACAAAAAAGTTTTGAAATAAAATTTATAGAAAATAAAATTTCTAATCAACTGTGTATTTTAAGATTTTCTTTAATGTCATTAGTTTTTAAAATATCTTAATCTGTTATTACGTGGCTATCAGTTTTTCAGAAATTATTTCACTTCCAACATTTACAGGCTTTAACATAGACAGACCTAGTTATGTACACAGAACTCTTCAAATTGAAATGAACTATACTTATATTAACACTGTAACAAGATTTCACATAAACACGAGAAATAACTATCAATGATCAAACCATAGTCTTTTTTTCCCCATTTCATATTGTGGATTGATCATTTGTATTAAACTGTTTATAATTGTTACCTGCGACTCCTTTTCAAATCGAATGTCAATTGGCACACCTGTTATTAATAGTTACTCTTAGTCTAAACATAACAAAAAGTCACTTTTCAATATTTCGACCGCCATAACGGTCAAAATATTGAAAAGTGAGTCTTTGTTATGTGTCTTTCTATGTATCACAGTTTATTTTATGTGTAATCTGTCCTGCTGGACCACATTTAGTTTACCATATATATATCTTCACTTAATAAAACGAAACACAATCCAAACTGGACACAATACGAGTTTAAAATTTAAGAAGAGTAACACACAGAGTAAGTAAACACACTTACAGACCCAAATTTTTGGTTAATCCGTCTTCAGAAGAAAAGAGAAAGGGAGACCAAGCACGTTGTAGACGCAACGGCAAGTAACTTGTGTTACTTGCCGTTGCGTCTAGAACGTGCTTGGTCTCCCTTTCTCTTTTCTCCTGAAGACGGATTACCCAAAAATTTGAGTCTGTAAGTGTGTTTCCTTCATTAACTCTGTATGTTACTCTTCTTGAATTTTGAACTCGTATTGTGTCCAGTTTGGATCGTGTTTCGTTTTATTAAGTGAAGATATAATTATGGTAAACGAAATGCGGTCCAGCAGGACAGATTACACATAAAATAAACTGTGATACATAGAAAGACACATAACAATGACTCACTTTTCAAAAAATATGTGAAATAAGTAAAATAAGTTATAATTATAAGTTATTATAATTATAATATTATTATAAGTTATATAGTTATATAGGTCCTAAATAAGTGAATTTCACTGTTTAGCAGATGTTAGTAGATTTAAACATATCAAATATATTAGAAAATCGTTTTTACTTCATGTGTTTTGTGTATCTTAACAGGTTTAGGACGTGGTTCATAAAAATTTGATAGATCATTCTGACATTGCACTTCAAAATAGCCTTCATAATATGCATCACTGTATAGTTCATAGGCTTTAGTAATATTGCATCAAGCAATTCCCACTATATTACCATTGTTTTTATAGAACAATTTTTTTTCTCCTAGAACTAGCAGTTCTCTAGAGAGCTGAAATGTTGCAGTTCGTATGAAATTGCTAATATCATATTAATTTTTTTTTATAGTCAAATCGCATGTTAATCTTTTACTGTTCTTTTCGTCAGTGTAAAAGCTAAAAATTTTTAATTTAGAATTGTCTTTATATACGAGTATTGAATGATAAAAATAATGAACTGTAAATTATCGCAATGGGCAATAACTACCGTCAGTGCTCTTCTAGAGACGGTATTCATTTATTATTTGCCACCATTTTATTAATGAGTCTGACTTATTACCTGGTTGATTTTACGTTGTGAGTCCAAAATTTTACCTAACTCTAGTGTATTTTGAATAGGGATCTTTAACAAGTACCTGACATCGTACATGTTTGGTACGAACATATACGAACAGCTTAATATGTTTTCTGAGGGACGACGTTCTAAGATTTTACTTCTCTCAGTGAAAAAAACTGAGGGCCAGAATAGAACTCTGGATCTATTAGTCCAGAGGAGAGCACACAAGCCACTATGTTACCCTCACCTCCTTAATTCATTAAAATAATTCATGTTGGAAGTCTTAATTATAAAAATTAACATTACTATTTACATTACTTTGAAAAATTGTACTGAGAAAAAAACGGGGAATCAGCTATACACAAGTTTATTATGAGCAAAAACATTGTCGAATTCGTTGACAATCAATTTAGATGAGATTTATTTTCATATGGCTATATATAAAATCGTATGAATTTAGTTTTTGTGTAGGTAATATAATATAAAATGATTCTAAAAATCATAGCCAATCAATTAAATGGTTTCATTTATTTTATTTTAACATCCATTTTGTTAATTGTGACAAAAATACAGAAGATTGATGTCTGATTGATGACCCAAGCTGCTTCCTTAAATTATAAATGTTTTTGTTTTTTTATATTTAAATTTTCTTTTAATTTATGGTCAGAATTATGGTGCGTTTAAAACATATTAATGTTACCAGTTTAACTTGTATAAAAGTATTTTAAACGAGCTGATAATTTAAATTTATTTGATCAGTGGCGACCGTGATAGATGGTTGTGCACGGGACTATCATTTCAGAGCATTTTGATATCAATTAATTAAATTTTATTATTTAAAATATAAACCTATATCAAATATTAATCTTGACACATATTATTTTTGTTTAGTAGCGTGAAGATGTGATAAATTACTTTTTATTATGTTATTCAAAAACGTAGGGCATGTTTTAAAAAGTTTTTATAGTCAAAAATCTTTAGAAATATATCATGGGGAACACACCCTTGCTGAATTTTATATAAGATTGCATCAATTCAATGACATTGTCAATTTATACAGACAGCTATTACTGACGTCGGATATGCCTCCCAACAAGCTTTGTCATGCATGGAAACATTGAAATCGCTGAAATAAATAGATTGAGTGATACTCACTAAACTAACATTCTTAAAATAAAGGCAAGAGTCATCAATGCAGATTTTAGCAACATCATAAAAGAAAGACAATGTTAAAAATTGCATGATTCCATTCAGAATTAGTAAATTCCATTTCTCCTTTTTAGTAAATTTATTATATTTTCATTTTTGAATAAAGTTTGAATTCTTTTGTAATCTTTTAAATACTTAAATTTGTAATACAGTTAATTAAGAAAAAAGCTTGGAGATCCCTATTCGAAAACATTCAGGCAATTTATGTGAGATGGAACTTAACAGCTGTCGTTTATAGTGTAATATTTCCTATTACAATGTTCTAAATTAAGAAATTTTTATCATGCAATATTCACATTAAGGCAATATTTAATTTAAATTTTCTACAATCACCAGAAAAGAGTTTTGAATAAGTACTCTTTCAAATAAGTATGATAATTTACTTTCCCCAAGTTTCAAAATTATCTAACCACATTTAGGTTTCTTCCAGCATCAAGAAATAAAGGATTGTCATTTGTTGTAACGAACTCTCAAATGAAGTTACCTGTGAAGTGTTTATACTATTATTGATAAACATCACCAAGCTAGATGAGATGATACATGCATATAGAAAACCTCTAAATCTATAAAATCTAAAAAAAAATCCTAATCGCTTTACATCAAAATAATCGACAAAAAAGTGAGCTCCTATATGTTAGGAAGTGTCAATTATTCTTTAGATATATTGATCCAAAACACAACATGAGTTGTAATGATATATCGTACTTTACTTACATTAAAAACGTATAACTTGCGTTAAAAGTCATCGTATATAACTATGATTATTATCATATCAGTACTTCTTCAGCATTCAGTTTCAATTATGTGTATCTTATTTTCACTATAGCTTAACTACATGTAGATGATTTTATACATTTTCTAATAATAAAATGAATATTAAAGTATTCAATTGATTTCAGTTATTGTGGCATATTTTTTACCTAATGCTATCGTAGAAAGAAACTTTTTAAAGTATTTGATCATTCCTCATAAATATCTGTACCTTAGGTAAAAAAGTTTTCTCCAGAATCCGTGGCTATCTCATATGAAATCAAATCCCTCTGGGCATATTATGAAAAACAAGGGTCGGGAAAAAGAAACGAAATCGATTCCCAGGGGAACATCGTCTGCAAGAGCACCCTTTACTTAAAGTGTACGCTAAAGGAAGCCCGCAAGAGTTGGAGAATTACATGTCCATTATTATCTAACGGACTCAAAAATATAAAAATACAATCCAATATATTTTTTTTATTTCCATAATTTAATATATGTAATTTTTAAAATGCAAAGTTTAATATTACATTAAAAAAATCTCTTTCTAAGCATTCCTCACATGCTACTGAATTAATTTAATAATACATTTGTTTGCAGTCTTAGAGCAATTTGTTTATTCCTATTAACTTATTTGATATTAAACTATCAAATAGTTACATTCAAAACATCAGACCCTCTTTGACTAGAAAATATTCGTTGTCCTGAAACATTAATGTGAATTCAGGCTTCCTCCACACAAGATATTAATTAATAAGAAATATTATGGTTTAATTCTTAAATTTCTTAGCAATATATTGTTTTAATTTATTACAATATTTACTAGTAACTTGCAGAAGAATTTACAGTAAATATTATTATTTGTCACAATGTTCTAATGTTGCTCATGTATATCTGTTGCTATTGGTATTTACTATTTCACTAATTAAAATTGTAAATCCAACCTATTTTAATTAATTAATATTCACAATTCTTATTAACTTTTCTAGTACGTATAATGATCAAGGAAAACATTTTACAATACTATTTTACTAGTTGTTGCACCCTGCTTCGCTAGGATTGATAAGTGTTATGTTGAAATGTTAAATCAATCACACCTAAGACACTCAGATTGGTTTTAAATAAAGTGCCTATATGCCCCCGTTTTCTAAGCATAATTGATATATGCTGGCGGACAGCTCAGTCATGAAAAGCTTCTAAAGCTCCTTTAATCAGATTTGTGAAGCTCTTAATTACCCGTTTTATTTCTCTATGATCTAGTTTCATTGTAAATGTCTTTTTTATTTCTTAATAAACTCATAATAGAGCTTTGGAATGGCTTTTCTTTTTAAAAAGTGATCAATTAAATTATATTAACTTTTGTATATTTGGAAGATAAATAAAAGCAATATAAATATGAATTAATCCAAAAAAATTCTTTTACAATGTTGACTATTTTGTAACTGGATCTTTGAGTCATTTGACCTGTAATCAGTTCTAACAGTATATCATTGTTTAGTGCATGTGCAATGGTTCACATATTGTGCAGTGCATAAGTACTATACCACACAATTGTGTACTGTATGAGTAATGTATCAATAGGAAGTTAGTTGGAGGCCAACAAAGAAACTATCAATTAACTCTTCATCTAATTCAGTCGTTAACTTTTTTGAAAATATTATTAAACCAGAATGAAATTGTAACAAATATAATAGTAACAAAATTATATAATTTAGAACGGTCGAGAAATAATATTGTAGGCAAACAGAAGAAAATAAGGTTAAGGACCTCGGCAGTGGTGTCTACTTGCTTGAGGACATGCTGGCGATAACGAGGCCACGTGTCGAAGGGAAGCCCACCTTAGTCGGAAGGCTGGAATGTTGACGCTGTTCTTTTAGGTTGAGAACACGATCTTCACGCCTCTTTGAGACACCAGGTCGCCAAGCCGACTTCACAGCCATGTGACAAGTGACACAAAAACACTAGACTTGTTAGAGGCAGCGGTGGCTGCACCGTCTAGTTACTGATTTGTCACACCTCCTGCTCTGACTTCACACAGTGTTCCCAATCTTCTCTATTTGCATTTGTCATTCTGTTAATATTTTAACATTTTTCCCTCCAACCCAGTTATTTAAAGTTCTTTTTTAAGACGTACCAAGAATATTTACAATTTTTGAGGACAGGCTAATATAATTTAGCAAAGCTCTCATTGTTATCTCTACGTATGAATTCTTGTAAAACTAACCTCGTAGATAAATAGTCAAAATTTTTATGCTTTATAATGATATTATATTCTAAATAGTAACAGATAAATGAAAATGTACGACTCCATATATTTCGGTTGTTCGGAGCAAGTTGTGTTCAGTAAGTCGTCTAAACCATTGTATAGTAATCGTCCTGGGCATGATAAAGCAGCCTTTAATGTAAAACAAGGAGACACATTATGCCTTACCCACATGTTCTCTCCTTCTGTTCTCTATATTTTGCCATTAATGATTCATATGGCACTCATAAAAAGAATTCGTAGACCAGGTTGGACTAAGTAGTCTGAATCGTTCCAGTTCACCTACTTACTCATTTCTATATATTGTACAATCTGCCATAATTCATTTTGAAATCAGCTCTCCAGTTCTGACTATTCTAGCAATAGTCTAGCTATTCAAACTAAAACTGCGAACTACTCAAATAATCTCTCCGTTATTGAGGAAGATGGTCATTTTGAAAGAACAAAAAGGAAAAAAAACAGAAAAATGGATTAACTAAAAACACACTTATGTAGACCTGAAAACTGTTTGGTATTAATTGTTGTAGAACTGTGTGAGATCAGTAGACTTTCAACTATTTTTTCGTAATGATCAACCCTATATCGACAATGGTATACTCATCTTTAAATGAGACAAATTTTTCAATGATAATGGAAACATATGACTGTTTAATTGAGATATTTCTTTTACTAGTATGCATTTCTTGAATCATTTAGAAGTGTAAGCAAGAAAAATTTAAAACAATATTAATGTAACCCTTTTATCTCGATTAATCGAGAAAATCTCTAATATCTAATGTGATGAAAGCGACTATGGTTGAAAGAGGTAGCAAAAGGATAATTCCCAACATTTCCCTATGATACTTTAATCTTAACCTTCTGGACTGTTTCAATTGCAAGTATCTCAACATGTCTAGCTTTGAATAGAACCAGGAAATATACAGGTTTCATGATAGTTAATATTTAAACTAAAAATTAAAACAAACAACCATTGGTTTTATTGGAAAGGTTATGTACTGTTCACTGTAAGTTTTTCTGTTGAAACAAAAGTTTGTTCGCATTACTAAGTTTTTTCAGCATATTTCCGACAGCAGAGGTTCAGCAAGGCAACGTTAAGTCTCTCCTAGTGTCGGTTTGTTATGACCCTGGGTTGATGGTATAGTTCAAGTGAGGATTATGAGTGGACATGTTCATTTTGGCTGCCAGACACGGTGGACACATATCATATGAAGCTAACCCCATTCCTCAGAACTTAGCGTCCTAGCAGTCGTGTCCTGTAAAGCAACACGAGGCTTCCTCAACCTTGTGCAGGTGTGACAGAAAACGGCTCCCTGCGGCAAGCAATTACCATCTTTCATGTTTACTCAGTTTGATGGAAATTGAGTTGGAAATTGTTATTCAGTTGGCATTGTTGATCAATTCTTTCTTGTTTAATCCACACATATATATATATATATGTATGTTCAAACCACAATAAAAAATGAAAAAAAAAGACTAAGATCTTTCAACCATAACAAGCAGTCTTCGCCAGAGTCAAAAACCCAACTGAGTTGGGTTTGTGTTGGGTTTTTGACACCGGCGAAGACAGCTTGTTACAGTTGAAAGATCTTAGTCTTTTTTCCCATTTGTTATTGTGGTTCGAACATTGATTGTTGTTTTACATTAAATGTTTATTGCAAAATCTTGTTTTATATATATATATATATATATATATATATATATATATACATATATATACAAGTTCTACTAAAACCAATGTCTAATTCTAGTTTTACACCTTTTCTGATGAATTTTCCAACTTCTCATATATGACTTCCATAGATTTGGAACTATTAATCTGATGATTGGAAAAATTAATCAGAAAAGGTATAAAACTAGAATTAGGCATTACTTTTAATAGAACTTGTATAAATGAAGGCCTGCTCTCCAATTATACGAATATATATATATATTATTGAATTTGATGGAAGATTCTGCGTTCACGACTTTCTTACTTATAGCTTCTATTTTCCTCACAATTTTCTTTTGAGAAGGTGATAATTGCCAAAGCAAACTAGCATACGACATTCAGAAGGCTGGAAATAACCACTTCACTGGGGATAACTATATTTAATTAAACACTACACTAGATTAAACTAAGATAACAACAAGCTTTCGGCCCCATGGGTCATCATCAGATTCTTAAACTACTTATATTAACTAAATATACATATTACTGACTACTTTGGCGTTTAAATGCCAACTGAAAACTGCTTTCTGTCGAAGTGAAAGTTGGTGGTGAGGGTGGAGTAGGGGTGAGTGCAGGTCAACAAAAAACTTATGGCCCTTCAACTCAACCGAACTCGGTCATCGCCCGATGATAGTTATATGTTGATGTTTATATATGATTTCTTGTCATCCTTTGTTTGTAGGCCTATGAAAAAGGTTTTAAATAAAACCGAAACGTTGGCATTGAGAGTTTGATTTTGATCCTGGAAAATTGACCGAATCCCGATTACATTATACACCTATATAATATATATATATATATATATATATATATATATATACAAAAATACAATTTAACCAAGTACTAGGGGTGTTGCAGTTACGCTAGGAACATATTACAGATAAATCATGTGACAAAAATATATTGTTAGATGGATAGAATGGTATTGAGAGGGACAGAGAATAATATTATCCACAACCCAAACGAGAAACGCAGAGTATGCTGTTAGTTTCAGTACACGGCATATTTTAGCCGTAGAATAAGCAATTTAACCAGGACTTCAGTTGTTTAAAGACGGGATTTATAAATAAGCCAAGGATGCCACACATCTCCAGCGAAGAAATTTTATTTTATACTGTTTGAATCCCTACCTCCAATAAACTAGGTCCTTTATTGAATCACTGAATCTCTGAATTAAATTTACTATTTTACCTTCTATCTCTGAATCTAGTTGACTTTTATTATCGAAAGCAGAACTGAAGAAATATTGCACATAATATCTGGTATAAAAGCATTAAATTGCTTTCGATTATTAGAATAAAAACAGTTCGAGTGGAAACCAATTTCTGAAACGAAATGAAACTCTAGAGCTGCAAAGTATATTTGTAATGAAATTAAATAAAATTTTACGTCCAGCTTTTATGATGCATCTATTAAATGCAATGATGTCCGCTTCACGGTCCTCTAAATTCAATATTTCTTTATAGTAAGAATAGGTGTTCATCGAGTTTTATAGAAACCCTTTATCTATTGGAAACCGTATTTGTAATGTTATTCAATATTTGCAAAAAGTGGTACTAGTGGCTTTGTTCAACTTGTGTCACATTTTATAATCCAATTAACACTTTTAAAATTAGCTTTATTAGGACTCCGTTATTTAATATTTATTCTATTATATTGAGGATTTATTAAATTAGTTTTGCATATGTTTCCCACTATTATCTAGTACACTAAATACGAATTACATACTTAAATGCCACTTTCTATAAAACTCACAATTTCAAATTAAGGAAGCACTGAAGCGCCTGTTATGTACGCAACTTTGAATAATAGTTACTAATATCATACATAGAAAGAGGAGTAACCAGTCTTGTGTATCTGTAGAGCCATATTCAAACCTTTCTCTCAGTTGATAGGAATCACGATGAGTGACTAAACCGTATAGTTTAGTTGTCAATCAGTCCAAATCAAGTTACTGAAAAGTTTCATAACGTTCGGAAAAGTATTTTCTCTTAATAATCCACTTCCCTAGATGTAAGGTAAGTTTACCTTTTGCATATGTGAATATTCACTGTCAGTGCGTGTAATTATCTTTCAAAAAAGTTTTATATTAATTCCACTCCACTTTGTGCCCCTTCTACTATAAAATATTGAAGTTAAATCAATTGAAATGTATGTACTTATAGCTGTAAAGTTATAACCTTTATAAGGGATCAAAGGGTTTCAGATAATTAAATATGTCACAAGCTTTTGGACGATTTATTATTATCAGTATTATTACTGATCTAACTGTAGTTTTATTTAATTTATAAGTTTAAGTTTGACTACTCAATTGATTTGAGTTGATGTTGATTGATCAATATTGACTACTGATCAGCCAGTCCGCTTGCTCACTTTCTTATTTCATTCTTTTCCTCTCACACCCACTTTTATCATTCCGTTTCTTCATCTTTCTGCGCGAATATCCCAATCTTTTAGAAATAATAACACTATAAATTAAAAACGTCACCGTCACAGTGGGAGAGTCGTGTCTACACACCACGCACCTCAAACTTATATAGGACTTAATTATTTAGTTTATAAGATTTACCTTCATTCTATCTTAATTATACAATTCAAAACATTTCAATTCTTAATTGTTTCTTCTTCTACTTTTTTTTTATTATTTTTGAATGAATTGACCATCTAAGTGAATACTAATATGTCTAAACTAATATTAAGTTATATTTTCATTTAATTACATTTTAGCTGAATCTGAAAGCCACGTTTAAATAAATCAATTACCTAATCTGTAGTTTTTGTAAATTTCTCATAATAGTCTTTCCATATTAAATTTTAATATAACCTACTCCATATTTTTTCTTCCCCTCACATAGGAAGTTTTACTTCAATAAAAGAAGTGTTTGCACACGTAGTTCTTAAGGTGCTAATTCTTAACAAATCTACTTCTTATGCTCTTAAGTGTTGCTCAATCCTCCTCCTTGTAATTGTTAGTCTTTCCCTACCTTCTTTTTAGTGTTGAATGTTGTTCAACTGCTTTTTAAAAACTAACATATGAATTCACTAAAATTCATCTGTTTCGTTTGAAACAGATAAATTTTATGTGAAAATGATGATACTAAAATTTTATTTATTCGTTTCAATACCAAATGCATTTAATATTAGACGGTAATATGGGTAATATTTAATCTTTCCTTTTAAAACAGTTCAGTAAATACTAAGCGTGTAAGTGTGTGTTTTTATTTTTTTAATAATCTTTATTTAGAGCATACTCTCTATACTACAAAATTACATGTATTTAGAAAGAGTTTAATAAAAATAATTCAAGATTTTTCGATTGAAATGTGAATATAAATCATAAGATTACTGCACTAGCATTATCAATAACAATAACAAAGTTCACATAGAAGGTAGAAACTCTGGCTTGAGCAGCTCATGAAGATGAATTGGTAGCCAGTGGTCAGAATGTAGTGTCAAGTGACAAATCAGAGATGTACCAATCGCATCCGGGTATGAACAGCCCAATATGGTCTTATCTACGGTCTGAGTAACTTTTAAAGAGCACAAGAAAATCAAGTCATCTAAAAATCTTAAACCTGTGTGGGAATTATTTATACCTGCCAAGTCCACTCCATAATTCGGTACACTTGCATGTTAGTTTCAAGTCCTTATGTTTTTTCCGGCACATGATATCTGGAAAAAACAGCTTGGTGGTCTCACTATTTGCAGTTTTATTCCAGGTCATAATACTTTAATTGAGTAGTTGAATTTTAACGGCAAATATGTTTCTATTCGTATAGCTGTCTTCTCATTTCTTTCTACGAAAGGTAGATAATTGTCAGCTTCTTTTAATAGTCCAAGAAAATCTGACTGTCCGGAAGATACAACCGTTTTTGCTTCAGTCATTTGTTAAAACTGTAATCTTCTACAGCCATAATTAACACTGGTATTTCTACCTGATTGTTGATGGAGTTAGCAGTAAAATTTCAGCTGATTTTACTGCTTAGAAAGTATACCATTTCTGTGCTTGTCACATATCACCTGTGCTTGTCATATATATCTCTTTTGGATGAGATTGGTATTTTAATAACAGACTATATTGGTTTTCTTTGGAAACGTCTTTAAATATGGTAAAGTCATTATCAATAATCTCTCCATAATTTGCTATGATTTTGTATCTATATCTTATCACAGAATCTGCATTCGAACAGTAACATAGACTTTGTGCAAAGACTAGAGAATAGAACTGTTCTCTTTACAGAATGGATACTGTGATAAGAAACAGTACGAAAACTACGTACCATTCTTAAAGCGATCAATATAGGCTAATTTATAATTTTCCTTTTTTATCATTCTTTCTGGGAATACTTTCCAAGTCAGGCAAATAAAGGTGCTGTTAAAATTACGCTATCAACTATAAGGTTTAGAGCTTTTACTCTAAAACTGCAACGCTTGACAACATACTGGTTAGCATCATTGATCTGGGCGTTATACAGTCAAGTTGAGCCTTCCAATTATAATAAACGCCGGGGAACTTTAGACTATTCAAAAGGGTAATTTCAAAGCTGTTTAAAAAGCTCTGGGTGCAAATGATACCTTTTATTTCAAGTGATGTAGAGACATTTACTTTTAGAAGTGTTATAGGCAATTTTAACACCGTTAGCCATTTTCTAATTTGCATAAGCACCTTGTTCGTCCTCCATTCCAGATTTTAACATTTTTGTCTGCTACTAAAGTCATCGTGTCATCAGAAAAGCAACTACTTCAGAAATGTTTTAGAAAAAAAGTTCAAGCACAGAATTAAACATAATATTCCAGTTACTAGGCCTACTACAAGTTCATTGGGAGCATCCTCAGTTAATATTTTTAGTTCTTGTGCAGTTGTTTGTGGTAATAAGCTGTACGATTGCTGAAAGAACTACAATTCAATTTATAGTTTATAATAAATGTATATATGAATGAATATAATATAAATAAATAATTTATAATAATTCTTTGGATGAGATTGGCATCTTAATTTATAAAGTATAGCCCAATCACAGCTGTATAACTTGGCTTCATGATTACAGAAGGTTGTTTAAAAACCAAAACGTTTAATCTCATAAATAAATTATCTTTGACTTCACGGAGCAATGACTCTGAATCAACCATATCTTTTTTTAAATCGTATGTATGCATATATGTTTTTTTTTACATCCAAGGGGTATATTAAAAAATCTTACTTCATTTTTTTTTATTCAGCAAAGTTAAAATTTAGAACAGATATAGTCAGAATCAGTTAAAACCACCATAATAAAATACTAAATGGAATATACATTCCATATTTTTGTCTGTTGCATTATGTAAGCTCTCAAAATGTCCAAAAACTAATATCAAATTATTGGACGCATAAAGATTTGACTTTCATTCTTTTTCACTTCATTTATTTGGAGAAATTAAGAAGTCTAAGTTGATCCGTATGATTCTAAAGAATAAATGTTAACAAAATTCTTTATATTTCTTTCTATATGGACTCATATATCTCATATGTTTAGAAAGGTGTGAATCACATTCTTAAATATCACTATCAGCTATTATGCCAACAGATTAGCTAAAGTGTGTGTTGAAAACGTCAGGGACCCGCTATAGTCACACTGTTTAATAGATCAAATTCATACCTTATCCTATAATGCCCTCTGAATTGTTTATGCGCTGAAAATTTGTTGAGTAATATTGCACATGGAAAATTTACTATAGACAGACTAAATATCTTTAGAAAAACAGTCCAAAAACTCTGTTAGGCGAAGGAAATGTTACTATAACATAAAAACGTCTTTATTTTGTCAGCAACATAGATGTTTCCAAGTTACAAAGATATCCAAAGATGCTATCTTAGAATCCAGTAGCCTCAAGTATTGACAAGATGTTTTTTATCTGTCTGCTTTTCTTCATCATATTGAAACCCTTCAAATTCTTTTTCTAAATCAAAGACCATCTATATTCCCTCTATAGTAATGAAATATCAATGAAAATGAGGGAAAAGCAGAAGTTAGGCATAAAACTAACCGATAGTGTGGCTAAAGAAACCAAAAAATCTCACGTGAGACGCTACTTGTCTTCAATTCACCATTTTTTTAATGCACTTTAGTTTTTTTTTCAGGAATTAAATTAAATAATGTAAATAAAGGAATTAATCCTTGCCTGTAATCTTCAACAAGAATTATTATTAAGAAGAATTGCTAACAGTAATAATAATCAACACTTTAAAATTAAAATATTATTATAATTAATAAAAATAATAAAGTATTCATATGAAATAACAACGGTATAACACGTCAGTAAAAAGCCTTCTTCCTTTCTTACCAGGAGGGCAGGTTATGTAATTTTCCAGCTTATTACGATAGCAAACTGTTTTTTTGATTTCTGACTTTCAGTGTAATCATTCGGAACAAATTGAACTTTTTTTAATCTACATTTTACTACCTTTTGTTTACTATCCTTATCAGCTAAATTAGAGATCTTTAAAGGGAATAGTTTATATCTACTCTAAAACAGTTTTCTAAATTTTACCTTGAAAGACAATTTCTTTTACCTGAAGTATGTGATTGCACTATGTATATATATTAATTTTCAACAAAAAATCCAGAACCACAGAAAGTTTAATTATGTGGTTCTAATGTAAATCAATCATGTGGAGAGATCTCTAATAAATCGCAAAAAAAAAAGATGTTTTTTCTATTATAAAATGCTTCTAATATAAATTTGGTTTAAAGAAACTAAAGAGACAAATTATGAAATTTGTTTATTAAACACACATGTTACACATCCACACCTACATAACTTTGGAAAAACCCATTTTATGGTCCCAGGGAACCTCAAGACGTTTATTTTCATTGAAAACTCTATATCAAAATGTTGACCTGAACGCAATACCCTATATTCCAAGTAGACGGGAAATCAATATAGAAGTCATTCAGTTATAACTGTTAACAATCGTGAGAAATAAATGTTTACCTCTGTATCTCACTCCTGAATCTGTACAGAATTATTGATAGTCAAAATAGAACATTCTAAATACTTTTATTGAAAAAAAAATCACACAGGTAATCTACAAACCCTGATATAACCATAAAATCCACCTCCCTCAGAGACATCCTTCATACCAACGGAACTTGATACTGTCATCTCTAAATATCCTACATCAGTTATCTTAGGAAAACTGTCTTAGAAGTAATTTTTTAAAACTTAAAAGATTATTTCACATTATTTTGCTATTGGTGGACTCATTTAAATTGCAGATTCATGATGATTGCCTTTGCTTAGTGAATTAGATGATCCAAGCACCATCTTAGTGTGTTTAATGTTTCCCGATGTCCATAGTTCTTTTTAGTAATAAATAAAAAATTAAACAAATTAAAAGTTAACTTCATTTGGAAATACATTGTAGAATTAATAAAATAGGTGCGTTTTAATTGATTTAGGTGATCAGAGAGTTTCAAATAATTTAATATATTCAGAGTCATAAAGCAAATTACTGGGGACATTTAGAGTTCGTCATCAAGATTGACAGAGATTATGGATAATAGGAAAGTTTGCATTAAACCATGGATAAATTATAAACAAATTTCAGTTAAACAATCATGAAAAAAGAGAATAAGTGAATATAGATAGAGCTTAAGTCCACAAATGGTGGCCCGATGTAATAGTTCGGTGATTACATTCTTTTGTAAATTTCAGAATCTCACAATTAATTTATGTTTGTTTTTGTTTGTTTTCCAATGCATACACTTATAGGCTTTCTCCATTTTGTGAAAGTATGGAAAGTGTGGTTTATTCATTATTTCACACCCATTTTAGTAATAGGTGAGACATAATACCGGTTGAATCTACATTGGGAGTCTTAAATTTTACGTAACTCAAGTCTATTTAGGGTAGTGATCTTCAACAAGTACCTGTGACATGGCACAGGATCGGAACTAACGATTAACGTCCTTAACAAAGTTTTGTTTCCTTTATAAGGTCCACTTTAGATGGATGAAATAAATATATTCCATTCATTTGTCTTAACACAATTTGTGAAGTCCGAAACTGTAGCTTCATTACTAACAAATGTTCAAAATATGTTTTTGAAAATTAATTCTATATAAATATTTTCATATAATATTTTTCGTAAAGAATGGTAACAGTTTAATCAATTACATCATTTATATTCGAAGGATTTCTATATTCTAAGAACCTCTAGTGCTAAAAAACATATTACATAATCGATTGCTCCTCTTCCTGTTTGTGAAATTACAACACTTTTATCTAGCCATAAACTTTTTGTGTTCTTTTTGTCAGAAATAAAGGTTGTGTAGTACGATAACAATTGCAAAATCATTTAGAATGAATAATATTTCTTGATAGTATCAAAAAAAGATGATTATGTGAGATAGGTTATTTTACTTAAATTCGTTATTAATTTAAGTAAAACTGAATAGATTTACTGATGGATAGAAGGCAAACTATTGAATGGAAAATAAACATAATTTCATAGCATACAAATCAAAATGAGTGATCTGGTTTGGGATGCCACACAACTATAATTTTTATTGTTATAATCTAATGGCACTCTATGAATTTCTACGAGTGAAAAAAATTAATTTAACACACTTTTGGTTTAAAAATCAACTATGATTGTTTTGTCGTTTCTTTTTCTATAAGTTAGTTACTTTTCTATAAGTAAAGTATAGTGATCGTGAAAAAATTCGATCTCGAGATTTTGACAGAATTATATGTTTGGAGGTCCCAAAAGTCGTTTATGATGTTTTTGCGATGATGTCTGCGTGTGTGTGTGTGGGTGGGTGGGTAGGTGAATGTGTTAGTATTGCTTGTTACCACGCTATGGTCCAGAATCTTTGATGGATATCAAGTTGATATTTTACACAAAAATAGACCCCATAGTGTAGATGATCCCTATAGTTTGGGAAGAATTATTCATGATGGGAAAGTCACTGTTTTTGTCAAAAACCTGTTTTTATAAAACATTTTTTTCTCCTAAACTGCTAACTCTAGAGTTTTGAAATTTGGGTATTATCTTTTTCGTTTCAAATGGAATAAACGAAAAATAAATTCAAAATTTTAAAACGACGATAAGTATTATTTTTCAATAAAATGTAAAAATTTTGACTTATAATTCAATCTCAAACTTTGTGAGAGCGATACAAAGCCATACTGTTTGACGGATCAAAATGAAACTATGCCTAAAAATGGAACATTATGTGGAGAATGAGTTGAGATATTTTTTTTTCAGAATTATATTCACCGAAGAGGCGTTAAAGTATGATTTCTGTTTTCAGAAAATGCTTTTTTGACGCTAAACGGTTTATTAAAGAATCATATGCTATATATTTCTGACATTTTTCAGACAAAATAGGAATGTTATCAAGTTGTAGGAAAAATTTGTTTTAAATATTCAATGTAGATGGAGGTCAAGTAAACTATGTAAGGGATCCACTGGCTATTGGAACAAAAGCCAGGTTCTCCTGTAAGAGATTATTTCGTAACAGGAAATCTACCTTTTCGCTTTTTTCAAAAGTGTTATTTCTCCTGTAGTTATACTAATGATATCATATGTTTCAGTGGTGTGATACACAAAAATAAGTATAAATATTGATAAGTGGATCAATCACTTATCCTACAGACATTCCTGTCTGTACTACCTCCAGGAATGAATGACTAATAAACATCTCCAATTTAGACATTTATATGATACCTAAATAGAACAGTATATACATATTATGTACCTAAGAAGTATGATATTATGTTAATGAAGTATAGCTCATTAAAAAACCATGAAATTTAAAGAAATGGAACAGGAAATTAACAATTTATAAAAAAATATTCATAAAATTGCAATTATGGCAAAGAGCAATAGGCTATAAAAACAGAATATTGATCCTGGACTAATGGTTTACTCGCTTTTTTACATTGACTTAGGCATTTTTTGAATGAAGCCACTGAAATAAAACTTATGTTTAAAGGTTCAATGAAAGGTTTTTAATATTTGAAGAACTTAATATTTGATGTAAAAGAATCAAATTCATACATGTAAAACATCAACGTTAATCAAACATATAATTTCTGATGTTTTCCATGATATGTTAGTTTTGTCAACTAAAATGCTCTAATCAATCTATATGTTGCAACCCTGAACAAAACTTAATAGCAGATGACATTTTTTTTCATATTAACCTTGGGTAATATTGAAGTGTTCAGAATGGACTCTTTCCCAATATGTTGTTTACAAATATCGTGTTTTTTTACTATTCTAGTCTAATAGTTCATATCTGTTATTTTCAAAAATTTCAGTCTACCAGGTATAATAGTCCTAAATTATACTGAAATTTGATTTGAGTATGCAAAACTGGCTAATTACAAATATATTTTTCCTAAGTATACATACATTTACAACAACTTTATAACAGAGTACAGATCGCAGGAAAAAGATAACACTGGCTCAGAGTAAATTGGATTTTTATGATTTTTGACAAAGAAATAGTAGTGATTTTTTTAAAAAAAAAACACTTAAAATTAAAAATTGTTAAAATGATGTTTTCCCTGAGATGTTTCTAACTTTTTTCAGACAAGATAGGAATATTTTCAAGTTTTTAAATGGGAAAATTTGTCTTTGTATTCAATGTAGAAAGAGGTCGCATCAACTGTAGAGATCCACTGGCTATTGAAGGAACAGCCATATTCTCTTGTAGGAGATTATTTCGTATCAAGAATTTTCACTTTGGGTTTTCAAAAATGTTATTACTGCTGTAGTTATACTGAGATTATTTGCATCAGTGGTGTGAGATATACAAAAATAAGCTTATATATTGATAAGTCGATCAATTACTATCTGTACTACCTCAGGAATGAAAGACTAATGAACATCTCCCATTTAGATGTCTACATTATGCTTAAATGAGACATTATATATTATAGAACCCAGAAGTTTGATATTAAGTTTACTTATAGTAAAGTTGAGTGTAGGCCACTCCAGATTTTTTTAATATTTCATATAGAGGTAAATAAAAGTAAAAATAAGTGGTGTGAAGTTAATTCGTAGTATAATGTTTATTGTATTATCATATCAACGTGGACGAAGCTCCGATATACCTGAAACTTAGTATTCACTATTACAGTTAGAATAGTTACAAATATGTATAGATATTTGTTGGATTACAACTTTGATTATACCTATGTTAGGTTTATTAGATTTTTAGCATTGGTTTGTATTTGTACCATATACAGTCTAATATCTTATAACCGCTTGTAATACGGGCTTAATACTTCAAAATATACAGATATATATAAACAGGTAAGAGTATATATCTTAGAAAGGAAAATACAATTTAACACGATACTGTGGGTAACATTTATTCAGTTGGTTAAACATTTTTTTATATTAATTATCTTACAATATAAATTTACAAAAACTGAATATTATAATAAGCTGATGAACAAAAAAAAAGGTGTAACTTATATAACTCCGGTAAGTTTGATTGCAGGTTACAAATAATATATACATTATTCGTAGGATGACGACGATATAATGCGGGTGCGGGGACAGGCAGTGCTGTCGCCCCGACAGGTCTGCTCAAGTATCGGTTAGCCTTCAATCCCCATCTAATTTTCTGCCTTACCTTCCTCTGCCGTCGCCTTTTTCTCGTCCTTCTTGAAGTCGACGATACCTTTTTTCTAGACAACAGAATAAAATAAATAATTAATTAATTGACAATTATTTCAGAATGAAATAAAATTCAGATGCATAGAGTCAATCAAAAGTAGGTATTAATTATAAATTTAAATCTTATTGAAATTGAAAATTTTATTTTCATATTTTATTTTGAATTTTTATAAGAAACAGTTCATAAACAGAATTTTATTTATAAACAAATTACATAAATTAAAATTTCAGTTTTAAGGACCTGATTAAAGTGACTACCTATTCAAAAAGCTTCATGTGTTATTTTATGTTACTATAGTAAATTATTACTATAATATAAAGCTTCATGTTATGTTACTATAATTTTTTTATCAGAAACAGCTTATTCGAACAATTAATTTTTATTTGATGGGCTCTGCGTTACTTATATATTGTTTTCAATGCAGACTGTAACTGGAATTCTTTGTTAACTCGTATGACTACTTTTCATTACCTGGTTTAACCTTATTCCAAAAGTTCTAACAACATTACTCATATAAATTATTTCTTTTGAAAAAAAATTAATTTATTAAAGCAAAAAGTAATTCATTAAAAAATACTGTTTTCCATCTCAGGTTAAAAATAAGTTATACTTATCGAAATTAATTAATCTCTTTTATTTTATTTTATTTTAATTGATTTTTTTAACTGTTGCTTACATAAAATAAAAATCAAAGTACATATTTTCTATGACTTACAATTTTTAAACCACTGATACTGAAAGAAATATAATATCTGACAATATGAATTTATTGTACTTTATTTAATTTAGAAAAAATTTTTTAATTCATAGAACCACGTTAAAGATAACTTTCATTCGGTCTACTAAAAAATATTCATGAGAGTTATCTAATTTATAAATGTATAAAATATATATTGAAATCAAATACTATTATGCAATTGGCAATTAAAAAGGATATAAAAGTTGCTCAAATATAATGGACACCTGCATGACTAGCAGGAATTATGTATATGACAGCTTTGAGGAGTCTTTCTTGTAGCCAGAAAACGATGGAAAAAAATAAAATCCTAGTAATTGGTACCTTATGGATATATCACTTCACTATTAGCAATTAAATCTCTATTACCTTTGTAAAAGGTCATTATTTATTTGTTTTATTTAATAATATGTATTAGTACGGAACTACCTATCAAAAATTGAGTTTTGCATAGTTTGGGTCCCTTCCTCTCCCATTTTAATTCTCTTTCCCTTCATCTACCCACTCTTCTATGCCTTTATCTTTCCCTTCCCTCTTCGCTTATAATTCTTTTTCTTATCGTTCTCTCTCTCTCTCTCTCTCTCTCCATCATTTGTGTATTCCCCCCTTCTCTTTTCATATATCTGTATTCCTCTCCCTCTTGTCCTTCCGTACATCTCTCTCTCTTCCGACTTTTCCTAATTGCTACAAATACATAAAAGTATGTACTGTAGTCTCCTGGCGTTAATCGTTAACATTCATTTGATATGGTTATTTTTCAACTTATGTTTTCATGCCAACAATATTAAACTACTAATAACAATATCATTTATAAATAAACAACAGACATGTGCAGAAAATAGATTCCATCAAATATTGTCAATAGAATTTTTAAGAGTTAAGCTACCGCCAAAACCCCAAGGTAACTGATAGTTGTGAGTGCTCTTACTCCATGTAGTAGTCTTTGCTTAATGAGAATCTCTTCACAAACCTCTTCATATAACCACTTCAATATACAACCAATTTTATGCCTCTAATCTCTCATTCATTTACTTTTACAGTGACATTGAAATAAAAAAAATGTTATTTCATGTGTGTCTACTACAACAAAAGCAGATATTTATTAGATTACAGAAGCAGTATACAAATTGAAGCAAAAAAATCATAATAATGTATTTATAAATATTGGAATTATATATTATAAATATTATAATATAAATATTAATATTTATAAATGTCTGAAATTATTAAAAAAAAAATGTTTTTATTATATAATTCAGAAATTTTCTTAAGTCATATATGTTAAGATAATAACATTATATGTGTAAAATACATACTCATTCCCTCTACTTAAATGTATACTACTTAACTGATTACTTAAATGTATGCTACTTAAATGATTCCGTATGATTTTGAAAAATTTAATAAGAAAATTTATGTTTAAGTAAATATTTAAATGGTAATCATATTATAAGAAAGAACAATATTATTAATATTAATATTCTATTATTACAGATTTAGAACACAGCAGGTTATTAATAAATTATATTTCTATTGGTAAACGTTTTAAATATACTAAATTTCAGCTTTTATATAGTAAAAAAAGGATATTAGTTTGTAAATTGTATTAACTATAAGATTTATGTTCACAAACACACAACTAAATTTGTGATTAATCACTTTTTAGGGACTAAAACGCTGAAATTTCAACAGTACTTTGATTAGATTTAAAATGTGATTAGTGTTTATTGGTGCCTACATTGTAACTAGTTAGAGGGATTCAAGACAATGTATAAGTTGGGTAATTATGCAAAAAATTAAATTGATAAAATACGATGCAGCAAAGTAAGAAATAATAAGAAACATTGAAAATAAAAAGGTTATACAGTGATTATAGTCACTCATGCAGAAACAGGCTCACCTTGCTCGTCTGCAGTTAAATCTTTTTTCCAGGAAAATGCAAAATTAGTATAAAAAAATCAGCACCATAATTAGCATATAAAATAAACCCATTAATAACTTAAAACGAAAAAATGCAAAATAGATTAGAAAAAAATGTAAATCTTTTGCAAAAACAGTGCGTTCAAGAACACAGAAATTGAATTATTTTGTCAAGGCCTAAGTATAAAAAAATCATGTATAAAAAAAAGTAAATTTTTCAAAAAAAATGTTTCAAATATGATTTTTGCAAAAATATTTCAAAAATATATTGAATAGTGTTACTACAAAAGAAGAAAATTGAATTTTTACTAAATTAAAATTGTGAAAATTAAAATATTTCTAATAATCATATTTGACAACTTGGCCCTGAAAAAATTCTCATTAAAAACTTTTTAAAAATCCCAAAATGCAATATTAAAACAAAAACTGGAGAGGACTAACACAAGCCAAAGGCAATAACTATTTTAATAGTTTTTTTATTAGATCGATCACAATAAATGCTTTGACATAAATGTGTCGTAAAAAAAATAATTTCAAAAGATGTAATGATTACTGTTTGGTTTTTATTATTTTTCTAAATGTTTAAGATTAAAAAAAAAATGTCTGCAGTGTTCTCTGATGTCCAGTTTCATTTCTTCTTCCAATCGGATTTCTTGGACGGCTGTATAGTTCAAACAAAGAATGTATGAATAAAAGAAGTGACAAAGCAGTATATATAGAAAGTGATTAATAGATTTAGTTTCACTGAGTTTAATTTAATTAGTTGATTGGATATTTATTTCCACTGAGTAGTTCATAACTTTCTCCAGGACACCAACATTGAAGTTATTGCTAAATTAGGTTAAAAAATTCTCTGGACCACTTATAATCCTCTACTGGAATAAAAATTCCACTTTACCTAATAATGTTTTATTTGTTTTGATTACTTATTATTGTTTTATTAATTATGATATTTATCTTTAAATATATTTAATTAGATATAAATGAAATTATCTAATATAAGAAGGTTTGAACCACCTCCCCCAACCCCAACAACCATGGTAGCTCATTCCTCCGCAAACATAGCGCTCTTTAGCGGGAAGTTCATGCATTTCAATTGTTTTATTTTTAAAAATAATGGTTATTATTGATACTTCGTGATCTAAATGGAATCAGGACAAAATTTTGGAAACTATAAATTTCCAAATTTTCTATAAAGCATATAGTTTTAATTATACTGTTGAAATGTCCATGGTACAAAATTGATCCACAATAGACATGTGAAAAGGTCATTATTGTGAAAGTACAACAGAAGGATTGGCATACACAACCACCCATCACTCCCATCTCCACCATCACATACTTCTGCAATCTGAAATGCCAGACTGCATTTTCACCTAGATACTGGACATCATGTAAATATGGAATAATATTTAAAAATTAGTTTTACATCATTCAATCTGGGCCCGAACCGATAAATTCATTAAAATTGTTATAAGTAAATTAATCAAAAATATTAACAACAAAGAAATGTTCTATTTTCCAAAAAGAAATATCTTAGAATTATTGGACTAAATAAGGCACCAAACTGAATCCATTTTGTTATTATTATAATATATTTATTTATTAACTATAATTGAATGTATAATTTTTATTATAATTTAAATTAGCACTTGTTATTTATCATAAGTAAAGGTGGCTGGTCAAATTAAACGTTGTACATTTTTTTAGAAAAAATATTAAAAAAAGATAACGTAAATAATTATTAATATTATTAGGAAATATTTATGATTCATGTCGGTGATTCGATTGCGCAGTGAAGTAATGCCAAAGTGTTTCTTACCTCTTCCTCTTCTAGGGTGAACTCCTTCTTCTTGACAGTCTTTAGCTGGTTCCTGAAATTGAATTCTGCCGCCTTCTTCTGTAATTTGGCAAATTTGTTGTCGTACTTGGATACCTTCTTAAGAGTAGGCTTGATGCTGGACAGAAACACATGCCAATATTATTACGCTAACTGTACTTTAAAGATTTAATGTCAATTATAAAATTTCATTTTTAACTATTCATCCATAAATTCTTTTGATGTTCTTTCTGTATAATAAATCTAGCAGATGTGTCTATCTTTGAGGGGTTTTTTTACAAAAATTCAGCGATGACACATGGTATTCCAAAATATTATTAGAAATGATAGAATAGTATAAAATATCATTTTTCAGTACAGTCCATAACTGTCATTAGATCTGGAGTTTCTTTTATGT
The DNA here is from genome assembly GCA_026182355.1 of Hermatobates lingyangjiaoensis. Taxonomy (NCBI): domain Eukaryota; kingdom Metazoa; phylum Arthropoda; class Insecta; order Hemiptera; family Hermatobatidae; genus Hermatobates; species Hermatobates lingyangjiaoensis. The sequence continues at coordinate 1,254,330 of JAPFBL010000048.1, read as the reverse complement.
TTTGCAGCATTAGATACTGAGCTCAAATTTGATTTTATTCTAGTCATACTTCTTATTTTGGTACATGAGTAAGTAGGACTCACTTTTTTAAAGCGAGCAAATTATAATAAACTCAAACGAAATTAAAATGAGGTTTAATCTGTACATTGCTAAGAACTGACTGACTTTAAGTTACTTTTACATTTTATACATTAGGGAAACCAAATCCACCCTTAGAAAAATTTCTGTTTCTTTTTTTTATTTTAAAAAAATATACAGATATCTTTTAGGTGCCTGATGGTGTAGGAAATAGCAATTGTTAGTTGATATACCAGTGCAGCTAGCTAAACACGGCTTAAAAGTCCATAACTTCGCTTCCACGTTGACTTTCCAATCTATTCAAATCATAGCTTTTAAGTTTGACGTACACAAATCTACTGTCAAAGTTTCAGCTTGCTATGACTTATGGTTGCTTGCAACAAAATTTTTGGACAAACAAACAGACAGAAATTTGTCTAAGGGTGGATTCGGTGTCCCTGATGAACAAAATGTAAAGGTAACTTGAAATCAATCAGTTCTAAGCAATTTACAGACAAAACCTTTCTTTTATTTACATAGATGAACTAAAACTGTAGTAACTTGATGTAAGTTGATGATCAAATAAATACCATTATTTTCTAATCACGATAAATGACCAATACAACATAAATGAAGTAAACCCAATCATCATTACAACTGAGAGAAAAACAAAGTTACAATTTAGAGAATTGATTTATGAATGGCTTAAAGCATAGTTGTAAACGACTTAACTGTTGAGTTATAAAAAAGACTTTCAAGACATTATTTCAATAAAAAAATAAATGTTAATAAACAAAAATTATTAAATTTACCTAATCACAATAAACAATAATTCAACTTAAAATTACTTTTTGTAATAATAATTAAATAAAAACATGACTTACAACTTGCCACGAAGATCGTTGACCTCTCTGTTCAGTTCTGAAATCTATTGCGAAAATAATAATTAATGTCAATCTTTAAAAGAGCTTTGAGAAATTTGTCATAAGGCAATGGGTTCTCCATATATAATTATATGAAACTTTTAGAAAAATAAATGAAAAATTATATTTTACATTTTGTTTAAAGAAAACTGAAACTAAATACTGGTAAATGTAAATAGTTAATAAAATTTACTCTTTTTAACGGTATAATATAGAATATGCCATGCAAGAAAGAGAAGAGTACTAATGCAGCTTATATTTTATTGAATAAATAAATATACAATATAAATATTATAATTAAATCATAATGTTTGTTAATTCACACCAAAGAGCAAACTACAACTATGTATACTGATCTACTTATATGTACATGGTATTTCTCAAAGTCAATTATACTACTGATTATTAACATGTGCTAATACAAATACAACAAACTGCTTTTCAAAACAAAACAAAAAAAATGTAACAGGGTAAAATAAAATCAGTGGGCTGAAATTAAAGGAAAAGGTTCTAGCGGGAAGAGCAAAAAACAGAACAGTGGCCTGTGTGGAATCAGTGTACAGTGAGTGACTGTTAGCAAACCACACCTGTATAGATGCTATACTGTATAGTCAAATTACTTTTCAACTCTTATGGTATGTTCATTATTTTTGCTGGAATTCCATAACATTTCATTTCCTTAATTGAATTCTAACAAACCAACTGATGGCTAAGTGAATTTGATTTTCTTTGAATGAAACCAATTCGGAATAAAAGTCAATTATTATTATTATTAATTCTTATGTTGGAATTGTTTGCTATTTCAGTGCATAGATTTACTTATGTAGTGTAGTAGTATTCATGTTTTCCATATTTTTATAATAAAGTAACAAGGCTTACAGAAAGTCATTAGTTGCTTTAAGCGACGCTAGGGGCAAGCAACGCTACATTCAACTTCCTTTACCAATTTAAGTATAAATCGGTGGACATTCTTTAAAATAAAATTAATTTTAAAGTCATTTAAAATGTATAATATAAAAAAAAAGGTAAAGTAAATAAATGCAATATATATGCTAAATTAAAATTATTTTTCAACTAATAGAAAAGGATTTGTTTTATAACTAGGGAAATGTTTTTCAAAACATAACTTTCTATACAGGTGATTTACTTACTCCACTTCAACTCTGATGAATAACTTGTTCTCTTTTTTGAGAAACAACTTCAAAAGAAACTTCGTTCTTTTTTTAAAACCTGTCACTAAATTAAATATGCCACATTCTATTTTATTCCAGGGAAAATACAATTAATTTTATTCTATTAAAATGCATTATGTATTTATCTTTATTAAAAATTAATTAATTAATGTTATTACAAAAGTATAACCACATATAGTATTTTAATATTACAATATTTTAGTGCGTAAAGGAAATAATAGACGATTGGATCAAACCTATCATAGAAAAATAGGTACAAGAAATGAAAAGAATCATCAGGCATCAGTTTCTCACCAGAAAATTACTGAAATAAAAACATGGAAAATTTATATTTTAACACAATACAGACCTACTCCTGTCAATACGGAAACGCTTAACTCCATCTTAAAAATAGCAACTACCTTTACTTAAAGTATGCAACCCAAGTTGAATAAATAAATATATATTATATATATATGTGTGTTGTGTGTGTGTGTGTGTGTGTGTGTGTGTGTGTGTGTGCGTGTGTGTGTGTGTGGATTAATTTACCACAATGAAAAACAATTTTTTGAAACAATGCTCTAAGGCCTTTCGTTAACACATCATCAGAGAGCAAGTGAATTAAAAAAACAATAAATACTTGTTTAACTTGGCTGATTGAAATTTCCAGAATTGATGGCAACCCTGAATGTGTTTAATGATAAAGTCTTCATCTGTTTAATTATCCCGTTAATCAAAACCTCATCACAACAGTCCTTTCTTTTTGGCTTCTTTTTGTTGTCCTTTCTTGTTGTGTATACAGGATACCATGTACTGACTGTGAAATGTCTTACATTGGACAGACGAGCAAAGGTCTTCTTACAAGAATAAAACAGCACAAATACTCCATCAGAAGAGAGGACGAAAAGAGTGCCTTGTTCATTCACATAAGAGACAGTAATCATGTGATTAATTGGAATGAAGCAAATGAATTAATATACGTGTCTTCAGAAAGAAGAAGAAATATCGTAGAAAGTGCGCTCATAAAGAACTTTTATGAGAGGTTGATGAACAATAGCCTAGGACTCTACAAATTAGATGAAGTTTTGATTAACGGGATAATTAAACAGATGAAGACTTCATTATTAAACACATTCAGGGTTGCCATCAATTCTGGAAATTTCAATCAGCCAAGTTAACAAGTATTTATTGTTTTTTTAGTTCACTTGCTCTCCGAAGATGTGTTAACGAAAGGCCTTAGAGCATTGTTTTAAAAAATTTTTTTCATTATGGTAAATTAATCCATCTATTATATCAAGTGTTATTTTGATTATTATTCATATATATATATATACGGTACTGTTTTCTTGACCACAAAATATTAACAAACACTTTTTCTTTTTCTCGGAGTTTGGTCAGGGTAAATATATGGAATCACCTTTTTGCCAACGTTTCGTCTTTATTTCAAGACATCCTCAGGGCTATAAATGAAGGCTGGGTTCTGTTACATTACAACAGCCGTTAACTCTGTAATGTAACAGAACCCAGCCTTCATTTATAGCCCTGAGGATGGCTTGAAATAAAGACGAAACGTTGGCAAAAAGGTGATTCCATATATTTACCCTGACCAAACTCCGAGAAAAAGAAAAAGTGTTTGTTATATATATATAATGTTTTTTCAAGTTTTGAAGTTCCTTTTTAGAAAACCTGAATGTAATAAGTAATTTTGACAATTTATATGAAAGTAATTAATTTATAATTTAGCGTGTTGGTATTTTTGAAACTTTCAAGTTAACATGTTGGTTTCTTATTAAAATAATTGCGGTAATAAACTTAACAACATGGTTTCATTTATAAATCCTAAAATTAACTGCAGTTACTAGTGCAATAAATATACCCTTTTATTTGTAAATGATTATCCCATAAAATACACTCTAATTTTCAATTTAATTAATTTAATGATCAGTTGTAATAAACCTATTTAGACTGAGCTTAAAAGTTTGTAAACATTTTCTAAAATAGCATCTAAATAAACAAACTTATTTAAGTAATTGGGATTGTTTCTCAAGGAATACCATTCAAGTATACTTTACCCAAACATGAAAATTAAAGAGTTAAAAAATATTGTTAAAAGTTTTAACATTTCAATACGTTTGCTAATATAACTAAAAAGATCCTCTGAAGTGGCTTAATATGAAGTGCTCACAGTCGCAAGGTAATGTGATGAGTTGACTGAATGGGACTTTATAAATAACCACTAGGTATATGACTGCCTACTGCACGGGACATCCAATTGGCATGCCAATTAATTAAATAACTTTAATTTAATTACTTCAATATTTCATAATATTCAGAATAGTTTATATTTTAAATTCAGAGACATATTTCAAAATAAATGATAATTTTAATATCTCAAAAATGTTATTTGTCTAAATTTTCTTTAAATCATTTTTATGTCAAAACGAAAACGTAGTTACTTTCAATTTTCAAACATTTTTAATCATTCAAAAATTTACACTTAATTCATAATATGTGTAAAATTATTTTGTTATACAATCAATTTTATTAATTTTGAATACTGAAGTTGGTTAATTGATTATTAGTATCTTAATAGCAATGAAAAATGTCAAAAATAAATTATAAACTTAGTAATTTTGTTTAATTTGTAATTATCTTTTATTAGTTTTCCATGGTATGAATTTTCCAGCTTAATGAGAGAAAAATTAGCAACATAATTTAAATTTGCTTTTATGATTAAGGAATACAAAAAAAAATCGAGTAAAGCTGACAGCGGTTATAAAAAAAGCAGTATATTTGATACAAATACATTATGAGATATGTAAATGAATTATTGTTTAATTTTTTTCAGTATGTTGTGAGAAAAAAATTATTATTTATTTCTAGTAAAAGATGAAAAATAATGTAAACTGTTATAATGTTTGAGATTTATTATTAACGAAATCGGGTAATTACAAAAAAAAAAAATGAAAGAGGAAGGTCAGGCTGTATGGAGAAGACGACTTACACCTTACACAAACATTGAGGAACATCACTCAATATAGTTGTTTGTTTAGTTACCAGGTTAAAATTTCAATTACCATAAAAAAAACACACACGATGAGCAGCGTTGGTTAGGAATACCAACTGAGAAGAGGGCCGGGTCTGAGCTTTGATCAACCATCTGACTCGTAAAAATATCTTAAAAAAATATCTCCTTGGTAATGCTCATTTACATTTAAATCTCACTAATATAAAATAAAAATGTCCTTATAGAAAAAAAAACTTTCAAAAAAGCTTAACTTTTTCTCTCATTTCCTTTATAATTTCTATTTTTCTGTTAACCCAAAGAATATCAATATTAGAAATTATCCGTGTTGAGAAGGAGAGAAACAGGCTGCAGAAATCACACAAAATACAAATGTCTTTTGATTTGTTTCTTAATATATTCATTTATGCATATTATAAATGTTGGGATGAAATCAGTCAAGGTATTAGGAATATAAAAACAAGCATGAACACTGGGATGTCATTTACAAGGGGTAAAACACACACAAGGGGAGCGTATCCATGTGAAAAAATAAATTCAAAAAGTGTCAAAGATGATTTTTTTTTTAAAAAAAAAAAAGACAGTGATTTATACATTCAAACACGAAAACATTAAGTGTTGATATGAGACAATTTGAAGTTTCCAGATGGTCGATTGAAGCAGAGATGAGGCCGACTATTGTCTGAAATCTTTAGATTGACAGGCATCTATATACAGAGGACCAAATTCCAATTACTTTTGGAGGTATGATTTGGTTCTGAAGCTAAAGGGAAATGGATGCTAAAACGTTAGGTAACTCGAGACTCCTTGGCCAGTGTGGTTTGCAAAGTTCTTGCATCAACTATAGTTTTATTGTTTGTTAACTGTAAAAAATTAACGGATCTTAAAGAAAATTGTAAAATATGAAAAATCATGAAGATACCAGCTATTATTACAGAGGGGACTGAGAGGGAAATGGATAGGAAATGTAAGAGAAAATAGTTTTAAAACTGAAATCATTGTACCTGTTTCAGCAGCCTGTTTGCTTCAAAGAAGATTACTGTTTTTTAAGATCCAACCCATGTATTTAAAGAAGTTCCTAATTTATGGTTTCAATTTTATAATAAACAATTTTTGTATGATTAATGAGAGCAGAATATGACAAAAAATTTGCAAACAGTTCAATATTTAACTGGCCAAGAACAACAGGAAAACCAGCATCTAGAAACTCAACATTACATCTGCATAATTCATTCAAATAAAAGAATTTACATTTAATTTTAAAATTCACAATTTAGATTTTTTCATTTCAACTACATCAAATTAGAAACAATCAAATTTTCAGAACCATAATGCTGATTTTTGTTGGAATATAAACATAAAGGGAGGGGTTCACTATGAAAACATTCCCTTCGTCATTTGATTGTTTTACCTCAAAATCCCTCTTGCGGACTTCATATTCCAAGTCCCACTTTTGAGACTCACATAGATACATGCGGTCAAAATACTGCTGAGTAATTTTCTTGAGTATCTCTGTTAATCATAGAATCAATCAGTAAGGTTATTAATTTGGTAGAAACCCCAAATTAGCAGGTAGCGACCTGATGTCAAAGAGAAAGAGAAGCTTTAATCTAAAAGGATGTTGGAAAGGATTCTGGATGGGGTGATATTCATTTTTTAAACCGTACAGTAGTGAGTATTTTAGAAAGAGATGATAAATCTAGAACCTGTGAAAAGTGATAACCAACCGCGTTAATAATGAAAGTATGAAATCATCCGTTTTTTGACGCTAAATAAAAGGAAATTTTTAGTATACAGGTTATCCAGTTACAAATATTGCCAACTAATTATTTATTATTAGGATGTACAATAATTAGAAGTGTTGATTTAATTCCTTATCAGTGCCCATGCAGTATTCTTAAGGTAAAATCGTAAACAGTGCATTTCTTAATAATAACTCCATACACCAATAAGTTTCAAGTATCTTATACTTCTTCATATACTTCTTATACCTCATATTAATGAAGAAATAAAACGAAATTAGATTAAACTTCGCAATTTCCTGTTTTCTAAAAGAATTATAACTTTCTATTCCCTGTTAATATAGTCTTAGATCTGTATAAAATGCACTCGATGAAAAGGTCCATCTAATTTGTTAAAAGATTGATAAACCTACATCAGAGAATATTGTAAACTTTATAATGAAACAACAATTAATTTGCAAATTTCAACTAAAATGTCTATTTTTTTCATTTTTATATAAAACTACAGTTAATGATATACCATGAGCATTCCAAGGATATTTATCAATATCTTTATTTTAATATTTTAATTACAAAAACATATAATAACACCTACAAAATGTTACTAGACAAATTCAGGACTAATTTATATTTTATGATTTCATAGACAATCACATAACAGTATCAACTATGCATATTAACTACACTAGGATAAATAAGGTAAATCATTCAACTCTATTTGTTTAAATAAATGTCTCGCTTTAAATGGAACGTTCAATAACAAATAAATTACGTATAAAAACGACAAGTGAAATTTACACAATTTATTGGAGTTAATAAAAAAAAAAATGAAATTTATGTTAGATAATAAAATAACTGACTTACCGTTATTTTATTATTAAATAAAAACTATTCTAACATCTGTGGTGCTGAGAATATGCTTGTAGAAATAGTAAAATTACATTCAATAAAACTTAGTAAGATGAAATTTAGAGGTCCTGATGTAGAAGTCAACCTAAGGCACCGCAATATACTTTAAAGACCTAAACTCGTAGTGAAGCAGTTATTATCGTCTGAATTATTTACTATAAAATAATTACTATTATTATTATTAAAATTATTACTATTACTATAAAATTATAGTATTCCATCCTATAATTTTATATCATTTTAAATTATCACTTTTGGAGTTAAGTCTCGTGTTTTTTTTAATGACATTTCTGGAAATATAAAATTTGTAGAAAACTAATTTTGCTTTAAAAAATAGTTATTAAATAACTATTAATATCAATAGTTATCAATAGTGGTATCAATAGTTAACCACCTTCAAAGAAACTCCCATCTTTAATATCAGACTAAGAAAGTTGTAATTCTTCCTAAAGAAAGAAATACTAACACTTTATTTAAATAATTACATATAGGTTAGGTTAGGTTGCAGTGGCAGTCCCACAAGGGAACACACATAGGCCAAGCATTGGCCCTTTGTAATACCACACAATGAAGATTGATTCTACAGTGGGAGTCCTAAATTTGGCCTAACTCAAATTTATTTAGAGTAGGGATCTTTAACGAGTACCTGACATCGTACAGGCTCGGGACCGACGGTTTAACGTCCTTCTCCGAGGGACAACGTGCTCAGATTTATTCACCTACCGCGTGAATTAATCGAGGGCCAGGTGAGGATCGAACCCCGGTCCTATCAGTTCAGAGGTGAGCACGTAACCACTGAGCTAGCCTGGCCCCCATAATTACATATAACTTGATTTTTAAAGTGAGAGCTGATTTCTGAGCAACTGAGTAGAGTCAAAGTCTGACTAAAACTTCTGCTTATCTTTATTTCTAACCGTTTAAAAAATAAATTAAAAGGTGCCTTCCTCCTGCTGTTTGTTATTTTTCATTAATATCATTGTTTTATAGGTCTACTTCAGTATTTAATTATTACAGAAATAACTATCTGTATACTAGGAACCGGTTTAAACTAACTAAATAAATTCACAGGATGAAAACACTCAGAAGAAACAATAAAACTCACTACAAAACATCAACTTCTGAAGTCATCAAGTGAAATATATTAATACCCATTATTAAAACTGGATTTAAACAAACACATATTCATTTTAGAAAAATATATCAAAACCATAAAACTACTTAAACAATTATTTCTATATTTTTTTTAATGTCAATGGCATCCATTTACACCAAAATAATCCAAATAGTTGAATAAGTTCTGAATATTTACCTTATTTAACTCGCACTAAAAAATTTACACTACATTAAAGTAAGTTAAATTTGTCTAGTCATATTATGTAGATGGAATATGTACCTCAAGTTCTCTATTTACATACAATCTTTCAAGGTCGTACACGACTCCTTCGAGAGAACATACCCTGCTCCACAGTTCAGTGCATATAGTTTGAACTTCTGCTGTAATAGTTAGAGATTGTTAATTGTTAAAAACAATGCAACAATGAGTCTAAAAAAATGCAAGTAATAGTTTTAATGAAATATTCGAAACAAAATATCCTTATCTACAAGACAAATTTGTAGGCATTCTCAGAGTAATTTTAACATTAAATTCCTACCTGATCCTTATTAGAATGAGAACATTAAATTTAAAACATAATGGACACTGGTAAGGACAATTATAGGTATTTTTCAAATTTATACATTAAAAAAAAGGCGACCATCTTTTTAACAGTAGATATTACTATAAATGTCCTATCAGTGAACTATTTTTCGTTTGTTCGTTCCTATAATCATCAGGTATAATAAACTTAAAATTATAAACTATGAGAGCACTTATTTTGAAATATTAAAGGAAAATACATATTATTACTCGCCTAACAAACTGCATTAGAAAGTATTCACGTTAATTTCTTAATAACATAAAGTTATGAATGTATACAACGAAAATGAAACATTTTAATTATTTTGCAACAAATACATATTCGTTTTCTATTTTCTCAAGTTTACAAATGTATATAAATCAACTTAGCATAATTGAATGCCAGCTTGTTGCAAGTGTTTAGACTCATTTTTGTTACAACTATTTTCTTTGTGACTCCAGTACACTTTCCTTCCTCTTGTTAGGGTGATTTAAATGTTCAATGTTAGTAATGGATTATTGTCACTAATTTGATTTAGTTATTGTGGGAAAAAAAGGGGGGAAAAGAAAGAAAAACAAGATTAAGAGGACTATTTTATAGGGAGCTTTGATCCAACTGTTTTTGTCCCAAATGTAAATCCTATAAGTTCATACGAACACAATATTTCTGGAAAAATTATGCACTCATTTTCTGTTCACCTCATGTGCTTTCATGGCAATGTTCCAGTCTAAATCATATTTATCTGATTCCAGTTGAAGAGTTTTTTTGTAATATTGCTGGCATATAGTCTGGAGAGCGGCTGAAATTAATCCATTAACAACCATATAGCTGAGATTCCTTAAATAACTTCATTATTGTTGTAATAATTTTATGGAGGAAAATGTTAATATGTTAAAAAAAAAGAAAAATTCATATATAGAACATATATATAAAAAAGCATATATAGTATTATATAAGAAAAAAAGCAAATTTGGATTGTGGGACAAGCAATGATTATATGGCACTAATGCAAGGTCAGGCTGCAAAGCTTGAGCTCCAAGACATTTACTCTTCGGCCAGTGAGTTTTCAGATTTCAAAGTCACTGCTCAACTGCCTCAATCAAGCATTTTCAGTATTGAATTTATAAATCACACTATTCCTATACTTGAATCCCACTGTAATTGAATAGGAATATCTTTGAAATTACAAAGTGTCATTTGCAGAGAGAGAGAGAGAGCATTCTGAATCCAAGTCAGCTTCGTTCCTTGTCAGAGTTCATATTCAACTCATAAATATGAACTTCATAGTCATATCAAATAAATTAAAATGTAATTTTCTAGTTATTTAAAATAAATTTCCTATTCTCTATATTCTATAAAAAGATATTATTAATTAAATCACGATTAACTGAAAATGTATCCAAAACCAATTTGATTTGTTTAAATAGATATTACTCAAATCTTTTTTATGAAATAAAGAAAATTCATGCAACCTTTTCAGGAGAACTGGTTAATAGATTTGACAGATTCAGGGCTAAAGCTTTTTAAAGATCTATTTACAAATGTAGTAAATAAATAAAAATTGAATATAATTTTTTTGATTTTTAATTATCAGTAAAAAGTAGAAGCTCATGTAATGAATTGTTAGGGAATATGGCAATATCTTTAGCCGTAAGTGTAACAAAGTGACTGTTTCATATTAAATTAATTATACTATTGATAGTTTGGAAAGAAAGACAATTTAACATTTTTTTTTCACGAGATATGTTTTTCTGTAAGTAAAAAGTAATTAGGGGTATGCAAAGCGAATGTTAAGTGGTTAATAGTTGCAGCGAGGCCAAGACTGAAGTGTGTATAGCAGCAGCGGGTTTGACGACGGAGCATCCTCAAACAGTTTGCCAATGCAGAAGAACACATCTCTGTTGGAAAGCAACACTCAAGATACTATCAGTTTTGGAATTCAAAATGTTCACTTTTTTCCAACCTCATATTCTTTCCTGTCCACTTCAAATTCGATGTCAATTTTATTCCGCTCCAACTGCTCAATTCGCTTATGGTACTGGGTGCAGTATTTCTTCAGTTGCTCTGAGGAAGCAGTCATAGGTGCTTTTTACTTAGTGCAACCACAGATGACATATTGTTAACACATAGAAGAAACGTTTTCAATTATCATGAAACGCTTCTCTCAAAAAAACTTACAAATTAATACGTAAATTTATTAAATAAAACACTCGTAACACACTTGTAACAGAGTTACAGAATTGCCCATGGTATAATTATTCTTATGATATAAATTAGTTAACCTTAAGCTCTAAAACCAGATCCTGAGCTGATGTTATAAATTAATAAAATAATAAGTTTAGGCAAAGGAGAAAGAAGGAAGGAGCAAGGAAGAGGATGACATATAAATTACCACTTACAGTAAAATATAGACAAATTTTATAATCTACTAGTTGTAGTCGCTCATTTCATGTTTTAAAAAAAATACAAAAGCTCATAGCTGCTTTAAAAAAAAGTTTTGTTAAAAAAACATGTATTTTCAAAAAATTGCAGTTTATCAATTTCTCGAAATATACGCTGAAAAAACCAAATAGCAGCTCAAAAAAGGTTACTTACTAATCGCTTGTAAAAAAAATGTTAATTTTATTAAATATATTGAAAAATATGACATTGTTATATATGTTATGATCTTTTATTAAGACTGGCTCTGAAGAGAAGCGGTTAAATGGCTGAAGATATTCCGCTTGACTTAAAACTAAAAACTACCTCGATATCTTTCCGTTTGACCATGTATTCAAGGTCATACTTCTGGTCTTCCAATTTGGAGATTCTTTTGTGGTATTCATTGCATATTTTCTTGATTTTGTCTGTTGCAAAGTTGAAAAGGAAAAAAAACATGAATAAATTCATTATAAAACATGAAATCCCTGAGATTTAAAAAAAAAATCTCAAAAATATTCTCAAAAGAAAAATAATTTTATTCAAAAACTTTTTTCGTCGAAAAAAAATAGCATTTACTTATAAAGATATTTAAATGTCTAATTTTTCCTAGCAGTAAAGATAAAAATGCAAACAAATTTTAAATTTTGTGATTTTTCATAAAATATATAATTTATTAGAAAATAATATGCGCCTATTCAGATTAGTATTTCATTTTATCAGCTTTATACCACTAATTCAAAAAGAAAAATTACAATATTTTTAATATTGTTTTGTTTTCTGATGAATGGAAACGGCTTTTGTTAACATAACTATATTAAAGAGGTCTTCAAATGCTCTTAAACTTATAATAAATATGCACTCCAAAAGAGCCTTTAGGAATTTCCCTGCATTTTCAACATTTGACTCACTCAGACAATATTTACTAAAACAAAACTTTTTTTAAAACATAATATCTTTTTTTTTTTAATTCAATTATATTTAATTATTAAGATTAACTTGGTTTGCGATGCTATATTATCTAAGAATATAGCTTCTAACTTAGTACACTTGTTTGACTTTTTGAGTGCTGATAAAATATTTGTTTGAACTTAGTTTTAACAGATACTTCTCTTAGTAGAAGATTTTAGTTCTCTCTTCACAGAGACTGACACAGTCATTTCGTTTCAGGTCAGGGCTCACTGAATCTCTTTCCTCATTGAGGAGATTACATTTCACTATATTCACATTAATAATTGCATTATAATAAATAAATTCTACTAAAATCAGTACTGACCACAATATAGGTTGTGATTAAGTGTCAAATTTGTTTTAACAAGCTCCAATAATATAATTTATATTCCCTAAATTGTTTTAGTTTTTCAGTTAAACTAATCTATTTAAAAAAATATTTTAAATTATTTTAAAATTTGCTAGTACCGTGAATATTATTTTCTTTGTTACTGCAATAAATTTAGTAAACACCATTAAAGGTGTGAAATAATACTGTTTAACTTTTCATTATTTTTTTTATAATAATCTAGACATTATTTAATTTCAAATCAGATTTAGAAATTGTGTTATGCAATAATTATCTCTTTTATTTAGGAGTATAATTTTTTTTAATATGAATAATTGGTTTAATTATTGAATAAATAACTTTTGTGTCGCCCTATTGTTTGTGTATGGTGACAGTTCTCAATGACTGTAAACATTAAATATTAACTGAAAGACTAAATAAAAGTTTAAAGACCTTCATTGGCGCTCTCCAAGTCGCACATGGTTCCGCATCTCTCTTCAATGATCCTCCTTCTTTCAGCTTGCTTTCTTTCCTGTTCCTTCTTCAATTCTTCTGCGGCTTTCTTTCTCAACAGCAACTAGAAAGCAAAAGAAAACTCTTATGATTTTATACAAAAACACCAAATAAAGATTAATGTGTTATTCATTTTATATATAAACAAAAATGTCCTATTTTATTGAATTACTATCTCCTGTTTTGCTACATAATTTTATATATAACTTGCTTTGATTCTCTTTCATAGCCAAAATGAATTTTTTAATCTTGCTTCGTACTCTTTTTACATATCTTTTAAAATTTAATTGTATCATAATAAAGTTAATCTACGACAATGCATACATTGATTTGACATTAAAGAAATGTGTGAATCATATGATTGGCATATATCGTACATCTTATTATATCATAAGTCATATAATATAGTTTTGTGACGTTTATGTTTATCGTTCGATATTTAGTTTAGAAATAGAAATACGGTGATTAGTTTTGGTAAAAGAATAATAAAATATTATACTACATATGCTTAATTCCTTTATTGATTTCATGTGGAATAATATCACATCTTATTTCACAACATAATATTTAAAATAAAATACAATATTATATTTTGCCATATCGATAGGTCAAATCGTAGTTCCACCAATACGCTTCAGATAACTTACCCCCGTTCTGCGTTTTATAAAGAAATTTAGACTCCAAGTTTAAAATTTGTCGAGACTTGCTCACACATGGTTCAGAAGCTAGTCTAATCATCAACATCTGGGGGATCAAATATATTGCATTAAAGGTTAAAGAGTAATTAAATCTACTCCTGGTAATTAAGTTTAGAATATTCTTAATAATATAAGTGTTCTTGCTCATTTCACACTAGCACTTGTGATGATTGACTATTACGTGTAAACGAACTCAAATACAGCTGTACTCATTTGCATAATATAATAGCATTGCCGAATTGTTATTGCCTAACTCCTAATACTGTTTGAGTCTAAACTGTGAGTTCATCACAAAGCTCATATAATCAAAAGATTGTTTTAACAGTATGAAGAGCAAACCAGCATGAATTTACCGATGACTGACGAAGTAATGACTGATGCTAGACACAAGCATCACATATTTTATTTAATCATACAATGATAAAATATTTTGTCTATTTTACAAAATATTTAAGACTATTTTATGTTTTAAAGGGGTAGATGTATTGGTTGAACATTTTTTTTGTAAGACAAAAATTGTCAATTGAATTTTATGATTAATTATGAGCATGTTTGTTTATAAACTAAATGGGCATGTTTTTATTAGTTAATAAAACTTGTTGGACTGATTTTCAGTTTTTTGATGGAGGAAAAATTGCTTAGAGGTACTACTACATAGAGGTAAATATACATACCAAGGTACTACTACGAAGTTGTTTTTTTCTTTCAAAATCTATTTTTCATGAAATATCACATATGAAAAGCAAAAAGATGAAAGAGATTGTATTTACCCTGAGTTTCTTCTTTCTCTCAGGTGTCATGAAACCTTTCTTAGCCTTCTTGGCTTTTGAGGCTTCCTCCATCCTCTTTCGGACCTCAGCCCTTTTGCGGTCCATCTCGGCCTGCTTGGCCTTCTTCGCCTAGAAATACAACACATAGTTACAAAACAAATGTCTTTCTACCATAACAATGTCAATCTACCATAACAAAATCACTTAACAGTAACATACATTATTTTAGTGTTAAAATAATACTAAAATTATTTTGAGAATAGAGATTTGTGATTTATTGAACCAATCGTTCATAAATGCATGTTGTTGAAAACACAAAACATTTGTCAAAAAAATACCAAATTAATGTATGTGTTTATTTCTGAAATAAACTTTTTAAAAGAAAAATGAAAAACCTACATTGACGATTTTAATTTTTGGTTCAACCGTCATCAGGAGAAAGGAAAGTACGAGTAGAATAGCTAAGCAACAGTTGGGAACCCATTAACGCTTGAACAACTATGATTTAAAAAATTAATTATATTGATTGAAAAAGGTTTGCAATCGCTGCTTAGCCTGTTTCTTTTCTCCAGCTAAACCATCGATTGGTCTCCATGATATCTCTACTGATGACGATTGAACCAAAAATTAAATGTAAATCTATGTTTTTTCAAGTTTATTTCTGAACATTCTTTCAGTTGTTAGATTTTTTTTTAATTTTTTAGTATAATATTGCATTAAGGATGATAAAAGATTCAAACTTTTCCTTAATTAAATCATTTTTATCCATATAAAATAAATATATCTAATTATAAAATTAAAAAGAGTCTAAACAATAACAGAAAGCATTAATTTTGTTTTTCTCAGAGAACATAAATTAAATATTGACTTTATATTTCAAAATTGTTTTGGCAAAACATATATAACGTTATACACTAATTTGAATTTAAAGTGAATTTAATTCTTATTATTGCATTTAAATTTATTATAAAAACTAAATAATAGAATAAGTATATAAGGAAAACTAAAAGTCGTAATGGAATCATTTTTCACTGGAAGGAAGCTAGACTAAGGGAGCAATACATCACCTGCTGTGAGGCACATTCTCAAACACTATTCTCTAAAGAAACAATACCTCTTCGATACGCCTCCTCTGAAAAGAGAAACAAAGTCACATTAGAAGTGGTAAAAAATATAACATGTTAGTAGAGTTAGTGCACACTTCAGTAGAGGCTGGGACGTCACTTCAAAAATTCCATGCACACTTATTGTCAAACAAATAATTAGTTATACATAAAGACAATCTTATTTTAAATAATACCTATGAAATAAGTTATTTTGTTTTAAAAATATGTATAGTATATTTTGAAAAGCAACAAGAAATGTGAAAGATCCATATTCTACTTGATATTCTAAGTTCATCTCTTCTCAAACACAATTTTTAAAGTGTAGTATTCAAAATGTATCTTTCCATATGATATCCCCATTGTTTAAGCAATAGAGAAATTGAATTCTATTGTTTAAATTATTTCAAAGCATTATATTTTTTAATTACTTTTAATCAAACGAAAATTATAATTCATTAATACATATAAAATATCGATCAAAACAGTTGTATTTAATGAAATTACTTAAATTATTTGTGCATAAGATTAAATGTAAAAGACATAGAGGTTTGTTACCTTAAATTGGAAATACATTTAATTATGTGATAAATTAAATCTGATAAACATTTATCAAGAATTTTTTCTGTACAGCATGCAACTATATAAACTAAAGTGACTAGGTTGGTAAACATATAAAAAAAATTACAATAATATTATCAATGGATTAGCCACAAATGAAAAGCCAAGATTAATGAAGAACGCGCTGTTATTTTAAGAGAGTTTTATAGATTTTAACGAATCATATAATGGATTAAAATAAAAATATAACATGATACATAATTACTTATGTTTGAATTTTGTATTTATCATCATTTTCGTTATACTTTTTTTAGTCTTTCGGTATACTCTTTCTCATATTTAATATTTGATGCCTTTAAGCATATTTTTCTTCACTTCGTTCAAATAATTGATGAATTTAATTATCAAGTATTTATGGTAAAAGATTAAAATAATTCTTTTAACAAACTTTTGTTGATAGTGCTTTAAAATAAATATGTTTAAATACATTTTCTCAACTTAATAACTTGATACAATTTAAAAATTGTTGATTGTGGTCTCGTTTTGTTGAGTTCTTTTTCAAGTATACTACGTTTGAAGTTTGAATCGCTCTCAGATCAACTTCTTCTACTTCTTCTACTGGGAATATGCAGGGAATAGATGAATTAGAAAAGTTAAAATCCATACCTTAATATAACAGTTAATTTATCCATTTCCAATGGCCAACTGGTTTAGATTTCAGAAGATCCAAATCACCAATCGTCAATAGCAAGAACAGCAAGCATAGAAAAAGAAAACAAGTTTCATGATTATTTGAAATAAATAATAGCTTTAATTTAATTCTAAACACCGTACAATAATATCGGTGACGTATAAAAACGTTTTTAGAAAAGGGTAAAATGAAAGGACAAAATTAATGAAAGATTTCTGCAAATCACAATTAAATATGCTCTGTTTAACAACAAATATGAATGAAATCAGTATAAAATTAAATAATACTCATATATATTATTACTCATATTATTAAATTAAATACTCATATTATTAAAGTTTGAAACTAGGTTTATATTATTCAACTCCCAAGGCTATTTTCATAAATGTAGCATTGAAAACTTTGACATGTGGTATATATTTATGAAATTCTAAATGTTAATATCAAGTACGTTTGATCTACTGAAAGTAAATAAAAGAAATACTTACTTTCGTGAGTGGGATTAGCAAACAATCGGTAAGTTAATCAACTTTTCTTACTCACCTTACCTCGTCGTCTTCCATCGTTGCCTACTTCTTTTTCTTTAGTTCTACAAGGAGGGTCTGAAAAAAAATCAGAAAAATTACCATGGTTCAGCATAGAATGTCAAAACACTATAACACTTTTGAAACAGTGAAATTTAATATGAATGAAAATATCTGTTACATTCCAAATAAACTTCCATTAATTTTGCTTATTGATATTTATTTGAACCTCTAACAAGTCAAACATACATCAACCCTCCCCTCACTTTGAGAATGAAGGCAAAATTAGTAGACTTTAGGTACTAAAATACCAGATTTTGTGTAGAGTTATGAATATATCATCTACGTGGCCATCTTCAGGTAAAAAAGAAAAAAGAAACAAAAATAAACTATATAAAGTCCACCTTACCTTCAAACATAAACGATTAAACAACCAAGTTGTATATTATCACATAATAAATTGATAAAAATAATCTCGCGCACTGTTAACATCACTTTTACCTCTTCGACGGAACGATACACTAAAAACCATATTTAACTGATAACACTGTTGAATTTAATTCCTAGAACATTGATAAATTGTTCCAAACAATTGAAGTGAATTAAACCCCCTCGCAGAATTCAATCCATCATCTAAGTGACTATGGACCATGAATCTGTTCAAAATTGACGATTTCGCAAAATCCTTCTATTCATTTATAGTTTCGGTAATCCCTACCTTCATGTTCTGATAAGCGTATCTCTAGAGCTTCATAACTATGTTATTTCCTGCCTGATTATCCTATTTCATGACAAACATATCCTTTTTATTCTAAGACTTAGGATTTTTTTTTATTGTACGCTTGGCAAATAAAAAACTTTGAGTGTGTTTTTTTATTATGGTCTTTTTTTGTGTTTTAGTAATCGTAATTATTTGTCAGTGACACAAGTTATTTTTATCAGTTTATCTGTTGTGCACATAGATTGTAATATATAGCTTAACAAACAAATTTGATATTTGTATTTGAAGAACTAAAGTCTACTTTTTTTATTTTCTTCATTCTTCACTCTCAAATATGGGGATCCTTTAGTTGAACAGTGTGACTATTAAAAAATTATTAAACTCAAATGTAGGTAATAAAATGTTATATATTACTTCATAAACCAACTATTTAATTTGATTTATTGAGTTAGAGGCGAATTTGTATATTACCGTTTCATAGAAAAGAAAATCCGACTGAGGAATGATGAAATCGAACTACCAATATTAAACAAATCGAGGGTATCCACCCGATTTTTTGCAACGTACAGTTTTTCAGTGAAGCTGATATAACTTGCATTATAATACTAGACTCTCTAACCCTTTTGAACAATTAGTGGTCAATACATTTGGTGATAAGTTTTGCATTACATGATAAGAAAAGAAAGGGGTTCTTTCATGACTGGGATTTATATTCTTAGAGAATTTCTGTTTTATAACAATTTTCTGCAATAGTTTTTTAATTGATAATGTACCTTTAATTATAAAATAAATAACAACTTAACGAATCATTTATCATACATGATTTTTACTCAGAAATTGGTTGGCTAGTTGGTGACTTTCTCAACAGAGAGGACTAGTGTGCTGGACCGAATGACGAAGGGGAGCCCAAATTAGGATTCCCCTACTCTAACAACGCTTTCTATTTCTGATGCTATGTATTTTCAGAGCATCTGTTTAGATTCTCGAAATTCTACACAAGATTCAAAAAATTTAATAACCTTTTACCCTAGAATAGATGGCAGTAATTTCACGGTAAATAATCGTTATTTCAAACCTTTACCCAAACAGATTAATTTGGAAGCTATTTATCTATATTTGAGTTGAATATACCTATATTTTTAATCTACCCACACAAATAATAGAAGTAACGACATAAAAAAATTAAATATTTAGTCAACCTTTATGAAAATCTTTATCAAGTTTTACTATGAGGAAGGAATTTAGATTTAAAACTAATATTTCACTTATGACTTAATAGGCATAAGTTAATGTTGAAAATAATTATTCCATAATAATTGAATTTAAAAAAATTATAACAAACAAGTCTGCTACTGAGAATAATTAAATTTAGAATGTTAGAACAACACTGAGTTGTGCAATCAGATACTATTTAGTATTTACTCAGCTTAAGAGAATAAAAAGATAGGTCTGAACTTAGAAAGAATTTAATAAAACCAACACGCTTGGAAGATTAATCAATCATTCTTCAATATCATCCAACTTTTCCAACATCAAGTATGTATGTAGTTCTTGAATTTCTCTATCTCCTTTTATGTATGTTAATTATGTAATTCAAAGTGATCTTTGGTTTGTTTGTATTAATATGTAATTTAATGAAAAATGCTCTATCCTCCAAACGCGTTGCATTTATTTTTTATACACTTGAAGGCTTAGATGCTTTTATTTTGTTTTTGAAGAATATCTCTCCTATTTTGCAAGATTGGAAATCTCATATTTAAATTATTTCTTTTTTATTATTAATAAAAAGTTAATATTTTTATCGGATTTAATGTTTTATCTGATTAATATAAAAACTCAATCGGCTACTCAAAATCATGGGTATCAGTTTCACGGTCACCTGCATTGTACTCATTTATAATTTTCTTTTTATATTTGATATACTTTCTTTCAAAATTTTAACTCTTTAAATTTATGCAATAATTTAAAGCAAGTTATTGTTCTTGTTGTCTAGTCAGATCATTTTGATGCTTAGATATAACATGTTAAATGAATACGATCTCGTTCCTCTATTTACTTTTATTAGAGAATACTCCATCGTGTTCAACGAGACATGTAAATCAAAAAGACTGCTGCCTAAATACACGAAAATAAATGTTTAAACTGTTTACCATTATATTGAATCAGTCTTTATACATGAATATGACATGTATATAACACTATCTACCTGAAATGAAGAAATAAATATATATGTTTACTACTATATATTTTCTTATAGTTAAATGATACAGTGAACACAGTCATGGAGTTAATTTGTTTAAAAATAACCTATGTCTTCCCTATTTTCTTACTGATGATAACAGTTAAATCGAAATATGAGACTCTAGGTGTTCTAATTTATTGCGTAGACCTCTATAGTTTATTTTGGAAATTTTGCAGAATAATTTTGATTAACTTACTATTTATTGAAGAATTTGTAAAATATAGACACTCTAACATTACTAAGGCATTTCATTGCTTCTTTTTCTCAGTTCAGAGAAAACAGTTTAAAGTTTTCTTTTATTTATAATATTGTACTAGTATTATTTATATGACGTGTATTTATATATATATATATATGACCCAGCTTTGCCCAGGTTGAAAATATAAATAATTATTAATTTTATAGTTTATTTACTTTACTAGAGGTAAAATATAACTGTCTTAAAAAATTCTATTCCAAGATCTTGATAGAGTTAGTTGTTTTGAAGTTTACGAAGTCCATTTTAGACGTTTTTTCGATGATAGCCTCTGTGTTGTATGTGAAATTTTGTGGGATACTACATACCCTACCGGCCACACAGTTTGATGGATCAGTTCATATTTAACCTAAAAATGGGCTCTCATCTTAAATAATCTGTGTGCCATCTGGTAGTCTAATGAGTTCAAAATTTTGGAATTATTATGAAACTTCAGCAGCATAACTAAAAAAAAAACACTTGTTTTTCTAAACGCACGAAGGAGAGTTTTTCAATAAAATGTAAAATTTTTAACTTCCGATTGATTCTGATAGATAATGGACACTATACAGTTCCACTGTTTGATATATCCAATGGAATTATACCAAAAAATAACATATTTTAATAGGATAAGTTCAATCCTTTTTCGTTGAAATAATATGGACGAAAAGAGGTGGTACGGTAAATTTTATGATTTCAGGAAAAAAAAATTTTACGCTTAACGATTGACAACAGAAAAGCAAAATTTTCTGAAAAAATCTATCTAAAATTAGCACACTACAAAAAAGTCAAAGAATTTCTATTACTCTAAAAGGTAATCAATACAGCCAGCAAAAAAACTGAAAACTCAGAATAATTTATAACTTGCTTTACTGGTTAGATTTGTTTGTATTCGATTAGAATTTATCAGAGTACAATCAAACAGAGTAGTTATTTAAATTTTTAATACAACAAATTTGAAGAACGTTTAAATAGTTAATATGATATATAAGAACAATAACATTCTTAGCACAATATTAAAACGCAAATCAATCACATATATTCTGTTATTTTCTAGCGTGTAATAGATGGTTGTCTAACAAAAGTATTGTAATTAATCTACAACTTTAAGGGTCAGGTTTACGAACTCCATTGTTTTTGAAAAAACTGAGCTTGTGAAAGGTAATTTTGCGTTGATAATGACAAAACGGATACTAATTGATGCCATTTCTGCAGCGATTCAATAAAATTAAAATGTCGTATCAAGTATTGTTTTAATACAAATATTTCACGAGCTTGTAATATTGAAAGAGCATTATTACACTAATAATGGACCCACTTGCTGTACTTCCAGGATTGAAAAGTTATTAAACGTACTTCCATAGATAATTGAATCAAGAAAGAGGCAATATGCCGTCTACTGAGACTAGTATAGTATCATTTCTCAATCAAGTACTAGTACAATTTCAAAAATTTAAGAGGATTATATAATAATAGTTTGGACCATATATTGAGAGTTACAGAGCCCATCATAGAATGACATATATCTCAAGGGTGAGGAGGAGCGGCCTGATGTCAAGAGAGTATTCTTGTCTGCTATCCTGATATGTCAAAATTCTATAATATAACGAGTAGAAATAAGTTCACATTCATCTGGAAACCTACACTGAAGGGAATAATTCTAATTTAGTTTTACAAGATCATTCCTAACGAAAAATTAATTAGTTCAAAGTAACAAACAAAAATAATAATATCATAATAATTAATAAATTATTATTATTTTGATATAATAATTTAATAAACTATTTTAATATAATAATTCATTTAATTATTAATAATTATTTATTATATTAATAATTAATAATTATTATATAATGATTTTAGTTGGTATAATGATAATAGTTGGTTGGTAGTCTGGTTTACTGGGAGCCCAGCACAATTTGCATAATGTGCACAGTGCACAATGTGTGTAAATGCATTTAACCTCCTACCAAAAAAAATATATATATAATGATAATAATATAATATAAAATAATAATAAACAAAATAATAAATCTTTAAAGGAAGAATTTAGAAAATATGTAGAATATGTAACCGATTATTGGTCTCTTAGAAACTTATGCCAGCTGCAATTAATATCACACGAACAATGCATACTCTATGTGCAAAAAGAGGAAACTTTTGAACATACTCATAGCAATGCAAAACAATTAGATTAAAAAAGTAAACATATTTTTCAAAAATCATTCCTAAAACGAATGAAAGTGATAGATTTTATTTAATAATATTTTTTAAGTAGTTAAGAACATAAAATTGATTTTATTTGACTTTAGAAATTACAAGGGAAGTGTACTTGATACGGGCACTGTGCGCAAGAGTCAAATAGACTCAGACTCTAATAAGATGCCAGATGTTCTAAATCAATTGCTTGTTGTAACTGATAAAATAGATTTAGCTACAGTAAAACAAATGAAATTATTGATTGTCTATTAGTTTGATAAAACTTTACCTGATAGTTTGGTATTGCGTGCAACAATATTAAAGTAAAACAAAAACTCAATTTATTGTTAACGAGTTTGATATTATGTTTACTTATAATAAAGTTGAGTGCAGTCACTCTAGATTTTCTGGTCTAAAATTTTGGTATACTTATTTAAGCGTAGAAGTTAAATACTGTAAAAAATAATTTGTAGAGATAAAACGACCATTTATGAATTTACGGCTATAAACTTGAGTTTAAAACAAGAATAATTTTTTTTAAAAATTATTGTTATCCTGGAAATGTTGCATTCCTATGACAAAGATATGTGCTAAATAACAAATGACTAACTTTACTATCATGAACAGCATTCAAGCTGAAAGTCTACATGTGTGGGAGTTGAAAGCAATTAACTCACAGTATAATTTGACTAATGGAATGAAGTGAAACGAGTTACCTCTTATCAAACTTTGAACTAAAAAAAAAAATACCAGAAATCATAAAACAAATTCCTATTTAAGAACACCGCATCACTGAAGAGAGAAAGTCAAAATGTACAAAAGAACAAAGCACAAACGCCAGTTTAACGTTTACAATATTTTTTTTGGATTTTGATATAAAGGCGACATCACAGAGAAATCGTTCCCAAAGATGTGAAATAAAATATTGACTTGCTATTTCAGAATGTCTTTGTAGTTAAGTTTTTGAATAAATTTTAATCGACATATTGGCAATCAATTTTTTATATAATTTATGGTTATATAATATACAGATTTACACATATATTCGATATGAAAAATCGTCCACATAGAACTCTGCAAGATATAATAGTTAGCAATACTGCTTTCTTTTATTAATCTTGTACATACAAAGAGTGTTATAGTTAAAAATATTGAAAAAAATACCAAAAAAGCGACTTCTTATATCTTAATATTTTTCTAAATTGAATTTAGTTGACTTTCTTAAATGAAAATCCTCTAGTGTTTTTCTGTCTAATGAAAAATTCCCGGTATGTGGGCTTCATTTGACTTTGATCGTTAAAAAGACGCAGGAGCATTCATGGAGCAAACATAATATATACAGGTATGTTACATAGTTCGTAAATAAAAGGATCGCATTTACTTCTAAATTGTAGTAATTAACAGTAAATTGTAGTAAGTATAGTGAAGCACTTGGTAACAAAATAGAAACGTTGCTCTCAGAATGCGTTTGATTAAGGTTTCCAGACAGTATTAACTATAAAGCTGCACACGAATGTCAACCTAAAGGGAAGTAAGTAGATGATGGACGAAAGGGACTACTGCTTTGGTAGCCAGTCTTATCAGGACAGACACTTGACTTTCACGAATAGACAAGCCTTGCAAAAGTTAAGCGATCAACTTTATAAAAGGCAAAAAATAAATATTGTGGTTATTATAAAAAGTTAACTTTCAAATCAATGTAGCGCAATATGGAAATAATGATCCTTTATATTTCCAAGATTGAGTGTAAGTTCCCAGGCCTTCAAAGCCTGACAAGAGTTGAAAATTGTCCATCTGCCTCGGTTAAATTTAACTTCATTTCAAATTTGTTTTTTTAAACAAAAAAATAAATCAAATTATCTATTTTCACCGGGCTCTAAATGCATAGCGAAGAGCTAATGTGTTTGCACTTCGTCTAAACTGGTTTTTTTATAATCCACGTGATTACAACAAATTTATTTGTTAGCCACTAAAATAGAATATCATGGAAAATAAAGAGAAGTTTCTACAGTAATTTTTTTTTGAATGAATACGCTTTTTTAGAACTTAGTGTTCTTCTTATATATACATGCGCCTGTCAGTGCTGGCGGGTGTGACTGCCTGGAGCAAACCTTACGACAGTCATAATCTTCCTGAACTCCCGTCTCTTACCTTCCCGGCAATCACATATAGCCTTAACGCTCAACACTGGGTTGTTTTTTTTAAAAAAAGAACTTCTTTTTTGTGGAGACTTGTTCTTTCTTTTCCTTTCTTGTGTAAGCACCAATTCAATGTGTTTTATAACTACTCAGTTATACAATTGTTTCAGAGTAAAGTGAAAGCTTGTCCTTTAAAATTAATATTAATACATTTCTAAACAGGAATTCACCTGGAACATCTACCAAAAAAATTATGAAACTGACACCTTAAGCGGCAAGGTTATTTGTAATATTTGATTCTATTATACTGATAGTTCTATCAAACTCAAAATTGTTTGAGGGTTCTCCTAACCTGTGAATTATATACAAGTATACCAGGTATATAGTAATGCTGCAACTAACAACACATTAACGACATGAGGAAGGAAAGTTACAGAAATGAAGTCGTCTACCCTCAACTTTGATTTAAGTATCGCGAAGTTATTGAATAATCGAATTGATGCCTTCAAATAAGGCTTGCAACATTTTGTCAAGTGTCATGAAAATGTAATCGATTGCTGCAGCTGTTAAAATAAGGCCTAAGATTTGTCTCTACAGGTTTTTGCGAACCGTACTCAGAATGTTGCTAAGACCTGAATAACTGAGTCTGCTTCTAGTAACAACAATTGCAGTTAGTTCAAAATCATCAAAAAGGAAGCTTTTTTAACCAAATGGAAAACCTGTCCGCTTTATTGGGACGTCATCTGATTTGATACTTTGATCATCCACTTTAATGATAAAGTTATATTTTAGAAATACAGAATTATAACTTTAATTATGTTAAATTTAACAGAGGTTTAAAGACGTTCTCCACTCTTCTCAGGCATTAAAGTCACGAACCCATATCCTCTATCTTGCAAATCATGATGGATATGATAACTTCCATATCACACTACATTGATTTGAAAGTTGATTTTTTCTAAAAACTGTAAATTTATTGCCCAGATCCATTATGAAGTTAAAGTTACGTCCCTTTTTATCTCTATAAATAAAACCGTAAAAGATTTTCTAATAACCTTAGAGCAAACAAACATAATATATATATAGTATAAATCCTGACTGGCAGACTTGTGTCTCTTATAAAATAACGTGTTTCTAATAAAAAAGAAATGCTTTCCATTTCTTTCAAGTACAAGATCTCAAAAATAAAAAAAAAAGATGATTTCCAACACTTGTAATACTACAACCGACTCAGTAATTCATTTAAAAAGCTAGCATGTGCAGTGATTCTAATATTTACATTCGTATACTTCTTTCCGTCTTATTTTGAAAAGGTAACCTTATTTAAAGGTAAACAAAGAAATCATTTTAACGAAGACATCATCGAGAGTGAATGCACTTATTCAGATTAATTACAATAAACCTTTAATATTAATGGAAGACTAACTTGTTCCAAAAGTAAGAAAACAAATTTTTTCAATTAAAAGTTATTAAAGTAAACCCATTTACATTATAAAACAATTGTCTGTCGTGACAAATGTACATTCTTTAAATAATTCGCGATAACAGAACCTTTGTGCATCAACTATCATAATGGCCTTACCATTGATTGAAAGAAAAATGCCTGAAAATTCCATTTCGATTGGAAAAATTTATCTATTTATAATTCCAATTTCCCGGTATCTTTATATTATGCATCAAGAACTACAGGTATTCTTTATCAACATTTTAGATTCATTTCACTAATTTCATTCATTCAGGTTAATTTCTACTATTCCGTTTAAACCTACTCTGAGCTGTTAAAATTGATGCATTGTTCATCACTTGGGGGATTTGAAAACTTCCCCATATCCAATTGAATTCTTTTGAAAATAGAATATAAAGTAATGTCTCCACTATTAATAGCTAATATTTTGTAATGATTAATCAGATAAATAATTAATCCCACATACTATTGACTGATCAATATTAAAACTGAGATATACTGTATAATAGCAGTATACTGTATTACCCTAGTGTAGTTACATACTTGTATATATATAGGCGTGCCTGGAACTGTATGAAATACGGCCACTCCTATCTAAAATCAAAATGCGACGCCCAGCTCACATTTCACAAGAACAGTTTGTGTTCTAATTACAATTTCAATTAGTCCTATCATTAAACAACAAATTCAGTAAATAGTTGTCTAGTCCAGCGACGGTAAAAAAACCAGTTGATTGCTCTGGATTTCGCACTGAGTTCCGACCACTGATTATTGTTGTTTAAACAAGCTTATACTTATCTTGTTGGTTAAAAATGGGTAATTATGCTGTGTTTCACTATTAATATTATTATTTATGTGGACAAACTTTAACCACAGACTAAATTATGCATACCCACCCACATACACACAAGCATAATCAAAAACTATCCAAAATTGATTCAGAGGACATATTAAATCGTGTAAATACAGAAAAATTAAAAAAAATTATCTTTTTATCATTACGTTAGTTTACTCAAAGGAAAAGCAAAATTGTAATGTAATATTCATGTTACA
Source organism: Hermatobates lingyangjiaoensis (assembly GCA_026182355.1). NCBI lineage: Eukaryota > Metazoa > Arthropoda > Insecta > Hemiptera > Hermatobatidae > Hermatobates > Hermatobates lingyangjiaoensis. Next base: position 1,226,216 of record JAPFBL010000048.1, on the reverse strand, counting down.
CTACAATCAGGGCTATTAAAAATTAGTTTTTAACTAGTTAGTAAAATAATTTAATAAATAGTTTAACACTAATTAAAATAATTTAAATAAATAGTTAAATAATAATATTTCACCGTAGACAATGATTCGCCACATATCTGAGAGGTTTCGCAACCCTCTGACATCTACTTTTGCAGAATATACCTATATATCGGAATTGTTGAATAATCCTTAGTAATTATTGATCAATTACTGGGTAATACTGTTATGCTTATTAAGTATGCACAGTACATTATTTGGTTTTTGAAAACTTCATGAAGTAACTAACTGATGAATAAATAAATGATACCCCAAAATTCAGTTACATAGTTATAAGTAGAGTAGGTGAAGTATTCTGTTATTCTAAGATCGAATTTCAAGCAACACGTTATCTCTGAAAGGCAACAGTGCTTCTAACAGTAATCAATCTAAACAAAATCATTCCTGCATACCTGCAAATTACTTATGAATACAAGACTTGAAAGTTAATAATTTTTATACATTTTCATAAAGTACTAAATAAAAGCCATCTGAGTTCAAACAAATTAATATTATAGGTGGGAATATTTTGATGTTGGTTGAAGTGAGTGAGTGTGGAAATATGGTTTCTTAAAATAGTTGTGGCAGCCCTTCTCATTCTAAATAACCCCGTCTCATCTCATGAAGTCGAGTTAATTATAGCATTCTCTTGGACCTACTGACCCAACCGCGCCCAAACCCACTTTACTCTTCATTTCTTTTAGTATTTTAATTGTTCTCCATGTTGATCATAGCTCTCTGGTCTATAATAAACCACAAGTTAAAAAAACACTATACTTTCAATGGCCAGAAAACAATATTTAACAATTATCGAACATTCAGAATGCAGTTACCGTATATTGTTTAGTACAATATTTTAATTAAATTAAAAGATTATATTTCAATAACATCGCATATTAATATTTTGTTTTTTGGTAATAAACGTTTTCACTAAGTAAGGATTATACTCAAATAATTTTAATTATTTTGCTATCTCTTGGAATAAAATGACCTATGTATTGCAAAAATATTTGCTTGAGACCTGTTTTTCTGACCCTAGTGTATCAGATATCTCTTTTTCAATGAAAAGAATGCCACGGGTCGCATGCTACTTGCGTCATCTGTAAAAGACGATCGTAACAAACATCTACCAACTGAAGTGTAGTCACTGTGGATATTGCAGCGGTAAACAATCAGTTATTTTGATAACTTCTCTCGGTTTAAATTCACGTGATGTTTTGATAAACAATATTTAGAGAAAAAATACAAATGTACTTTTTGTATAGATATCTATACAAAAGTTTGAATATATCTTCAAATATTGTGTCCATTTGGTGAAACAACTTTTTTTTGCAATTATATTAAGCAAATTATAAAATTACGATTTTGGTATAGTTTTATAATGCTATATATTACTAAACTACATATAAATAAATTAATTTAAGCGAAAAATATTTTTCTCGCACATTAAACTTATTTCAAGTTATGAAACAAGTAATTCTAATAGATATCTTTCTATAATAGTTTATTAAAGAGTAACAAGTGTTATATGATAAACAACATCAAAAACAGGAGCTTTTACGGGAATACCAAACAGATGAAACAACAGAGAATACATAATTCTTGGAACACCAAGAAATGTGTATATAACTAGTTATAATATTAAATGTTGCTCAAATTTCTACCATTTTGTTGAGTACCACGGTATATGGCTAGACCTGTCCACACACCAAGCGGACCACAATATTGTCCCTAGCACGAGATCCAGATATATTAAGAAAAAATGTTAAGCAGCAATGAACAAAATATTATATGTTAATAAACTAAACAGTATTGTGATAATGCCACTATAGCTAGATTTGAAAAATTAACTTACATACAAAGTGACCGTCACCCTAAATACCGCCTCCAATGTTATTTAAATGTTGGCGGTTAATTTTGACTCTGAGCTTCCGGTTTTAGATTAATGTCTACTCGAAACAGTTAGTAAATTATAACTGTCTGATAGTGAGTTATATTCGCAAAGCTTATAGTTCAAAAAATGATTAACCCTGCACTCTTCGGGCGCTTGTGAATTGCCAAGGAAAACTTTTTATTTAAATATATACTGTTTTCTGATTGTTTATAATATCTACGCAAAATACTAAAGATATTACTTTGCTAAATTTTACTGTTACAATTTGGACATGAAAGACTCCAAAATGTATTTAGTACTAAGTTATTAGTGCTGGCAGATATTTGATTAGCTGCCGTTAACTGTCACTAACAACTGTATAAATATCAAAGCAAGAAAGTAATAACATACACTGTTTCATCATTATTTTATCAATTTAAATGAGGTTATTACTTATAATGTTCTCATAACGCGTATAATAATATACGTCATTCATTATTATAGTACGCCTATATTTTGATTATAAATTAGTAAATAGTGCCCTTTAAAATGTATTTATTTTAATTATTTATTTGTGTCTAACCATTTCACTTATTGTCTTCAACTTCAGCGTTGTTGTAGAGGAAGTAAATGTGGTTGCTGAGCTGCATTGTCTGATTCCAAATTTACTCATTTACTGATTCCAAATAATTGTGTACTTTAATGTACTTTATTTCAAATTAAACCTGAAACAGTTGTACTTAAATAGATAAGAGCAGTCCAATGCTTTTCAAGAAAGAGTGAGTTAAGTAAAAAAATAATTGGCAGAATAACTTGTTGTTTAGATATAATATTAGGTGAAATTCTATAAAAAAAACTTCATTTTATGACATTTATTCAACTTTACAAATTGACTGGTCAAGCTGCAGTTTACAAAAATAAGTGAATCCAATTAAAACATAATCCTACTTTAGAATGGAATCTTTCTTGTCTATATTTAAAAATCTACCAAAGATATTTTTTTTGTCTATATCCATATTTTTTTTATTATATACACATCAGTTGCATAATATTTTCTTGAAGCACTATTTTAGAATAAAGTCGATAATATAATATATAGTCCCACTGTGTTCCGTAATTTAGATCACGTTGAGAAGTTCTTCCAAAACCCGTTTTCATTGTTCTATTACTTGTAGAAGAGCACGGGAAGGATTTAGCCTTTAAGGCGAACAGTGAGAGTCCTTTATTGACAAACTATAAACCACAGTATTAAAGTTACTGCTTTCAACCTCAAAGTAGTTCCGTCATTAGAAATTTCATCAGGAAATTTATTTTTCCAGTATGTTATTTATTCAGGCTTTGTCTAATCAGAATTTTTTCTACAAAGTCTATGGTTATTCCGAAAATCGTGATTTAAAAAACTACGTGGAAAAAATATCTTATCTTTTCATGATAAATAACGAAATATAAAAATTCAAATATCTATATTTCAATAGTAACACTTTTTTATTCTACTTTAGAACTATCAACTTTTATTCTTCATAGCAGAAAAGAAATGTTTAAGCATGTGGATCGAAAGTACTGAACACTCTTTCTGATGGATCTGTCATCATATGATAGATATATAAGTATTTTTTTTTTTTCTTTTCAGGTGACTATCCTATCCCAGTAGTTTACGTGCTCGCCTTTCGACTGATTGATCTGGGGTTTGATATCCATTCTGGTCTCGATTTATTCACAATGAAGGTGAACAAATCTGAGCTCGAAGTTCCTTAGAGCTCATGGTCTCGAGCCTGTAACGTGTCAGGGACTCGATAAAGATCACTACTCTAAAAGCACTAGAGTTAGGCAAAATTTAAGATTTTTAATGTAGATTGTTCATTGTGGGGTATCAAAAAGGGTCAGTCCTATGTGCGTCCCCAAGCGAGACGGTCAGTACAACCTAACCTAGCTTAACATATTTCTTACGTTTGAAAGTATTGTATTACTTTAACGAATGAGCTTATTATATAGCATAATATTAAACTAATATTTCCTTCCTACGAACTTTTTAAATGAAATATATAAAATTCATATAATACAAAAATACAATATATGCAATGAAACACTTATAATGTATTTAATTGCAGTCAAACAGTTTGCCGTACATGAGTCCGTATTCCTTCATAAGTATTGTAATACTGAGTAAACATTGAATCAGTCAGACGCGTAAATATAATTTTATTAGGATATACAGAAAAAGAGCTGAAGAGGAAACTTACTTCCTGGAAAAACAATTACACCTAATATATATTTTTCAAACATGGACTAATCAATTTTGAGTTTATTATAAAAACATGTTTCGATGTCATTAAAATGCTTCAATGTTAATATTTTTTTAATATATAAAAAATAAATTACCATTCTTTCTATTAATTTCATTTATTCCATTTAGAGTTTGAAGTTATTCAAATATACCTCAATTCTTTCAACGTTCATTTATATTTTTGCCTAACTTTAATAATTTTAGATAATATTAATCACAAAACCAACATTTTTGACAAATTGGCAGAGTACACATTAATTTTACAGAATGAGAGAGTGCAGAGAATCCCTTTTTACGATAATATCTGTATGTATGATTGTGTACTGATGGTATTGCGTTTGATGGAAAAGAATTAAATCCGACTTACAAATAATACTCAGTTAGAAGGAAATTTCCAGTGTTTGAGCAATAAGACACCAATATAAAAACATTCTATGATATATCAAAACTGACATTTTTTTTCCACTATTCTAGTGATAATAAATTCAGTATTTGCATCTAACATGAAGATTATTATAAAATATTAGGGGAAAAAATATATTTAAGAATGTTATAAAAAAAACTAAAAAAGGAAACTAGAAACTTTTACCTGTCAAATTGATTTTTAAATTTAAAATTATTTAAGGTTGCATTGAAAAAAGTGGCTTGAAGTTATGGCTTTATTAAATGACCATCTTTAATTTTTTTTGAGCAATGAAACACATGACAATGGCAATGAACCCATATGATTGTAAACACTAGACACAATTTATTTCTACAGACCATAAAATACGCAATTACATGCGCTATATTTTACTTTGCCTATTATTGCTTTCTTTTCATTACTTTCAAATATGAATCAAATATGAAACATGTTTCCATACATATATCAATGTATATACAGCATAAAAAATTATAAAATAAAGACCTCTTCACAGACTGATTCTCTTCACAGAATTAAAATATCCTACTTTTCTAAAAACGACAAAATATAGTATTCTTTGAGTCTTTGAAGAAGAACAAAGATCTTTTTTATATTTTCTAATGTTTGTATAGCTCTATTTGTTTCTGAAGTCAAATTGTTTAAAATATTGTGTATAAAAATAAATATATAAAATGAAAATACTAAACAGTCTAAACGGAACAGATAAATAAATAAAAAAGACAACACATAAAAGAAACGAAAACACTTACTGGATCAATATTGCAAACTGAATTTCGTCATCAGGAGTAAAGGGAGGAAGAAGAGGTACAAATATATGTACGTATAAAAATAAGAAAAATAAATATATACTTATTTTAAATATATTTAAAAAAATTCTGAAAATAGACAAAAAGGGTGTTTGTTTCTTTAAAATATTCATTTTTTAAGTTTATTTTTGAGCTAAATACATATTCATGATGTTTTGGATTTACTTGATGACCGAAAAAAAAACTTTTTTTCAGTAATGATTATGGAAGTTTGAAAAAGAAAAACTCTTGTCTAGTTTTTTAGTTTATCAATTCTTTGATTTCAATTTAAACTTCTGAAATACAGGTTTAAGATAACTAACTGTGTTTCAAATTTCTATTCTAAACATCTATTGTAACAATAAATGATATCTTTTTCAAAATTTCATACACAAAGTTGAGTAGATTAGAAAGATCTCTTGACTACAAAGATACAGTTAAAATAAACAGGTATGCTGCTTGCTCAACTTGTTTATTTCAAGAAGGTGAACCATGGACTAAGAATAAAGAGGGTTCAATATGCATCGATCTCAAATTGACCCCTCTAGACCAGCTTGGATTGATGATGAACCTCTATCTATATCAAAACTTAATCACTTTCATTAAAATACTGATATGGTTAAACATTATTATTACTAAATAACATTTTCAATAAATTAAATAATAAATTTATATTTTGAATACTATTCTTTTCACAAATTAATTTGAACTCAATCCACTTTATAAAATTGGAAATAAAAGGCTTCAGAGCATTTATTTCTATGTTTTCCTTTTTCTTTGAAGCTTAAACTATATATATATATATATAAAGTTCATCGGGACTCGGTCAGTTCTTCAGGTTCAAATTAAACTCTCATTAATTTGCCAACGTTTCGGTTTTTATTTAAAACCCCTTTCATAGGCAGAAGTAGAAATTTTGAAACATAAAAAGTAAGTATTACATTAGAAATAATTTGTAATGTAATACTTACTTTTTATGTTTCAAAATTTCTACTTCTGCCTATGAAAAGGGTTTTAAATAAAAACCGAAACGTTGGCAAATTGATGAGAGTTTCATTTGAACCTGAAGAACTGACCGCGTCCCGATAAACTTTAGTTTTGTTTCTATTCGATGGTCGATACTTTTATCAATATATATACTCGTATATTCTCCAACCGTCGCTTCCAACCAAGTGCGCTTGGTGTCCCTATCTCAACTCTCCTGATGACAGTTCAACCGAAAATTAGAGACATTAAGTGTGTTTGTTCCTTAGTTCTGTGTTTGTGATTCACCGTGAAACGTTTGTTGTCCTTTTGGATCGTTTTCCTGTTTACAATATATATATAACTTCCTAGATAAACGGAAAGACGATCCAAACTGGACACAATAACAGTTCAAAATTAAAGAAAGGTAGCACAAAAAGTAAAGAAACACACTTAGAAACTCAAATTTTTGGGCAATCCGTCTCCAGGAGAAAAAAGAAAGGGAGACCAAGCATGTTGTAGACGCAACGGCCAGTAACCGACACGGCAACCGTCAGTGCTGCCCCCCGTGCCCGGTCTGTCCGCTTCTCAACCCCTTCCACACTTCACTCCGCCTTCCTGTAACCAGCCCTTCCCTGTTGCTAAGGATTGCTCTTGTCCATCCAAAAGCTGTGTGTACAAATTGGATTGTACTCGTTGTACCTGCGTTCTACGCAGGACTGTCCTCTAACAAGCTCAACCTTCATATGAACGGTCATAGAGCATCCATAAACAACCATTCCAATTTACCTGTTGCCATCCACGTTAACTCCCACGGTCTACCTTTCAATGATTGCTACAGTGTGCAGATTCTGCGGCAGATCCCACCCTGATGACAATACCGTGACCCTTAGAGCCTCTAAAGAGGCACACATCTGGTTACTCGGGGCTCACAGTCACCTGGACTAAATCTTAAAAAATAATTTTTTTTAATATATATATATATATCTTTATATATATATATATATTATATATATATATATATCTTATATATATATATATATCTTTTATATTATAAATATATATATCTTTTATATTTTTTCTGGTATTCATTTCCTCTCCTTCTTTATTATATTTTTCTGTACGTATTTATTGTTTCCATTTTTATTCCTTACTTCCAGTTTGTTCAATACATTATATATTATATTTTATTTTTTAAGACAATCATTCTTAACTAGTTTCTCTTTTACATCTTTTTATCTAACCTTACCTTTTATTTATTATTGCAGATATATTTTGTTGCATTTTATTTATTTATTTGTTTTTAAATTTTCTTCAATTCTCTCTGAATCATTTATATTTTCCCAACTTGTATTGCTTATCTGAATTTCTGTTTATATTTTCTCTTAATTCTATTACTTCAAAACTGGGTACGAGGGGCAGCACTGGTGGTTGCCGTGTCGGTTACTAGCCGTTCCGTCTACAACGTGCTTGGTCTCCCTTCTCTTTTCTGCTGAAGACAGATCGCCCGAAAATTTGAGTTTATAAGTGTGTTTCTTTACTTTGCTACCTATCTTCAATTTTGAACTGTTTTATATATATATATATATATATATATATATATTGATAAAATAAATCAATATATTGATAAAATAAAATATATATATATTGATAAAGTTGAATAGAAATAAATCTAAAGTTTATCGGGACTAGATCAGTTCTTCAGGTTCAAATTAAACTCTCATTAATTTGCTAACGTTTCTTGGCAAATTAATATACATTAATTAATATATATATAGGTGTGTTCTATCAAACGGTCAATATATTATTGAATCTGTTATATATATATATATAAAATAAATTCAAAACGAGGGAAACACACAGAAAGACACAGACATAACTCACATCGATATTTCGACCATCGTCGTCATCAGGAGGTGAGAAGAGCGAAGAGCGAAGAGTCCCGCAGGAAGACAGGGCAGCGACTCACCTCCTGATAACGACGATGGTCGAAATATCGATGTGAGTTATGTCTGTCTTTCTGTGTGTTTCCTTCGTTTTGAATTTATTTTATTTAAAAAAAGTCCGCTGGACCGTTTCTTTTAATATATATATATATATATATATATATATGTTTTGTTGAACGACCTTTGTACTGTGGCATGAATCAATTTCATAGTCGATCTTTCAAGTTTTCTCACCTTTGATTTAAATCTTTCTGGTATAAATCAAAGGTGAGAAAACTTGAAAGATCGACTATGAAATTGATTCATGCCACAGTACAAAGGTCGTTCAACAAAACATGCATAAAAGAAGGATTGCTCCCTAAATTTACAAATATATATATATATTAATATATATATCTTTGGAGCTGCTCACATACAATATCATTCAAATGTAGTAGTAAATTATAGTGATACCTTTTATTTTTATAATATTATGATAATTACCAGCCTCTGTGACACTAACAGTATGCATAAATTTTGCTTTGCCAGCTTGCCTGAGATTATGACAAAATTTGAACGAAAGTACCACTTGAAGATGCACAATCTGTGAAACCGGTCGGGCGGCTACAATGACGATTCACGAGGTATGTCGGATCTTTATAATTATATAATATATATATTATTTTACTGGTTTTATCAACTATTATGATATGCTATGTTGTTTTACTGCATGTTTTATATTAAACTATTGAAGTTGTGATTCGATGATATAAATGATTTAAGTTCTAATTCTAAATTAAACATTCTGTTTAAGAACAAGTTATGTAAACTATATTGATTTCCTTACGCCAGTCGCTGAGAATGACATAGGAGGTAATTAATGGCCCAGATATTTATTATGTTACATTTAAAAAGAAAGTTTTAGGTGACTTCACTCCATACTGTACTGAAGGTTTCCCCCTGAATGTAAGTGGTCAAGTCATTACTTCAATGTAATAAAAAAAAAAACACTTTTTGATACAAAGGGCCCTCCAGGGTTGAATTGTTTTGCACTACTCATTTCAATACATTAACACGCCAAAATCTTGTCATTTTCATTCTTGCATACACATTTTGCTTAAATATGCTTCATGTAATATTTTATATCAAAGAGGATTTTATTTATAGGTATTAGTTTTCCTTTTGTATCACGTGTTACTTATAAAAACTAACTGCGTAAAGGGTATATTTCTTTCAGAAAATGTCCCCGTAAAAAATTTAATATTTATAAATGTAATGTATTTATATTAATCATTAAATCACTTTTTAATTTTAGAAACAAATTGATATACCTTAAAACCACATCATACAGAGTTGATATGAATATTTATTAATTTAAAAAGCTGTTATTAATAATAAAAAAATATTAAAATTAAAAGGAAAATTGTTTTTTACTCATGAAGTGAATAGCTAGTTCTGTTACTAAGTTCGGCCTTTACAATTGAAAAGTAAAAATTAAACGGCGAACTTCTGTTTATAATGCAGCTAATAAGTGTGTATTAATTTCATTAAACATCCTGAATTGGTGTGGAGAAAGCTTTATAAAACTTCCCTTATGAATGGCAAATCATGGATTCCTGAACAGCAATGACTAAACTTCCATTGTTGGCCTTGGGCTGATGGTTTTTCGTCGGATTTATATGTTTTTTTTTTTATGAATAATTATAGTAAACTAAAGTCAAAACATTCCACTCAAGAAATACTGTACATGTAAGATGCACAGCGAGGATTCTGAATCGAGAGACACAGTGTGCCAAAAACCAAAATAGCCACAACCTTTTGTCTCTCCTGACAACAGCCTCTCTTGAAAATTCCTCCATAATTTCACTAATTAAGAGATGTTCATAGTTTTAGTCTTATTCACATATTAAGCTTTGGTTCGCAGTTTTTCAAAAATGCTGTTTTTTAATATTTTTTTTAGAAATTTTAAAGAACATAGCGTAAACAAATACAAATAATTCTTGTTTTTAATCAATTGTATGGCATAATGCAGTTTTTTTTTAAATAGTGTAATTTTTATCTTTAATCTAATGTAACCAAACTTATTTTTATTAAAATAACTAATAACAGATAATATATATTATCTTAATAAAAATAAAATCAATGCATTTACCATATATTGGTTTAAATAAACCACTTAAAGAAATAAATTCTTATTTAGAATTAGGTTTAACAAAATATTAGTTTGTTCAAAAAAAACCTACTCTATTTTTATTACTGACTTTAATTGCATACCAATTTTATGGCATAGAGCAAATTTTTTTTGCATTATGGAATCAATCTCCACTTCCTTCTCTCCAAACATTATTCTGTTGTATTACTATAAGTCCGATAGTGGAAAAGAAATATTCAAAGCTTATCTTTAATAAATTAATTAAACAAAATCATTAAACGAGAGATTAATGTAATGCACATGTGTTGTGTTTATTATAATTAACATTTAATTTAGAAGAATAGAACTAGAGAAAAGTTTATTGTGACAGAGAAAAATTAATGTATTGCACTCTAATAAGAAAGATATTTGTTTTAGATATTGTTAATTTTATTTACGATCTTTAAATTGCCTCAAATAATATCCACTTATTGATTATACGTTCATTATATATATTTAATTAAGCATAATTAAAACATATACAAAATACAAAGAAAATTCACATCGTATTTCCACTCTCTGTCGTCATTAGAAAGAGAGGAAAGTCAAGACTCTCACATATACACTTAGAATAAACGAAGCACCACCATGCTCGATATTTCGAACAACAGTCGTCATGCTAATTCAGAAGAGAAGAAGAGGAAGAATGATTTGATCTCTTCTTTGCTCTATGTATTTTATTGAAGTTCAATTGGATAGCCATTTTATATATATATACATCCACTTAAAATTCGAAAAAACGATCCAAACTGGATGCAAATCAGTTCACAAACGAAGAAAAGCAACACACAGAGAAAGAGACACACTTACAAACTCAAATTTTCGGATGATCCGTCTTTAGGAGAAAAGAGAGAATGGGCGACCAAGCACGCCGGAAACACATATTTTCTGCCGTTGTGTTTCGGGTGTGCTTGGTCGCCTATTCTCTCTTTTCTCCTGAAGACGGATCATCCGAAAATTTGAGTTTGTAAGTGTGTCTCTTTCTCTGTGTGTTGCTTTTCTTCGTTTGTGAACTGATATATATATATATATATATATATATATATATATATATATATATATGAAGTTTAAACCACAATGGAAAAAGTAAAACAATAGAAAAAAATGCACTGAGGCCTTTCAATTTATTGTGGTTTAAAATTCATTGATTGCATCACGTGTTTATTTATTGTGATTTTTCTGCATATATATATATAAAGATTTCACATAAACACGTGAAATAACAATCAATGATCAAACCACAATAAGAAAATGGAAAAACAAGACTAAGATCTTTCAACCAAAACAAGCGGTCTTCGTCAGAGTCAAAAACCTAACTGAAACACCAGATGTTCTCTTCATCTAGTGTTTCAGTTGGGTTTTTGACTCTGACGAAGACCGCTTGTTACGGTTGAAAGATCTTAGTCTTGTTTTCCCATTTTCTTATTGTGGTTTGATCATATATATATATATATATATATATATATATATATTGTGTGTGTGTGTGTGTGTGTGTGTGTGTGTGTGTGTGTGTGTGTGTGTGTGTGTGTGTGTGTGGTGCTATCACGATTTGGTTAATTTTCTAGTTTTAAAACCAAACCATCAATGCCGAAGTAAGAATTCTAGCCTAAATATTAGATGGTCTATTCGAATATTTTGACTAGTCATGATTGTTAGTTCATTTATATAATGTAAATTTCATTTTCTAGATAAAAGAAATAATACTTCCTCCTATGAAGATGATTTTAAAATAAAACAGAAAAGTAAGCATGTAGAGTTTGATTTTGAACATAGAAAATTGACCGAATCTCGATAGTATACTACACCTATTCTATCAAATGAATATTATTATTATTTATTATTATAATTATAAATATATATATAAACGTTTCAACCGCAGAAAGAAATTGGAAAAATCAGAAAGAAATGAAAAATGGCCTTCTTCATATTTCGACTTGTTTTGGTGGAAAGATCTTAGTATTTTTTCTGATTCTTACTGTGGTTTAGAAGTTGAGTTTTATTTCAGGTGTTATTGTAAAATATATATATATGTCAATGATCAAACCACAATATGAAATAGGAAAAAAGTCTATGATATGTGTGTTATGTGAAATTTATATATATATATATATAAAGTTTTCATAAACAGGTGAAATAACAATCAATGATCAAACCACAATATGAAATGGGAAAACAAAGACCGCTTGTTACGGTTGAAAGATCTTAGTCTTTTTCGCATTTCATATTACGGTTTGATCATTGATATATATGATATATATATATATATATATATATATATTATTGAAAATTACACCAAATTTAGCTGATACCTGTTTCTTAACAAGTTTCTCAATTTTTCTAAATAACACTCTCGTTATTTCGTCTACACAATAAAGTACATCTCCTATGGTCGACATGTTTCGAATGATCAACATTCATCATCAGGACGCCCACAATTTCTTAAACTTTATGGAAAACAACCCCTTCTACCTTCTCCATGTATATAATAAACCAGATATTTCACCTTAGATCTTTTTCACTTCCTGATGATGAATGTTGATCATTCGAAACATGTCGACCATAGGAGATGTGTTTTATTGTGAAGACGAAATGACGAGAGTGTTATTTAGAAAAATTGAGAAACTTGTTAAGAAACAGGTATCAGCTAAATTTGGTGTCATTTTCAATAATGTGTGTCAAAGAAGGACTGCTACTAAAATTTACGAATATATATATATAAATTATAGAGTCAAATACTTAAATAAAACATATTGAAAGAACTGACATAACTCTCATAATTAAGATGAAGAATATATGTGTCTTTAAATATTTATGGAAAATAAAATCAGATATTTACTGTGAAGTTAAAGCACCCCTCTTCAGAACATACTCGCAAACATACACTCACAGACAACCTTAACTGACTGAACTGAATATAGAACTGACTGTTTAAAACCTATTTATATTATTTTTACTATTAGGTTATGTTTTATTTTCTTTTTACCATTTACTGATTGAAAACTTTATTTTAGTAAATGACTACACCAGTTTACTAAGTTTGTTTTGCAACCGGAATCAATATGTTTTATTTTTTTTTAATTATAAATTTGTACTAGTTTATTTCGCCGATTAAACTTAAAAGAGGAAGGAATTATTTTTAAATTGGACCCCATCAGTTCATATCATGGCCACATGTAATCCATCTTGGACCAGTGCCAAATTTTTACACTTTTTAAAGTGATCCCAACTCTTATTTCTGTTCTTTTTTTAAGAAAGTATTTAGTTTTAAATAAATTTTATATTGTCTGCAATAGATTACATTTTGGAATAAGTGACAGGCATCAGAAACCTTTTTTTCTAAATATAAATTAATTAAATGTGATATACCTTTATAGAATTGTTTTGTTTTAATTAGATTTTTTTATTTGAACCTTTGAACTGCATTCTATCTGTGTACAAGATTTTTAAACAAAGTAACTAATTTCCTATCGAAACTGTTTGCTTAAAAGGTTACAATTATTATTATTATTTTTGACATTGTTGTTACAACTAGTATTTTGGGCATTTAACGAAGTTTAAGTCCCTGAGTATAATTATTAACTTCAGAAACCAAGATAAAGATTAAACAAAACTAACCAAGTTCAAGAATAATGAGTCAAAGGATTATTTTCGAGTTTCTTCGTTTACTGTATGTATTCAAACAATATAATCATAATAACACAGTAGAATTAAATATTACATTCTCTGCAATACATATCAATTCCATGGTCAACAAAAATACTCTCTGTTCACGACGTACAAACCTCAGAGGTTTTCTAGTGTACAATTTTGTTTATGATAGTCACAAAAAATGTCACAATAAACATAACTCATTCTAGATTAATGGAATTACTACAAAGGTGAAGTGAGCATGGAAAACTTGAGAGTATTTTGTTTAATAAATCTTAAAGCGGAGGTGAGAGTGGGTCAAGGGAAGAGTCTACAGAGCTATATTGAGTACAGCTGACTTATTGCAATATACTCCCCTTGTAATCTATCCTTAACAGTATTAAGCAAACAGTTTTCATACAAGTGGAAATCCTACATAATATTCAAATTGTCTTAATAAATCTTTGAGTTTTCTTTATTTGCCCATAGCTTCTTCCAATTGTAGGAAATATCACAGTTCACTATTCGGCCACTTTTCGTCTAGTAGTTTATTTCACAGACATTATTTGTTAAAATTAATGTTCTGTCCTGAAACGTCTCAAACGGTTCTGTCGTGGCCTGTACTCCAGGATTTACTACTAAACTACCTTTCTTACAACGAACACGTTACTTGTTCGAACGTTGTACGTCAGTTTCACAGCATTTAATTCTGCATGGTCTTGATGTTCTACGTATCCTTACCACTATACCTGGTATCCATAATTTGTTTGGAGGCTTTTTTCTACTAAATGTTTTCTCCTAGATTTAAAATAGTAAGCCTTCACTTTACTATTTTATAAAAATAGTAAAATTATCAGTTCATACCCTCATTTTTATTCGATAATTATAATATTTAGTATTTATAAAAACATGTATACTTCGTTAAAATTTATTTTTTTTTAAAATGAAGAATCTTATAATGAGAGTCTAACCTTTTAAGAATCTGATGAAAAGAAACTTTTTCTTTTGTGCAATTTACTGACGTCAGAGGTGAAACAGAACATTACTCTAAAAAATTTTTAAAAAGTTCTCAAGTACATCTACAGCTTTCACCATACAACTACAACCATACCACAGCTACAACCATACAATTTCACTATTGCTACATTGTTGATGTATGATTTTTTTACTTTACTATAAGTAAAGTATAGAGATCGTGAAAAAATTGGATCTCCAGATTCTGACGGAATTATATGTTTTAAGGTCCCAGAAGTCGTTTTGTGATGTTTTCTCCATGATGTCTGTGTGTGTAGGTGGGTTGGTGAGTGTGTTAGCATTGCTTGTTACCACGCTACGTTCCAGAACCTTTGATTGATCAAGTTTACACAAAAATGGGCCCTATAGTATAGATGATTCCTATTGTTTGGGAAGAATTATGCATGACGGGAAAGAGACTTTTTTTTGTCAAAAACCGGTTTTTAGAAAACATTTTTTTCTCTTAAACTGCTAATGCTAGAGTTTTGAAATTTTGCCATGATCTTTATGGTTACAAATGAAATAAACAAAATATATTTAAAATTTTAAAGCAACGGAAAACACTTTTTTTCCATAAAATGTAAACATTTGACTTATAATTCAATCTCAAAGCTTGTGAGAGCAATACAAGCCATACCGATTGATGGATCAAAATGAAACTATGCCTAAAAATAGAATATTATGTAGAGTATGAGATGAGATATTTTTTTTCAAAATAACATTTTTCGAAGGGGCGTTACAGTACTATTTCTATTTTCAAAAAATGTTTTTTGACACTTAACGGCTCATTAAAAAATCATGAAAATTTGAACAAAAATGGAACACAAAATTCATGAAAAAAAATTAGGGAAATTTCAGTTATGGTAAAAAGCAATAAAGCTATAAAAACTATTTGTTTATCCTAGACTAAGGGATCACGATCACCTGCTATACTTGTCGAATTTTTGATATTTTTTTTCCATTGTTTACATTGACTTAGAATTTTTTTCAGTAAATTCCCCGAAATAATATAATGTTTAGAGGTATAATGAATATGTTTAAATAATTTGACGACTTGTATGTGATGTAAGAAGAAATAAAATTCTTATATGTAAAAAATCAACAACAATAGAGCATATGAAACATATAATTTCTGATTCTTTTTATGGTATGATGGGTTTATCTAACAAAATTCTAATCAATCTATATGTTGCACTATTCTACAAAGGTTAATATCAGATGCTGATTTTTTTACGTTTATGAATAACATTATTATTGGGTTGTATTGAAGATTTTGGAATGAACTTTTTCGTCCTATAGAAGGGCTTTTATGATTTTCTCTGATTTCCGGTTTTTTCACTGTTCTAGTCTAATAGATCATACCATTATTTTTAAAAATTTCAAGCTTCCAGCATTTAAATTTAAAGTTATACAGAAAAGTCGGCATTGAACTTGATTTAAGAATGCAAAAGTGGCTAATTATCAATATATTTTTTCTCAATATACATTTATAGCAAACTTATAACAGAGTACAGCACGTGGGGAAAAGAACATTCGCTCAGAGTAAATTGTTTTTTTATGACTTTTGACTAAGGGAAAGAAAAGTGAGTTTTTAAAAAACTCTAGCATACCATAACATTTTCAGTATAATAAATTGATAACTAACCAAAAATGTAGAACATTATTCAGAATTAAAACAAAATTCTTTTAAAAATAATAAATGAAATTATCCTATATCTTAAATTAAAAATTACATCAAAACGACATTTTTTCTTACTTGTTTTTGATATTTTAGACAAAAACTTTGTAATGTTTTTAAAATACTTAAAATATTTTCAAGTTCAAAATGAGAAAATTTGTCTTAAGTATTAAATGTATAAGGAGATCAGATAAACTATGTAAGAGATCCACGGGCTATTGGACCAAAAGTCATGCTGTATTTTAGGAAATTATATCATGTAAGCAAATTTTCACTTTGGCTTTTCATAATGTTATTACTGCTGTAGTTACACTAATGATTGTATATCCATTAATTGTGTGACATATAAAAAAGGCTTATCTATTGATAAGTGGATCAGTCACTATCTGTGCTACCTCAGGAATGAAAGACTAATAAACATCTCCCATTTAGACGACTACATTATGCTTAAATGAGACATTATATATTATATACCCAAGAAGTTTGATATTAAGTTTACTTATAGTAAAGTTGAGTGTAGGCCACTCCAGATTTTTTTTATATGAGTGTCTTAAAAAGTTTTTATTGAACAATCAAAGCATAGGACTGTCATAGTTTGATGAACTTCACCAAAACCAGAATTCGCATCGTCTGAAAAAAATTTGAACCGTTTAATTTAGGGGGTTATATGCGGTAATGGAAATATAGGTATTTCTATTGATCTGTTCGAATTTTGCATATCTAAACAAACTCTTAAATCACTATTTAGTTTGATCACTTCAGTAACAGAATTTTCATTGTTGGTTTTGTCACTCTTGTAATAATGCTGTTTTTCTTCGTAGTGCCTTGTTTTTGCTTAATTCTTTCATGTAATTTAAAAGTAATATATATTCTTTTAGAAAACTCTCTTCTAAGTCGAATAAGAAAAAAATACATTTCAAATGATACTCTGAATAGACTCTGAATACCAACAATGAATAGTGTGAGAATATGAAGTAAAAGATATTTAGAAACTTCTCAAGATAGAGCTGTTCTACTCGAAGATAGCAACTACAAAGCAAGAACTAGCTTTGTAGTTGACCTTAATACTTAATCAACAGATTTGAACTAAGGTCGAGAACTGAAACATCCTGGTATTTTACTTGAAGTATATCATCTAAACATTCTGCGTGGTAGGGTATACTTGTGGGACTCATGCTGACAGTATTTTAAAATCTGTCTGAAGGAACTCCGGACCGAGGTTCTACTAAACCTGCCTTGGCTAACAAAACCTTCCACCTGTTAGCTGAACTATGCAATCAGCGTAACTAACTCTAGTCGATATGGGAATCAGGGGGCTGCCACCCCGAGAAGAAGGATAACCCTTCTAAACAGGGAAAGGCCTGATCCCTTGAGACAGCCCTATACATATATACATCTTTGATCAAACCACAATAAGAAATGGGAAAACAAGACTAAGATATTTCAACCGTAACAAGCGGTCTTCGTCAGAGTCAAAAACCCTACTAAACACTAGATGCAGAACATCTTAGTCTTGTTTTCCCATTTCTTATTGTCGTTTGATCATTGATTGTTATTTCACGTGTTTATGTGAAATCTTTTTATTTATATATATATCTTATTTACTTTCTGTGTGAAACTTCTAAATTGATGGCCCAGACCAAAAAATACTGTTTTACATACAACCTTCATTTGCCTTGTTTATACGAAATTTGTCTTCATGAAGATGATTATTTACCAAAAACTCCCATGTTATTAATATAAATAATATTAATTATAACTTTTATTGCAATGTCCATATCAGGACTTATTATGTTAAAATATAAATTTGATCCAGAAAGCAGTATAACCTGCATGTACTCACAAAGCTTGGATATCCATTCACCCACACATGTATAGATGTTATCGAAAAACGTTAAAAATGACTTCGGGGACCTCAAAACATGTCAAACATTTGTCAAAATAACGGTATTGATTGTTACATGATTGTTATACTTGTTCTTGAGAGCAATAAAATGAAAAAAACTTACAATAAAATAAGTAGGTAAAGGGAGTGTTAGCCCAATGAGGATACTAAAATATAACTACTCTGTATCAGGCCATTTTAGGAACTATTTCAACTTCAGGTTCAAATAGATAAACTAAGTGAATAAAACAAAATTAGCGGCACTATAACAATATTAATATTATAATAGTGAATGGGTTTGAATATAATTCACAATTATGTTTATTTCTTAAAAGTGAGATCGTTTAAAATAGTTCTGGTGAAGTTATACAGCTGGAAATGTATTATTACTGAATAAAACCCTGCCAAAATGTTTCTTACAAGGAAAGTGAAGTCATGTGTTCCCTGTGACATGGCTCCTTGCCAAATGTAACTCTAGGCGAGAGAATACGTCATATTAATTGTTTCAATTATTCGAGGGGCAGGTGGCATTTATCTATTGATAGTAATTTGTCTAGGACACTAAATACGTTTATTCTGATATTTAATATTCTATCTACAATAGAAAAAACATGAAATATATTGAAGAAGATGTTCCTCTTTATATAGAGAACAAAAAACGAATGTTCTAAAAATTTTGAAACAGATTTTTCAAGAATCAATTTAATGGTAGAATAAAAAATGGTAAATATTTCTAATGGTAGTTTCACATTGTGTTCCTCAGTGGTCTGACGTTAGAATTTACACAAACACCTGTTTGTTTGTGAATTCGTGAATATATTTTAATATATTACCTGAATCAGCTTTAGATGAAACGACATCATGTTTTACTTTGACAGAACCTCTTTACATGAATTCACATTCTTACTAAAAGAACAGCGAAACAGTAGTTACCAAAAAGTTCCGAACTTGCTGCAATTTAGATATTTCAAAAGAGCCACCTTCATCCTAATGAAACTAGTCCAAACCAACTTAACCATAACTGGAAAAAATAAATAAATAAAAAGTTCTGGCAACAGTAAAGATACCATCGTATAAGATAGTATTATATTCAAATGGGGATTGACACAATAATGAAGACACTTGGGTGGTTTACTTGCAATGTTGGCTGCATTATCTAGGCGCCCATCTTCTCTTTGCTTCAGACACCCTAAGCAAAGACACTTAGTAGGGACTCTAACTAAGATAATAGTTTTAGAGAGATGATGTCTTTACCTCTCTTGTCCTAAACAACAACAAATATTAGGAGTGTCCTTTTTTTGAGAATGTCTTTAAAGTGACACTCGCTTTACTTCTAGTTTTCCCTCCTTAAGGGAATCTTCACAGATTGTTAAAGATCACTTCAACTGTGCTAATCAATGAGAATTTCTTGACAGTAAAGTTGCATATTTTCTCACCTAGCGCTAATAGTCTAGAGTCTTTCAAACTTATTTACCAAACAAATTATATTTATCTGATTTAATATCTCTCATTTTAATCAATTTGAATGGAATTTAATGTTTATTATGTCAAATAAATAAAATTGCAGAAATAATATTCTACGGCGTTTAATTTAATATCTGTGTCAACGCAATCAGAATCCTTTAAAAGTTCGTTTATTACCCTTTCAGAACAGTTTTTTAAACTTTTGACCCTCAAAAAATCATTTCTTCGCAGATCGCACAGAGAGAGAGAGAGAGAGAGAGAGAGAGAGAGAAAGAGAGAGAGAGAGAGAGAACACAGAACAATTGTAAAAACTATTTCCTTGGACTCTAGGGATGTCAAAACTTGTATACCCAATATCTAAATTTTAGTCTGTACATATCACTTAGAAGTTAAACGAAAGTGACCTGCTCATGGAGAACACTTGTACAAGTTTTGACATTTTAATACCTTCGATAACGTCACAGTAATTTTTTTTCAATCAAAGTTGTAGACAATGAAATTTGTAATACAGGATGTATTTTCAGATATTTTCTAAAACCATTTGATTTTAAAATATATATTCTAAATATTTTGCAATACATGTTGTATATCTTTTATTTATTACTCTTACAGAGATAGCATAGACAATATCTAAAATGTCTTCTACCTATGGTAGTACTTTTTAAGACTTAATTAAGGTTATCACTTTTGTATATTAGTTGTCTACATAGAGGTATTTGGCCCTACTGTGTTAAAAAAAAGTCCCAAAAACACGAGTTTTTATTCCATAATACATTACTAATTATTAGTATATTATTATTGCTTAGAATAAATTAAATCTTATTTTAATTACATACGAACTAAATTCTGAAATATTTTGACACCAAAACTTAACCAGGAAAGTTTTTAATAAAACGAGACTCCTTCCATTCAAACTGATCATTATTCGTTGATTTCTATAGTTTCAACAGACAGAGAGTTGTGTTTTATTTATTTTGATAAATGTATTAAAATTATTTGTATCTTCTCTGATAGATAAAATGAAATGCTACTCCAGATGGATGTGTTATTTATGCATTTTACTTATTTACTCCGATTTTGACTTACAGATTCGAAAACTAGGGATCAACCAAGCGTACAAGCATCTAAAAACTTCTAACAGCCCAATCCATAATCCTTTGAAAAATTGTACCAGCTCCCTTTATGTTTTATGACATCAGTATGTTTCTAATGATACCATTCATAACGATTTGAAAGTTCCTCTTATCTACCAAGAAATCCGATACGATACGGCAAATTCCATGAATATTTATCCTCCATCCTAAATCCTTTAATTCAGCAATTATCCCACCAGATTCCTACTAACTCTATGAGAAAGCTAAAAAGATGTTGGTCCCGAAATCTACTCAGCAATGCATAACTAATGTCAAGTGATCAGAATAATTTATACGAAGTACCACCAATGGGGTGGTTTCTCCACTCTTTTATTTCATTTTTTTTTATGTATCACTTATCAATATTACTTGTTACCTATTGGGTAGTTGTTATATAATAATAAATTAAAAAAAAACTTATTTAATAACCTGATATTAAAAGAATATATTTTTAGTTTAATCATAAATGTCTTGGTAAGTCTGATTTAATTCAAGTGAATCGGGTTTTAGAAAGAGGCAATCCATGCAGGATAGCGACACTTTGTCTGAACACTCGGACGGCGGCGGGGATGGAGGGCAAGCACCAAAACCCCTCAGGGGTGACTCTGCAAAATATCTTGCACCTCCCCTACCAACTGCATCGATGCTAAAATAGTTGTGCAGTCATTTCATAATCCAACCACTTGTAAAATCACCAAAAAAAAAAAATAATAAAATAAAATTAACACCGAAAACAATATCTCAAAAACCAGGAGTTAGGCATGATAAAGGAATATTCTAATTCCTAAGGACTTTCAATAAGTTTGAAATAAATTTAAAAACACATCAGGGCACTGGAGTGATCACTTCATGCATGATAACAACCATCCTTCCTGTGGATGACTGTTAAAGGAAAACAATCTTCTCTCGAATAATTTGACTGACAATAAATAGCACATAAATAAATATACAATCAAGTTTTATTCATGTTTCATTCCATATTTTATACATCGGCCCTTCTATCTATAAGCAGAACGTATCTATACCCAGAGCTGAACATTTATTAACTTTTTACTTTAACGAATGTACAAGATAGCAATTATGAAAATATTTACACGTTTTGAGTTATTTATTACGATTTTGTATGATATTTGTACGTGTGTGGGTGGTTGTGTCTAAAAGTTTAAGAAAGGCTATAGGCCGCACCGTTTGATAAACGAAATTTATGTTATGCCCAAAAAAGTCTTGATAGTTAATATAGCTGTATAATACATTGGGTAATACTGAATCGTGGAAAAGACACTTTGTTGTTCATTATGTAAATGTATATCCCCTTTTATTCTTTTCAAATAATAACTTCAAATTAAATTAAAATTTTCTAATTATTATAGCATTAAAATAATTTCTTAGTCTTATTATAACAAGAAGGATAAATTTTGTATACAATGTAAAAATATATGCTACATGGGTGTCCATAAAAAATGTTGTAAACACTCGTGTTACACGATTTCACAAATCTTAATGATGACTTATATCTATTGATATGGTAATGAACCATATTGTTTTTGGATAATATTAAAGCATGGAAAAGGTTCTTTAGAGCAATTTCATGTATTTAGAATATTGGAAGAATAAATATTATACTGAAAAGACCAACTATTAAATTCTGTATTTAGTCACTTTGTCAGATTATGTTAATACAATTATTAAATTTTTGTTATAATGATTTAAATAGAGATAAACACATTAAAATAAATTAAGTCATTGATTCTTTATCAATGAATTTTATATTTCTATGCCAAAGGTTTGGCAGTATGTTTCAATGATAGCCACATTGAAGGACCCAAGTAATTAAATTATTAGTGAACTTTATAAGCACTTCTTTGCAAAGTTGAGTATAGTCACTTTCTGATTGTTTTTTAAACAGAATCACTTGGATATACTGGTATTACACATTAGTCTATTGAATAGATCTCTATAGATGTAGAGGTACGTTTAGTACACGAGTTTCGTTGTATATTTATTTATAAATAATTGAAAAATATTAATATTAAAATATTAGTATAAATTTAATCTAAAGCTGTTATTTTTATATTATATTTTTATACTGACTTAAATAAATAGTTTAATATATTGGAACCTTTTTTAGAATTTGTATACGTCATCAGAAGGTGTCGAAGCGTGTGCCAAAGAAAAATTAGATTGAAATATTTTTAGAGATAGAAAAGTAGGATTGAATATCTTGAAATTTATAAAATATGGAAATAATCAATCTAATAAAAATAGAAAAAAACGGATCAAATAATAAATGAATTTCAAATCTAAATTAAAATCAAGGGAATTTACTTTACCAGCAGTTATTTAATTAACGGACTTTGGAAGAGAGGAAATGAGTTTATTGTACTTTTTTTTTTATTAACAATATTGTTTTGCAGAATAAATTTTCAATGTTTTTAAAATTTCATTTCGTATATATTATTATTATATGTGAATGAAATGAGGTAATGTTAGTGACATTACGGAAAGTTGAGTTAGAGAAAAGTTTTGATAATAATATATGTTTGAAGCAAGAGGTACCTGAGTTGTGTTACTGCGTGAGAGGTGCCTCGCACTGGGAAGATCGGGCGGCCACTGACACTCTAGAAGCGCTCCTATTGGCTCTTGGACCCTCTGCTAGTCCAAATTTACCCCGGCACCCACGCCTCCCTGTCCCCCTGCAGCCCTAGTTCTGCCTTTTTGCAACAATCACTCGCCCAACACTGGTCTCTATTTCAACCCCATATCGACAGTTCAACAACTACTCTATTTACTTCAACATGCTTTATTCAGAAATAAATGCTTCCCTTCCCTGTTCTTAAAAAAAAAAGAGTATCATGTTTTTTTCATACCCTTGAAATAGTATTGAGTGTAAAAAAAATTACAAGCCAAAAACACTCAATAACTGACACGTTATAACTCACAGATGTGTGAGCTATTAATTGTATTTATGATTCTACGATATGAAGGATGGTACATTACTCATTACTCATTAGTCATAATAACTCATTAAAGTCAAGCAAATATACTTTACCAGGAGTTATGTAATTAACGGACTTTGGAAGAGAGCAAATGAGTTTATTCTACTTTTTTTATTAATATTATTTTTTTCAAAATACATATACTTTTCATGTTTTTAAATTTCATTTTATATATATTAATCATGTATGAGAATGAACGAGGTAATGTTAATGACATTACGGAGATTTATTACTCATGGTAGATGAGTAGTTATTCCATAATAGTTAAAACCTTAATAATTCAGTATCCCTCGTTATAGTGAATACTTGAGTTTGTTTCATATTTCTGCTGGTTAGGGACAATTGTAAATAGTAAACTCCTATGAAAGACACATATAGAAGAAGTCCTCAATCTTAACCCGTACTGCCAAGAATGCTTGCAAAGTTTGGCCATTCTTCTTAAACGCTTTAGCTGACTGAGAAGACTCAGCGAAAAAAGGAGAAGCAAATGTCTCGGCAAGTTAAAAGTTTTCTATCTTATCACCACTTGTATTCAATGGACACTCACTTATTTCTGCAGAAGGTTGACAAATAGTGCTAAAAAGTTACTAAGGTCTAAAATCAAATGGTTCTTGAACACTTGAGTCTAAAAAGATATCAGCTGATGACTAAATTCGGCAATGACATAGTAAATTCCCGAATCACGAAAGCGCCGCAGAGAGCAATATCACTGTCTAAACAGATCAAACAGTCAGCGTGACGTTATCAAAGAAAACGTTACAATAGTAATAGTAAATAGTAACGTTACAGCTGGCTGATTTTATAATATACTACAGGAATAAAACTTTGCAAAATTCCTGTTATGAGGAATACATCCAAATGAAACTCTTGTTGAAAATCAGCGGCTATATGGTTTAGTTACAGTTGAGAGAATTGCAATCTAGATGATAAGATCTGACAAATACAAAGACTCGAGACGCCTGTACTTCTATCTATGCTGAAAAAACACAACTAAAACAAAACAGAAGAGATTTTGAAGCAGTTGGGGTCAAGAGTGAATGTATTGGTAGGTACACCTTTTTCTATAGGCAAACTATCTAAAGCTTTTAACCTAGGATTTTAATTTTGGTTTATTTGTTCAATACAGGTCCAGATAAGATTTGAATAAAAGTGACAATACTCCACCCAGTACAGGGCCTTAAACAGCCTTGCCTAAAAATAATATATAATAATTAAGTTTTTTTAAAAAAGACCACTGGAATATGCGATTTATTATTACTGTATTGCAGAAAATCTAAGGAACATTTCTGGTAAATGAATATTCGTTAGAATTGCTGTATCAAATAAGTATAATTAATAATAATAGATAAGAGGCTATATGTGATTTACAGTTATACGCACTAATTACAGAAATCAGAAAAAAGTTTTAAATAGAAGTTGTAAACAATAAACGTATTCGAATTCATGTATAAAGGGCTCTAATTTTCAACATGAAAAAAAAAATAAAGGGTGCATTCACCTTTATTTAAACATGATAAATATATAAACAAACAATTTTTCAGTTGTTTTGCTCTTTTTTATTAATATATGTATAGAAAGTTTTATTTTAAAGCATGAAACATAAAAGTTTTGTACATGGGAAAATGGAACCGCAGAATGACTCAAAAAGAAAAAAAAATACACGGGCCTCTTTTTTTGATAAGTACATTGACGTCTTTAAAACAAACGTTCAGGTTGTGTGCTGAATATCCTGTACTTGTCGCTGACGAGGAGGGTTTGGTTGATGCATGATGTTGCAAGACGTCACAATTTTAGACTGCTTGAGGTAGGTTGAAAGAGAATCTGGTGGTTGCATAGCTTTGAGTAGACATCTCAGAACACAAAACTTAGCCACTCATTTCTATCTCTGAAGCTATTCTAAGTAATATTGTAATGTAC